>VXBU01007361.1:46180-332486 GCA_013400315.1 Bombycilla garrulus
GGGGGGTGACAGGGCCCCTCCCGGGCCGCGCCCTGCTCTGACAGCGCCGGCCTGTGGCCTTGTATCGCCAGGCATTGCCAGGCTTTGTTACACAGAGTCACAGGATCAGTGAGGCTGGAAAAGACCTCTGAGATCACTGGGTCCAGCCTGTGATTGAACACCCCCATGTCAAGTAGAGTGCCACCTCCAGTCTTTCCTTAAACACCTCCAGGGACGGTGACTCCATCACCACCCTGGGCCGCCCATTCCAATGCCCAGTCACTCTTTCTGTGAAGAAATTCTTCCTAATGTCCAGCTTAAACCTCTCCGGTGCAGTTTAAGACAATGTGCTCTTGTCCTGTCGCTGTCACCCAAGAAAAGAGCCAGACTCCCCACCTGGCTACAGCCTCCNATTGAACACCCCCATGTCAAGTAGAGTGCCACCTCCAGTCTTTCCTTAAACACCTCCAGGGACGGTGACTCCATCACCACCCTGGGCCGCCCATTCCAATGCCCAGTCACTCTTTCTGTGAAGAAATTCTTCCTAATGTCCAGCTTAAACCTCTCCGGTGCAGTTTAAGACAATGTGCTCTTGTCCTGTCGCTGTCACCCAAGAAAAGAGCCAGACTCCCCACCTGGCTACAGCCTCCTTTCAGGTGCTTGTAGAGAGTGATAAGGTCCCCCCTGATCCTCCTCATCTCCAGGCTGAACACCCCCAGCTCTCTCAGCTGCTCCTCACAGGTGCTCTTGTGCTCCAGACTCTTCCCCAGCCCCGGTGCCCTCTCCAGGCCCTCTCCAGTGGGTGCCACAGGTATCCCCTGTAGGGCAGGCAGGCCTTGATCTGCCCAGAGATATCACTAACGAAAGGTGCTGAGTGGCAAACTGCCAGAGCTTGGCAGCATCTGCTCTCACAAAGCCAACAGAGCAGGAAAACGAAGCTGCTGGGGCAGGGAAGGGGCATAATGGAGGTTGTTACTGGGGGAGAACAGAACTGGAGATCTGCTTTGCCAAACCGCACAGTGAAAAGAATATTCTTCCATTTCTATTCACATACTTAGAATTGCAATGGACACACTTAGAAGAGCTATATTCATTCTGTTTGCTTTCTTGTGGATATTTTTTGTTTTGCTGTGAGACTCTTGGATAATCATCTGAAATTCTGTAACTCAGATATGTAATAATAGGTTAGGTTGAGGTGTCTTAGGAAGTGGGAAACTGATCTAATACTCAGCTGTATTATAAAACGAGATAGAATGAAACTAGAGGGTGACTTGTGGTGCAAGATCAACAATTAAGCCATCTCATCTTCAAGTGTCTTTCTTTTGAGTGCATTTTCTGAAAGATGAATTGTGAATGTGCTGGCAAAGAGTTAATTTGGATTTTGTCCTTTCTTGTAAGCAACAGAGTAAGAAGGCTTCTGAAAGTTTCAAGATTTGGACAGCATTAGAATTTTTCTCTACAAATTAGTCTTTTCCAGTCTTCACATTTTGAAACACTCAAATGTCAAAGGAAAGAACAAGGATATGTGTTCTTATTTGTACATCTTTTCAACAAGCCAAGCAATTTCACACTGTTTGTCAGAGGGGTAATATTTTGTGATAAAAGTATAAAGATAGCTAAGCAAATTGAAACACTCCAAAGTTCAGTGCATTCAGCACAGAGAGAAGCAGTTAATGCATGTAAAATTTTGGGAAGAAGGTCCTGAATGACTGGTGAGGGCTTCCTGTCATACAAACCTTATCCAGTTGTTTCACCCATTTGCTCTCTGCAAGCCTCAGCCAAAGGCTCCCAGAGATCATTAATACTAAAAGGCCATTTGGCATCCACCTCTCCAGCTTCCAGGACTAAAGGAAATGTTTCCCTGACACAGCAAATAATCTTTTTTAAAGGTTTGCTGTTCCCTGTCAAGGCTGATGGAAAGGAAAGGAAAGGAAAGGAAAGGAAAGGAAAGGAAAGGAAAGGAAAGGAAAGGAAAGGAAAGGAAAGGAAAGGAAAGGAAAGGAAAGGAAAGGAAAGGAAAGGAAAGGAAAGGAAAGGAAAGGAAAGGAAAGGAAAGGAAAGGAAAGGAAAGGAAAGGAAAGGAAAGGAAAGGAAAGGTTGCACAGGACAAGAAGCTGCTGGCTCCCAATGAAGATGGATACACCAGCTTGTTTCTCTATGCAAACCTCTTTTCTCCTACCACTTTTATTGTGCCATATGACCTCATGGACACCCCTGTGAAATGGAGAAAGTTAAGCCTGATTTATGGCTTAATTTAGACCAGAAGTGGGACATCTCAACAAGAAAGGGACAACAAGGATGGATGATGAAAGGTGTGGAACAGTTTCTATATCAAGACCAACTAAGAAAGCCAGGAGCCCTCACTCTGCAAAAGAAATGGCACAGGGTAGCACAGACGAGCGGTCTGTGTAATCATCAGCAACCTGGAGTGGATGAAAAAGAATCAGGTTTCTTTACTTTCCCTTCCAAAAAGACATTTTGGGAACATCTAATGAAAGCAAGAGCCAGCTCAGAACAAAACAAAGACAGTAGCCTTACAGGTGCTTTGGTGACCTCTTGAGCTCCTTGCCAAAGGATGCTGTGGACAGTAAAACTTTAAATTGCTTCAGATGTTGTGTGGATTAGTTTAGAAAGGAGAAATGCATTGCTTGTATAAAACCAGTTCTGTAGGGATCAAGTCTAGCTGGAGCTGTTTCTGAGCTGACAGTGTTTGGAAGCTGGGAGAGCAGCATGCAGAAGCACTGTGTGCTCGCCTGGTAGCCTGTCCCACTATGGCTATTCTTAGAATTTTATCAGTGTAATATTTAAAGGAGCACACAGAGGAAATATCAGTTGCTGAACCAAGTTGAGACATTCCAGCTTGCCCAGGAGTGATGTTGAAAGGCCTGTCAAGGGCTGGATAGATGGAGGAAGTGAATTAAGGAAGAAATGCAAGAAAAAAAGTAGTAAAGAAGATATAAAGCTAAGAAGCATTAGAATGCTAAGTTTAACCCATTTTACATTTCTGGCTAAAAAGTGTGAGCCAGAAATACTTCTGCTATGAAGTGTCATGGCCTGCACCAACAGTTACCTCAGCCCTGCTGAGGACTGTGCCAAAGCAATAAATATTTTAACAAGCAATGGTTATCTGTAGCTTTAACTCTAAACTTCCATGGCTGACTTACATTGTACTGAGCAAGAAACTCAAAGGTCTGATAAAGGCAGTAGTAGTCAGACTGGTTATTTAAGTTAATTGAGATAAGGACCCAGGAACTGCCACACCAAATGTGACCTGATAGCAATCTACTTCAGGACCTTATCTCTAAGACCTTCCTGCATCAGCCCTCTGGGGAAAATATAAAAATGCAGTAATAAGATCTTCTCATTCCAAAACTGTATGTTAAATAATTTTGATATTGCTGAAAGATCTGAAGCAGACAGTTCAATATTTCTTCTATATTTCTGCTAAATATATTGCTTTATTTAACATATAATAGGGTTTTGTCCCATCACACTAAATTCTTGGCTCCAATGACAACCTCTGGGGGTAAATTTCATTATCTAATTATATATAATGCAAAAAATCAATTTGGTGTGAGTTTTGTATTTGTCGTCATCTAATTTCCATATAAATCTCCTTGGTTTTATGTTTGACATCAGGAGAAGATTTCCAGACTTTCTTCTCCATGATATTAATTTCTTTTTAGTTTTGCATCATCATTTGCTTCCATATTTCTTTGACAGCTGAGTCTTTTGTATAGGTATACTGACAGTAATGGACAAGTCATTTGCCATTTAGTTAATTTATGCCAGACAAGGAAACCACAAACTTGCACCTCAGCAAAGCATGTTTCCTGACATCCTTCTTTGTCTAGAGAGTTACAAATATATTAAGTATGTAACACAGCATTTATGCTTCATACATTCATACTACTTCATACTGCAAAAACACCATTAGCAAAAGACTTCTATAAATTATTTCTTACTAATGTCACCTTTTGGAACCATGCAGTACAGCAATTGTGTGGGTCTGGCAGAGATCAGATTTTATGTGAAGTCAAATTGAATCGTGTTTCTGTATTCTCCAGAGCAACCTCGTTCACAGATAAAACCGTAACAGTTTCTTACACCAGACACCATTAGAAGATGTGATAAATAAATTCCTGAAATCCCTCGACAGAATGACCCTTTGTTTGGCTGTTCTACACAGATTTCCCAAGCTGAGAGATTCTAAATCTTTTTTTTTTTTTTTTTTCAGAAGCAACAGAAGTCAGACGTTTGAAATCCATAGTCCAGGATTTCTGCTGAGTTGGCAAAGTGAGCTGTCCTGTGTGCTTCAGCCTGCTGTAAGAAATCATGGTGCTGATAGAATTCCTGAGTGTGAGGAACGTGTTACCTGTGCTGACACCCAGTCTCTGACAAAACAAAGTTATCCTGGGGCAGGTATGCAGCTTTGCTGGACAATATGAACTAAACAACTGAGAGTTCCTTATATTTTCTTAATCTGAACACTGGAAACTTATTTATGAAAATCCACTTGCTATGTGAGATGTCATATGACTTCTAGTAAAACATGCTTGTGAAACGGAAAGCAGGTTTCACGTTAAGGGAGAGGAGAGCAGAGGTCAAGAGCCACAAGGCAAGCACAGCAGTCAAACGTCATAGATCAGTAACAAAGCCCAAGCACTTCGGTATTTGGAAGACATCAGCTTTTTTCACAGGGCCAATAGAGATAAAATCTTAGGTTGGAGAAGAAAATAACCACTGTATCCTTGTGGATTCCTATATAGCAGTTGCTCTCCTGCTGCAACTGGGGTGGTCACTTGAAATAACAAACACAGTACTTAAACATTTGCTTCAGTAAAAGATTTTCACAACCCAAATGGTTTGCAGTTCAATTTTCCTGTGAAGACTTTTTATGTTAAAGGACCAAGGTTTTGGGAATAAAGGCAATAAGCTCCTGTCTGTTATCAAGTAAGCAACTTTTATTGCTAAACAAAATGCACACTTAGCATTCAACTGAGGCAACATAAACATTCAACATAAAACATATTCAAATTTGCCAGCTGAAATTATGGATGAATTTTCTTGGGAAGATTCTGATGGTTGCAGGCCATGTCAACTCTGACTGGGGCAGGCAGCACATCCTGCTCATGGCACTAGAGCTTTGTGCTTTTGATACAGAAACAGCACCATGCAGCGCAGACATGGTGTTCCTCAAGGAACCAAACTCCACAGTGTGCATCCTGACTTACCCCAAGAACTGGGTCTGGTGAGGCTCAGTATTACCATGGCTGCTTGGTGCACAGGGCCAAGAAGGCAGGGGGTGAACAGCTCCCAAGTAAAATGGTCACAATCACAAGGATCCCTCTGCTTGTCTATTAGAGACACCACAGGACACTCCAGAGCAATTCATTTAGAGCAAACCAGCTCCAAGTACTGTGTTTGCCAAAGGCTGGTCTGCCACTTCTCTCATGTCAGGAAGTTCACACAATGCCAAGAACAATTCCGTGGTAATGAGGGAATGTTAGTCAGGCCTTTTGGGAAAGGCAGAGGAGGCAACGCCTACCACTTCCTCACCAACCTGATGGGCTCTGGACAATTTGCTGCCACACAGAAATATCAGTGCTTATTAACCCTGCTGCTTTAAAGGAATTAAGAAGGACTTGTGGTGACGCATTTCCTGTAGTTTGAGTTTTATAATTGTGTTCTCTTATTAAAGTATGTTTTTAGGGTGAATGCTATTATTTTTGTCTCCATGCAGAAGGCTTTGCATTGTGCTTAATGGGGGAAATGAGGCTTGGAACAGAGTTAACCACAATGCAAAAAAACCAGAAAAAATCAAAAAGTTACAGAAACAGAAAGGGAAGCATTAGTCTCTGTGATTAATCAGTGCTTATTTGCTTACAGTGTGTGCAAAGAGAAGAAGATGTATAAATGAAACAAAAATTCTTGTATGCAACTCTTTCTAGTCAGAAACTACCATGTACTACAGTAATTTTCCTCTCTCTGTTTTGGGGAAGTGTTTTCTGCAACAATGTGCCCACCTGCAGAAATATACCAAGAATAAATCAGATACAATCAAAACAGGTTTAATGTGTGCAGATGATGGATATTGGAGGCAACTGCAACTAGTTTTGGTCTGTTAAAGGACTCATCCTGAATTACCTGATCATTTTTTGCTTTGTAGCACCACTTTAGTTCAGCACGAGATCATGCTGATCACTTAGTACTGAGTAATACTAAAAAAGATTTGGGGCTACGCTGAACATTTTCCTTTATTTTTGCACTTTTCTTTGGGGATGGCGGTACAGAAATCCATAAAGCACTTATAGAATGTCCTGGTCACATTCCCATTGCATAAATCAGGAACAAACTGTGCAGGATTGCAGAGACCATGTCTCTTATCTTTCCCACCTAGGATGTCACAGCACTAAATACACCCTTTATAAACTTGGAAAACATCTTTCACCACCTTAGCAGTACTTGAAAGTAACCAACACTTCAGCAAATTAGATACCAGTGTTCCAAAACAGGTCCTGACTGTCACACACAAGAAACACAGCTTAAAGATTTATTCATCAAAATGAACAGTAGGTGGACCCAAAAAAAAGAGTCAATCAGCAATACTTATTTAATGATGCTTTTATTTTACAGGATACAAATTTCTGTTCTTTTTAAGTACTCAACATGAATTAAAGTGCTTAATTTTTACAATTCTCCACCCACCTTAGGATCAAATATACATATATTACAGAAAATATGTACAATATCTTCAACTTTTTTTACATTCATATATTTCTTAACCATAAAAATGACGACTTACATTTGCACAACTTACAATGGCATTTGTATTTCACCTTTTTCATATTATTCACTTTATTGCAAAACCAAAACAAATTTACACTTCTTCCAATTATTATTTATTTTAAGAAATGTTTTTGCAATTACAATCAGAAATGCTTCCATAATGAAGGGAAATTAACATGTATAGCCTGTAATTCTGGTGTCAAACACTGCAGCTGATACAGCTCCCACTAGAATTAATGTATTAATCTGCCTTAAGGGCTGCAGAATAGAAAATACACTGGTAGAAAAAATAGTATTTCTACTGCAAACTGTTCTCTACATGCAACAAAATTGGCTTAAAAATACCAGAGCACAAAGATGCAAAAATGCTGTGATATAGTTCCCTCTTTTCTGAATGTTTCCACCATAAATACTTAACGAATCTACGAGGATGAACTACAATCAGAAGTAGGTTGGTGTTATGAAGTGGCTGAAAACATGTTTTATTCAAAGAAATCTCCTTAAGGATTTTAAGAAAAAACACGTTCTACATTCACTTGTGCTAGGAAGAGGAAGGGGTGAAACAAAATGTCATTGTTTATTCTTGGAAGAAATTTAATCATAAGGTTTCAAAGGAAGCTGATTGAAATGCCTCACTGGAATTAGCATGTTTGTGGGGGCTTTTGTGTTTGTTTTTATAGGCTGAAATAGTAAACATGCCACAGTAGCAGATCTACCTCCATCTTTTTCTGGAAAGCATACTCAACACAATCATTACAAATTCAATTGTGAATGCAGCACAGTGTATTTTTTGATTGTAAAATACTGCTTAAAAACAAGTCATCTGAATAATAGTCTCAAATATATAAATACACATATATACATATACACACATATGCATATGTGTATATACACACACATATGTAATCATTAAATTAATGTTATGATCTATTAAAGGAAAAGGATTTAGGAAACAATCTGACTAGCAGATTAAAACTCCTATCTGAGGAACACACTACAGTCCCATGGGTCAGAACCAGCTAGATAAATTCTTCACATCAGCAGGGCCACAGACTAGAGCAAAAAACATTAACCCCGTGTATTTCATTTCAGATTTCAAATAACAGTACACCACCAAGAGTAAGAATGATGCCCATTTCACCAAGGGATTTACCTTAACAACAGTCAGTTCTGCCACAAAATTATTTCTCTCCAATCATTTACTTTTGGATATATATTTCCAGTTGTTTACATTCACCCCTACATCAATTAACCTCCATCTGAAGTTCACCTGAGCTCCAGGTGAGACATGGTATCTCAGCAGCTCCCAAGCTGGTGGAAGCCTCATCTTCCACAAGTGCCTTTATAGAATGAAAGGCAGATTGTGTGTGAATTTAAACCACTGAAGGTATTATAGCTCCAGCAGGCCCCTGCTGGTTCATACCACCTATATGGAGAAAGATCTTTTGTTATTGCTTAGGATTATTTCCACATGTAATGTTTATTTCTTTCCTGAAAGTCTTTCCTTCAGTATAACTAACTACTCTCTCTTAATTTTATTTAATCTTTCCTTGAAATAAAAAGCTGATGATTTTTTTATACTAGCTACGTGGTGAGGAACCCAAACAACCTGTCAAGTGTTTCACATCTTTCCCATTTGTTTTAATATAGGTATATTTTTTCCTTCTGACTTCGTTTGGAAGTCTGTGGAGCACACTTCTATAATCTCACCTAAATTTTACTTAGGTGGTAGTGTATTTACTCTATATTTAATCAGTGCCTTGCCCTCATGCATAACTTAAAAACATGAACAATAAGAATCCTCTTTTCTGTGAAAGGAAATTAGAATCTTTGAGATTTATAAAGCACTTTGAGATGGTTTTGCATAAAAATGTGCTACTGTATATACATGCAATTAAAGTGGTTTAATATTCTACTCCAAATAGAAGAGAATGTTTTGTACTCTCAATATCTATTTTGAACATATAAGTTAAATACACTTTGGAATAAACAAAACTACTCAGCATAAAGGGATTTGAAAATACTACCTAATACAGGTTTTATAGCAGCTCTTCAACCAAGCAGGAGTACCTGATTCCAAAAGAGAATTTTTAGAGGGTCAGGAGGAGTGGTGCAGACATGCAGATATTATGATACACTATTTTCCCGTGGTGGAGGAAAAAATAAGTAATTTCAAAAAATATATTGCTATGATCCAAAAATATGAATGAAAAAAAATAAGTCTTGTTCTGGTTGAACAAGATAAAATAACTAAAATAACTTTTGATCTGCTTTAAATCACACAGAAGAGTGATCACTTTTAAAGTGAGAAACAAGCATTTCTTGAACCCAAGAGTTGCAAAACTTAAATAATTCAGCAGAGCCATTCGCATGCATTCATGCATTATGAATGAATGTTTAGTTACAGTTTGTTCCATACACACAGAGCTTTATGCTCACAAATTTAATGCCTTTTTCTTTTCCTTGAAGAATTTAAGAATTATTTCAAATGGGAACAGCCTCCATCTTGTTAGAATGATGGCTTTAATTTCACTGGTTTCATAATAGTTCTTAAGCCATAGCAGCTACAACTTTGTATTTGTATTTGTTTCTCCGCAGTCATAATTTACAATTTAAAGTTAAAATTTGGGATGCTGTTAGGAGGGCTTGTCTGTGGAGAATGAAGACAACAGGGTGGTTAAATTTAGAAGCAATTCCTCCATCTTCTAATGTCCTTTAATATTGGTAATACATACTTTTCCCACAAAATACACACAGAACCATGAATTTGAATGCCAAGGCATTCTGACTTAGAAAAGAACAATTCTGACCAAGCAATTGATTATGAGAACATGAAATGGGTTTCACTAGGGTAAATAAAATATCCTGTGCTATATAAAATTTAAAGGCTGAGAGCAAACATGAGGCTATCATCCAAATAACTCCCAGTAACTTCATTTAAAATTGTTATGCCCAAATGCAGGTTTTCATCTGGGACATGCTGCCATTCAAGGAGCTTCAACTACTCAATACCACTAGAACAATAAGGCAGCACAGAAACTGCTACTTCTAATCACTTAACTGGAATGGGGCTTTCCTACCTGGCTTAGAATTACGTTTGCAGGAGCTTAGAAAACAGAATATACTACACAGCACCAAGTTGGATAGAATGCTGACCTGCTGGAGGGCAGGAAGACTCTGCAGTGAGATCTAGACAGTCAGTGGGTCAAGCCTGCTCTAAGAGGTTCAACAGGGCCAAGTGCTGAGTCCTGCACCTGGGTCACAACAACCCCTGCAGCACTACAGGCTTGGGGAAGAAAGGCAGCAAAAGCTGCCTGGTGGAAAAGGAGCTTGGAGCTTGACAGCAGCTGAACAAGAGCCAGTGGTGCCCAGGTGGGCAAGAAGGCCAGTGGCACCTGGCCTGTATCACCAGCAGTGTGGCCAGCAGGACCAGGGCAGTGATTGTCCCTCTGTACTTGGCACGGGTGTGGCTGTGCCTCAAAGGCCATGTCCAGTTCTGGAACATGAAAGACAGGAGAAGAAGCACATGGAAGTGCTGGAGTGGGCCCAGAGAAGGGAAGCAGAGCTGGTGAAGGGTCTGGAGCACAAGTCCTGTAAGAGGTGGCTGAGGGAGCTGGAGGTGTTCAGCCTGAAGAAAAGAAGGCTCAAGAGCTCATCACTCTCTACACCTCCATGAAAGGAGATGATGCCATGAAAGGCAAGAGGGAGACTGGTCTCTTCTCCCAATAAACTAGCAATAGGACAAGCGGAAATGGCCTCAAGTTACACCAGAGGAGTTTTAGATTGGATTTTAGAAAACATTCTGTCACCAAAAGGGAGGTCAAGCATTGGAATGGGCTGCCTAGGGTAAGGGTTTAGTCACCATCCCCGAAGGTATTTAAAGGTAAGTAGATGTGGCACTTAGGGACATGGTTTAGTGGTGGACTTGGCAGTGCTGGGCAATGGCTGGACTCAGTGATCTTAGAGGCCTTTTCCAACCTAATTGATTCTACAGTCATATCATCATATTTTCAGTAGAGCTCAGTCCTTCCTATCTGAGAACTCCTTTAAAGCAACTTCTTCCTTTACACTCAGCACCTTGAACATGGGAAACTGTTTTGATACGTTGGGATGTGGTGAGACAACTCTCCATATCCCACAGTTGCACTTGAGGTTCTCTTAGAAGATATCCACTCTTGGGAGATGGCCATGAAGGAAAAATAGCCACCAGGAGTTCTGCATGCTCATGTGAATGCTCCCCCATCCCTTGCCAAGGTATATGTAAGATTACATGTATTAGCTAGGGAGATCTTATATTACCTTGGCAAAAATCTGATGGTATTCACCAACATGAATCAAAACAGGCTTGAGCTGCCCATTGGTAAACACAGCTGCCAGTAGAAGTAACTTAACACGTCTAAGAGAATTACAGAAGAGCTTGCACATCGGATAAAAGTAATACTAGGGTTATATCCAGAATAATCTGGACACAGGGAGCACCCAAGGTAGAGAATTCGGAACTGACATGCAGCAAGTCAGCTGGAGAGTTTGTACTCTACCATACCATGTTCTGATCACTATTAACACTGGTGTAAAGCTGTGGAATCTAAAGGCTATGGTAGATCTTGGATCTGTGCAGGTGAGAGCAAAACCCATCCCACTCACGTTAAGTTACATGAAATTCTTATGAAGGAATGATGGACACTGCACGTTCATGTATGCTTAATACTACAAACATATTAATCCCATGCTTAATGCAAAATGAGTTGGCTTTTTTTCCCCTATAGTGTTGCAGAAAGAGTAAAGCAGGAGTAAGAGTTCAGGGGATAGTTTGTTGGGAATACTCATTATAAAAACCCAGCAATTTAAATCTGTCATTTTACTAACAAAATTGAACCTGAGCTCTTCAGCTTGACATGACTTAAAACACAGATTGCAAATTTATTGAGAAGTAGGACTCCTGAATATTCTTATGACAAGTTGATTGTAGAAGTTATGTATTTTCCTTCCTTTAAGGGTTTTAAAAAGGAAAGACAGGAATGCTTTCAATTGATAGTCAATCACTACCTCTGAGTTTGCCATATTTCATGCAAGGATATTACAGTAAAAATTTTAGGGAGGTCATTTGCCTCTATGTATAAAATCCCTAATAGGAATGGAAGTTCCTTATGAACTTTATATTGTAAAGCCAGTGAGTCCTTATACCCAGAAGCAGAAAACAAATAATATTCGTTCATAAAATTTCAGATTTGCAAGCTCAGACTTCATACTAAATTTTTATAAACCAGGCTCCACTTTCAAACAATAATCCTTGAAGACTGTTGCCATAAATAAGCATTACAATACCTAATCTTCTACAAAAATTAAAAAAAAACTGAATTTCAAAATGTTGTTTTGCTCCAATAAACATAATAGCAAAAATACACATTCCCAGAAGGTTACTAGAATCTGCTGCTTTTCTCAAATCACATACTGCATTTGAGCAACAAACTACTGCACTCTTAAAAGCTAACAGTGATAGGACACTGAAGAAAAGCAACTATTTGTTTAAACACAACTGGAACTCATTTGTCCATTGCATGCCACTTACATTACTGCTAATTTTTTAATGCAAGAAGTATCAAGATCATTAAATGTCAGCTATTAAAACAAATCACTGAACAGTATTTTTCAGTTTAGGACTGTGTTTAATTTCAAATAGAAAACATGCTCTTTTTTTTAAAATAAATTATTCACTAATAAGAACCCAGTATCATGAAATCAAAGCAATAATCAAGTATTTTACATTTTTAATACTGTACATATATTATAGTTTTCTCATATTTTAGGAATTTACTTCTAGATTGAAAATCATTCGATTGTTTCCTTGATAAATTGAAACCTTAAAAGCCAATATACCTGTGAAAACAATGTGCATTACTTTAATTAAAAAGATACAAGAGAATACAACATATGTACAGAATTGTGGAAATCAATCTATAAACTACATACATTAAATCTAACTGTCCCTGCATATTTAAGTACAGATCTATTTTGGCAATGTGGAGGTATATCTTTTATCCTGTTGCAAGTCCTAACATGTAAGTAGGAAGCTTCAAATATTTGCATTCTTAATGAAAGTAGCAAATGTTAACTGAAGAGCAACTGGATTTAAAAAAAAAACTGCATTACAACAAACAAGTAGTACAGTAAAGTTAGTAAGTATTTTTAATAGCATTCACATTTTTTAAAAAAGTCTCTGAAACAGACCTGTACATCACTTTTATTGACAGAACATAAATATAAGAAAAAGATCCCTAAAAAGACCAGAATTCTTTCCCAAACATAAAGTGCCAAGATGTGTATGGTAGTAAGAAGTTTCTTTTTTTTTTTTTTTTCCTTGATTGAGCAAAGAAAGGTTAACACAAAGGTTAACCACAATTTCAACTGAAATATTTTAAAAATGCCATGTGCTCTTGAGCTTCAGCATTCAGATCTCTTAGAAGATTCAGGCTGCTCTTCTAAATTCACTTGCAGTTCATTTTGACATTCTGGTGTCTCACCTTTGACAGCTAAGTGGATAACCTTTAGCCACTTCTGTTTCAGTTCCTCATTGTCTGCAGCAAAGCTGTGCACAGACTTGGACTGGGTCAGTTTGAAGCTGTGGGGGAGGTCAGCACTTTTTGGAGTATCATCCACTGTGTAGCCCAGAAGAGGAATTGTAGCCAGAGCTTTAACGTCCTAAGAAGAAGAAGTTCTTTATTACAAACAGACAGCTAATCTACCCATTACTTCTCATTTGCTGGACAGTTTGGTGAAAACATTTGGATCTTTCCTCTATTCCCAATCTATTTGCTGTCTCTTCCTCAAATACCAGTGACAATAATTACTAAATTTTTCCCATTTCCCCTGTACATACCTGTGGAGCACCGTACATGTAGAGCACAAGAGCCTCGTGTTTGGGTATGACACACCAAGCTTTCTGCCACGGCTTGGACTTCTCCATGTACTGAAGAAAGCTACATATGACACTATTCCCAGAGACTTCTGCAGATTCAATCTAGGAGACAGCAGAAAGCACAAAAAGGAAAAATAAACTTTCCTTCAATAAAGACTAAAAGCAGAAAGAACAGAAAAGTAGGAAATTTATCACCATTCATAGAAATTTTTGTATAGTGTCTGCAAAAGATACTATCAAAGATAAATCCTGCAAAAGACCTTCAGGAAGTATCCAAGAAAGATCATGAAGGACTGGACTTATGGAGAATATATATATATTTATATATATATATATTAAACACATACAATCACAACACATATTCCCTTAGCATGTGTAATCTGTTCCTTTTTTCATCAGTAATTTTGGATTATAGACTTCTATATCACTCCAATTTTCATTCTGCCACCACAGCCAGCCTTTCTCTACATCTGAGCATCAACAACGTCTGATTTCCAAAATAACACCATGTTAGGCATTGAAGTGCTACTAACTATCCAACATGACAACTTATCTACTTTGACAGTCAAAATATTATGACAGAACCAAAGTAAAACACATTTCTAAGAATAACATAAGAATTCAAGCACTAATCCTAGAAAAAATTAGATTAATTGCTTAAAATCTGTAAACAGAGTAAAATGCTACTCAAGTTAAATAGAGAACCTGAGATGAAAAGAAGGAACACAACACAATTATATGTTAAAATTTCCATTGACCTTGACTTTTCAGATGCCAAAAGCTGAGGGCAACCTGACAACTTAAAGATCCATTTTATACACTGATCAAAACAGTACCTTACTACTCAGACTCTGAAGGAAAAGCAAAATTCTCCCTCATTCTCCTCATTTCCATCCCCTGTTCTTTCAGTCTGGGTATATATATTTTCAAAAAATCAAGTGGTAGCAGTGGGGTTTGCTGCTATGAAAGTTTAAGTGCAGAAGAAGAAAACTGAAAATTTATAAGGGAAGGTTTAATTTTGTGACAGGAGCTGATGTAACGGAAATAAGCAAACAAGTTTTAAGGTTTATAATTCCCTTAAAAAATGTAAAGTTGTAAGAAATGCAATTTTGCAGAGGTGAGTGCTATAAACCAAAATAAATGTAATGGGACGAATTTGATCCACATAATTTTTATTTCTCAAAGAGAAAATAAACTCTGCAAGAATGCTACCATTTTTCACCTACTGATGAACCAAAATGATTGCAGCTATACATATGCAGTATTTTTGAATGACATACCTCCAAGATGCCCTTCCTCTTCTTTTCTTCACTGTCCGTACAACCAATTAAAACATGATAGCAATCCTTACAGACTTTGTTCAATTTATTGCCATCATATTCGAGATGTGCTTTGTAATCAGAACATTTCCAGCAAACCACCTAAGAAAAAAAAAACCCCATACATATAAAATGTAACTATTTATAGAAGTTTATTAAACTATAAATAAAAATTCATATTCTGCTATTTTGTAGTATATTTTTAATTATACAGAATGGGAAAGATGTCTTTATAATATGTCAACAAAAATTTACTTGAAAGTAATGATTTTCCAAATTTGTGCCACTACTTCTTAACTAGAAGTGCTTCTTCCTATTTACCTGGTGGAATTTTGTACTTTGCATAAAATCACCTTTGGCTTTTCATTATATCCGTAGTTTAAATTTAGGTATAGAGTCAGAATATAGCATAAGCCATGTCGGAAGTTTCTTTATATGTCAATCTGAAAAGGTACATTTACCACCTGGTCTTCTACGTAACCAGAATGAGGTTATGAGAAGGAATAAAACCTACAGTTGAGATGACCTTTTAATGATAAAAGTCTAATAAAATCAGAAATTTGCTAAGAAACTTGCTAAGAAATATTAGCATGTACTTATACATATAAAATTTACGATTTTAAAATCCACTCATAAATACACAGAATAAATAAGCCAATATCCACTGGTTTTTCCAGATTTTTCTTTTCAGTATATATTTCAGTTACTGAAATGCAAAAGAGATATCAGAGTTGTTTCATTACAAATGTTTTCCACAGAATTCTTTCACATGAAAAAAGATGCCCTGAATAAAAAAATATAAGTGTAGTTATTTCAAGAAAGAAAAGTAGGTAAATGGACTTGAACCATTAAAGTGTCTGAACAAAACTTTATTGTGGACCAAGGCTTTGCAGTACTAATCTGGATCACCATCTTCAGCTTGCAGCTCTAGACAATACTAGTTAAGTATTCCAAATTAGTCACTTCTGGGAAAGCTACCACTGCTAGTCCAAATTAACTCCCATTAAACAAATCTTTTGAAATTAAAGCACAAGAAGATGTGATAGAACTAAAATAGAGGGAAGTAGTTAGGGGTCTAAACAAAAACGGAAATAAAAAGGGAGGGTCTGGTTTCAACATTAACAGAATTTTAAGACAGAAATATCTGGGGGGAAAACCCTCATATAGCAACTGTAAAAACAATAATTTTGAGCTTCTGAAAAAGTCTCTAGTGTCCTGCAAAGCACAAAGGCAGCGTTAGGAATGCAGCAAGCCCTCATACCACTTAAAAACATTTGAAAGAAGTCAGACAAGACACCCTGTACCACAGATATAAAACCTGAGCTTGTACTACCATCTGGTGGAGACAGGCAGAGCTGCTGGGTAGCAAGAGAAGAAAGTACAGTAGGTTTGGTCTTCTTTTGTTAACTTCTGAAAACTCACAAGTCATACTAACATTATTTGATGGTTGCTTTCAAGCTGAGTATGTTACTGTCATATCCCACATGGAAAGCAGCAGCAATACTCTCTCAGAAATTCCCTCCTTCGCTGGTGCTTTGCACATCTTCACACAGCTACACACTGAACCCAGCTGGGAGCAGCTCCAAGTTAACCTAATGAAAAGCTGCAGGGTTTTATGGTCTTTTGGTGGAGTCAGCCAGTGCTGCCTGAAATGATGCTGGATTATGCCACTTTAATATGGTCTTGATACTCTTCCTATTAGAGGTCTCTCAAAATTAACAATATACTGTGTGCAGGGCCTTGGGACATTACACACAAATGTACACTGCTCCTAATGACTTCCAAATTCACCATGCCAGCTAAAGCAGGCAGAGAGTCCTCAGTGGTATGCAGAGCTGCTTCTTTCACCTACAGGTGCAGCAGCAGATTCCCCAGCACTGGAACAGGCTGCCCAGGGAAGCGTGGATGCCCCATCCCTGGAAGCGTTTTAGGCCAGGGTGGATGTGACTCTGAGCAGCCCAGTCTGGTGGAAGGCGTCCCTGCCCACAGCACTGGGGCCGGGATTAGATAATGTTTAAAGTCCTTTCCAACCCGAGCCATTCTAAGATTCTGTGACGACAAGGAGCCATGAGAAGTCAAGCAGGTGCTAGGAGACACTCCCAGGCCTGCTGAGCAGCTACAGGCACCGGGGTTTGCACTCACATGTCCGCATGCTCGGCAGTGGTGCCTCCTCCTGGTCAGTGCATTGAAGGGTTCCTTGCATTTCATGCACATGGTGACTTCGTTGTCCCGGATCCACCTCGGCGCTCTCTTCCCAAGCTCAGCATCCTGAACAGGGGGCAGGAGGGAGATAAAAGAATTTTAAAAACTAGCAAAAATCTGCATAGTGCTTGAAATAGGGAAAATAATTATTTTCTTCCTCTGGAAAGGAAATTACAAAACTTAGCTCAAGATTCATTTTGAAATGTATAGAAGAAATAACAAAGAACCCAGTCAAAAATCCTGGTGCATCTTTGAAAGGGTGCTCTGTTACATGTTTCAAGAAAGAAAAAGGCTTGTTTATAAGATTTGGCTTTGTGAAGAAAATCAATTACCAGCAAGATGACTGCTTTGTGATTACTCTGCTATAAGAATGATGAGCTTGAAAACAAAGTTTCTGCCAAACTTTTTCCACTTATTAAAGAACATAATGTGTATTAAGAAGGTTACAAAGGAATAACAGCAGCTTACAGAGACTTCAACAGGCGTGTCTTCATATTCTTTAGCAATAGCATTTCTGAAAGTTTCATTCCTCTGATGAAAAGCTTCAATGGTACTCTGAAGTGCCTAAGGAAACAGTGGAGAAATTCCTCACACATGGTGAAATTTAAAACAGATTGCATTCTGACCAGTTATTGATCAGCAGAAAGAAGGTAGAGACAGAAAACATGAGTATTACTTTTCTGATTGCTTCAGTAACAAAGTTCTTTAGAAAATAGAGAATGTAGGTGAATTTACCTTTATCCATTCTTCTTTATCCTGTTCAGAACTAAAAGAAATATTTGACACATTAGTTTGAGACTAGTTCAGGAAACATTATCCCACTATCAACAACTTATTGTAAAAGCCAAGTAATTCTGCAGAAATTCTCAAGAATTTAAACAATACTAATTGTTAACTATCCAACTTAAAAAAAAAAAAAAACAAAAAAAACCAACCAAACAAACAAAAACCCAAAAAAACCTAACTAGAAGACAAAAGTTAGAAACATGAGCATTAACACTTCAGTGTATCTGGCCCTCCCAAAGTAGCCTCCTCCTTGGATAATGTGTTGGTAAAAAAACCCTGCTGCACCATATAGAACCAGTCATACAAAATGTAATTTTTCTGTGAGTTGTTCTGAAGGATACAAAAAACAACCTTTACAACACTTCAATTAGAACAGCTCCTCACGTGTTGCTTTGCAGTATTAGCAGAACTTTTAAGCATGCAGAATCCTAAACAACTGTTTGCTCTTCCTGCCTACCATCTGAATGAGGAAGAAGAAACCTGTCCAAGCAGCCAAAACCATTCTTCCCACCTGCTTACAGAAAAATCCAAAAGCTGAGCTGTTAAGTATAGTACCTGACCAGCATCCTTCCAAAGAAATAATCTACCAGCTGCTTAAAAACAGTAATTGAAAATGTACTCCAATGGTAGTTTGAAAAATAAATATAAGCCTACTACTAAATAATATGCCAAGAGTAAATTAAAAATTAATTAGTGTTAATACAAGTGTTAATACAAGCTCATGAATTAAGGACGTTAAGGCATAGGGTACATACACTACTTATACATTAATAAAGATTTTTCTAATCTAGTTGAATAAGAGCTTCATGGCACTTACTCCTTCATAGTTTAGTACTGATTTAATATATTCTAACAATGACTACAAAGCAGAAGATAAAAATCTGTGCTTCCCTCACCTAAAATAAACTTAAACAATAAACTTTCTCCTACTGGTAATGTAGGAAAGCTAACAAAATAAACTTTGTTGTATCAATTTGCTTCCAATTAAAAGATGCTTCAGAAATGGTATAGCAAGATGCCATCTTTCACCATTGAAAGAGGTACATGGCATAACAATTTACAAAATACTTAGCAAGCTATCACAGAAATTTACAGTAGATATGACTGACAGCCAAAAACATGTCCCAGAAATCTTGCAGATCTTCGTGGAAAGGGGGTTATTGTGCCATTTTTTAAAGTATATATTTAATTTGAAATTGAATGTAAATGTAGGTAAATATCTATATGCTGTTATCTTTGCACATTCTCTGCTGTAGCTCTCATTAAATATCACAGGTTTTCCACAAAGGAAAGTAGTTTGCAAGCTCATTGGCTAGCAAATGTCCCCAAATACACGGTGCCAACACAGAACTGTACCCACCATGGACATTTTCCTGTTTCTTTAGTCCTCACATCTCTCCAAAGAATTCCTAACTGCTAAGAATAGGATTTTTAAGAAGAGGAGCATCTCACTTTATTTGAGTCTACACAGGGGTGATTTAGTCTAGGCAATGCAAAAAAGGTAAGGGGAAGGTAAATCAGCAAAAGGAGGATACAAAGACTAATACATTGGAAAGCAGAAAAAGTCCCAGTCAGAAGAGTGCACCTGGAGGAAAAAGGACCCCAGAACTACAAGGAGAGCTTGCCTTCCAGGAGTGGTTGATACTTGGGACTGGAAGAAAACAAGTAGATGGGCCTGAGGGAAAAGGGCCTGAGGAACACAGGAAAGCAGATGCCCACAGACTGCTGCAGAAAGCTCTGTTCTGTGGAGATAAGCCCACGGGGAGGTAGAGCTTTGTTTGTTTGACCTGCCCTGAGGTGAAAAGATCATTGGTACCATGGCAGCTCAGATCCCAGAGGCACCAGTGATTAACACACACAGTGTCCTAAAACACTTCAGTCAGACAGGCTGCCTTGGCACTGCTCTTGAATTCCCAGACAGCCCATTCACAGCTATCTTGGGCATTTCTGCAAAGTTAGCCAATGTACTATGCATCCTAGAGGCACCTTCTGCTCCAAGAGATTCTTGGACTGACAATTCATGATTTTTTTGGCAGCCTAGACTATTTTCAAAACACCAGTATTAAGAGGAAATCCACTGCATCATTCTTCAAATCTGTTAATCCATTCTTCTTTGTATATATATTTGATCTCCAGAAACTGGCTAAAAAGACGGCTTACCTGGCCTGCAACTCCAGCGTCCGCTCTTTTCCAGACACTTGGAAAGTGTGTGGATATTCTTCATTATGAGTTTCTATAATCTTCATGCCATCTATGCCAACTCTGGTTCGAACTGAGAACTTGGATCCTACCAGGCTGAATTTGGGGACGCAGTAGAGCAACATGTTGTTAAACTGGGGGAAAAAATAAACACGTGGTTTTGCACTAAGAAAAACACAGACAAAGCCGTAGTTTGTCCACTGAGAGTTGGACAATATCACAAAGCTAGACTTGGAGGGTGAGAAAGAAGGTTCTTTCCTGATCAGCTGATACATGAGAAGACCAAATCTCTAATGTAAGACAACTTCTCTTTCTTATTCCTTTAGGATTAGGATTCAAGGACAGCTTCAGGGAATGTAAGAATAATTGTTCTGTATATGCAGCAGTCTTCATAGTATTTCTTATCAAACTACACTCAGACCAGATATTCCATGCCAATGTAAAACTTTTCTAACCAAATACCCATTTCTTGTGTCCCAATTCTGCAAAACCAACTATAAACTGTAGAATAAGGACTCTTCCCTTCAGTGTATACATTTATATTTATCCTGTACCAAAATAATTCTGTTTTGTACAATTTGTACCTAATGTTATCTGAAGACATTATTTGTCTTTTCTCCAAGACAAAAGAACATTTCTTAAAGTTGTTATTCCCAGAAACCCTCTATATCACAGAGGGGAGAAGAGTACATGAGCAGGACAAAGATATATTCCTCTATTAAATTAGAACTTTAAATAATGTTTAAATGTCTAAAACCCAGCCTAGAAGCAGTTATTAAATCAGATAGAAAAGGTTTAATTTTCTCACTTTTTTCCCCTCTCATTTCTCTCAAAATTAATTATTCAAAAGAAAAACTCACTTCAGTTGAATCCTATTTCATAGAAATCCTGACTAGTCTATTGCCTAGTCTGTATCACAGACACAGCACATTTGAGCTTGTCACCCCTCATATGAAGGGAACGTCATTTAGGTCAGCTGTCCAGCCCCAACTGAGGTCTTATTATTCTGATTTCTCCTTTTGTTTGAAGCACAGGTAAGGAGGAGCTGCGCCTCAACATCCTGTCACTACCCTTTATTAACCAGAAGAGGGGCCGTGCCAGAGACCCCTGTGCAAAAATCTATCAGCAATTTTCACTGCATGGGAAGCAACAAAACTACACCAAACCTTTTCCAAGGGAGTTTTAAGGGAGCATGGCTGTACTTTTTGAATTCCAGCTGAGAGGATGACCTGCCACGATAAAAAGCTCCCACAGAACCAGGAGACTGACTTGGTGAGACCTCAACACACAGTCTATCAGAGCAAAGATCCTAAGCTTTTACATTTCAGTGTAATGAGAATTTCAAAGGTCTCACAATCAGCAGCCACTGAACTCACCAGGAACAGATACCGCTCCTGAGCTGACGTGTTGCGAGCGGCCAGTTTAAGGATCTGCCCTTCTTTTATCAGCTCATTTGAAGGATTCACGATGTCTTCCTCTTCTCCCAGCATCTCATATATCTCCAACAACTTCTTCAGATTCTCCTTTACAGTGAAAATACAGATATAGAACTTATTAATTGGAAGCACAGATCTTTATGAGGTTTAAAATAAATGATGGAAGCTGGCGTAAATCTGGAGACTGATAGCTTTGGAAAACATACCCAGTATGCATGGTCTGACCCATTTAGTTGATAAAGCAACTACTTTTAGAAATGTTATATCTTTGGTAGTTTTTAAAAGGCAGTTGTTCATACAGTCTGCATTATTTATTGCCCAAAACATCTCACATTTCAATTAAGATCCTATCATCCCAGCCCAATCAGGCAGAGAAACAATAACTGCTCTTTACAAACATTATCCTGCATTCACAGATGAAACAAGGTTAAGAGTTCAGTGCAGTATCAGTGATTTGAACCAGGAGAAGAACTAAGTCTGTCCCATTTTGCTCTTGAGAGAATCTGTTGCCATGATAGATTTTGTCCATCATTTCCAGGAGCTGTATAAATACATTAAGTAGGAACAATCACTTTGACCCAAGAAACCAATTCTTGCCATTTTAGGGAGGAGTTGCAATTCACTCTCCTAGCTTCACCAAATATTGAAATACAGTATCTTGAAAAGTGATCAGGAAAACAAGGATCATTTACCATCTTTCTTATTGCACTATTCGAGTGACTTGCTGCAGTGGATATAATTTCCAGGGATTCTAGACAGAAGAAAAAGAAAATAAGTAAAACCAAAAAGCTGCACTTTTACGTATTTAAGTACTACATAGAGGGAAAAAAGGGGGAGGGCATGGGAGTAATTCTACAAAAACATTTGTTGTTTTTATGTAAATTACAAAATACAATAAATTTCTTCAGTTAGCAATAAAAAGAAAACAAGGTAAAGTGGAAGGCATAGAAAAGTCAGCTACCAAGTAGAAATTATAATATGGAAAGACCAGAAGAGAATTATTGCAGATTACTGTAGCACTTCAGCACTTAGAATCACATCTTTCTGTGACAAGAACAGTCACTGTTCTCTGCCTCCTTTTCTCAAAGTAGTTCAGAAAATCAAACTATATTTTTTCAGTTGAAACAGCTCATCTTACAAGTCTTTACTGTAATGGTACTAAAAATAAAATATTTGAAAGAATTATCTGGCATGTGATTTTGAACACTCCATGCAAATATCTTGAACTGTTTTTGTGTAAATACAGAGAGGAAGACATCTAAAAGTGGGCTGTGCTATTTCCCTACAGAAGCTTAAAAATACAGTGAGTCTAAGTTCACTATTTTACAAGTCACACATTCCCAATGTGCAGAAAGCAAACCAAAATGCCAACCAAAAAAAAAAAAACCAGAAAAAAAAAAAGCCACCACAAGCCCATATCATCTGCAAAGCAAACAAATCAAAACCTGTGTGCTATTCCAAAACCAAAGTAAAACTTATGTGCTCCAGGAGAATGCTAAAGGCTTTATGGTTTTTACATTAACTCCAATTCAAACAGATTTTTTTTCAAGGATTGCTATGATTCCACTGAAGAAATTCTATCATTCTTTTCATGGGTAATTCTTAACTTGATCTTTCCTGAAAATATCTTTAATCTTTAAAGTATCCTCTTACTAATATCTTATTATAGCTCCTTTAATGGCCTGAAGATATTTACTTTCAGCATCTTTCCAGTCTAGGGAATCCTGAGGCAATTTCCTTAGGTAGTCCTTTAGAAGCATCTCGTAGCGTGGAATGCGTTGGACTGGTTCTAGCATGTGATGTTGCAATGTCAAATTTCCACACACTTTTTCCTTCTAAAAAATTGTAAACATATTTCAATGAAGCAGGCAGAAGTGTCATTACGATACCGAAAAATAAAAGTTATGGTTGATGAAACATAAACAATGTATTTTGAAATATGCATGATAGATCTTCAGAAAGAATACAGAACTATTTTACCAAACCAGATAACCAGGAAATCTTCATGAAAAGTAACTGTATAAACTTTTCTAAGTATTTGACAGTCTTGCCAAAAAAAATCTTTTAAACTCCAGTGTATCTTAAAATAGGTTTGTAATAACAGACAAGATGAATACTTCTGGATTAATAAGAACAGTTCATGACCACATATTATAAACAATTACTTAAATGGGCTACAAAGGTATATTTTACCTATCTGAGGATGGAATGCTTTCTTTGAGTTTCATTTACAACATCAACTCCCTCACCAGTGTCCCTCCCTCATATCTTAAGATGTATAGTCATTTCCATAATCACAGATTGCATAGATTATAAAAATGACATTAAAATATACATTGTTTTCTTCTCTGGATTACAGCCACAGGATCCCACAGAGCAGTAAAATTTAAGTAGAAATATTTCATTTCTAAGTGCTCAGACTGCAGCAGGACACACCAGCCAATTCCCAGAGACACCCACAGGGAGCACCAGAGGGTGTGAAACGAGCCTTTGGAAAAGACTGGCATCCCTGGGCTCTTCAGCTTTCTGTGCTCAGCATTACTGTGAGCAAACACAATATTACTGGGTGCAGTGCAGGCATCTAGAGTTGCACTGCCTTTTCACTTTAACCTGAAATGATATTTACTTCTGGTATTTACAACAAAATGCACTATTTTTTTAGTCTTCAGATGTTTAAGGCTTTACAATTTGCTCCTCTATTTTGCAAGAGAAAAATATGGACTTTTGTGGGTGGGTTGTACACATATGCAGGAAGGAGAAGGGAAAAACAGGGTGAAATGCTTATAAACAACTACCTTAACTCTAAGGGATTTGGTATTTAATTTTCTCTTTAATCCTTTTTTTCATCCAAAAATCTATGCATTTTTATATATTATTTGAGGATCTACATTATCCTCCCCATTACCTGAATGTCTTGAATAATGAATTTGAACTGAGGTGACCGTTCAGTCCATGTTTTCACCAATTCCATTGCGTTATCAAAATTCTTCACATACTCGCCATACATCTTGAGGAAAGGAGCCAACTTTTGCAGAATATCTCCAATCCTAGGGGTAGTAGTCCTGCAAAGTAAGAGGGTGGAATCTCAGAGCAAACAGGAAAGAAAAAAAAGTCACACAAGGTTATAAAAGGTTTCAAGTGTTTAACAGAGAATCCTTCTGTTTGGGATCGCCTCATATGGAGTTCCAATGGCAGCATTAAATCTGGATTCACACAGAAAGAGTGTGTCTCCTCTGATGGTGTATGAGCACCACAGGTCATGTACAGGACTAAAATAAGAAAAGCTAGAAATTGAAAACATGAAAGATTTTATTTACTAAACATGTCCTAATTTATTTTATCTGCAGTTCCTTAAAATATATTACCTTATTTTGACCATAATTGAACCCTTAAAATATCTGTTCTGTGGTTTGGTTTGAGGGCTAAACCCTGTGTTCAGCTGTGTTCAGCTTCCACTCTGTGCCTTGTATAAACATATGTATTAACTTTTTATTTCTTAATTGCTATTTATCTAAGGAAACAAATGAAGGAAAAATAATCCCTTGGATTCCAGTATTTTGCGAGAATTTTCCCACATTTTCCCTAATTTCTGATGGCATCTACAGATAAAACAGAATAGTAAAGTAACAGATGGAGAGGCTGAGAGATGCTGCACTCCCAAGGCACACAAAAAATGTGGAGCAGCACACAGGCAGACCCAGGAACTACAACAGGAAGCACATTTCATGCCTCATTTACAGGGACAGACTCAAACTCACTATCTCAGTATGGATTTCTGAAAGTCTGACATCAATGTTCTCACACCAGTCTGAAGTGAAAAATTCTACTGCAATTACTTCTACAACCCACTACCACTTCCCTGAGAGAAAAGCCATGCAGAACAGAAAAGTTATACTTGAATAGTGAATATTGCAGGACTGTCAAAAACTGATCCAGCTCCAGCTGCCTCTGCAGGGCAGAGAGTTCTTGTGTGACACCTGGCAGAGGACTGGGCTGCCGCTGGGGCGGGCAATGAGGGGACAAGACAGGGTGGGAAGTTGGTCTCTCAAATCATGCAGCGTTCTTATGCTATTCCCAAGTATCTGCTACTGGTCATCCTTGCGTACAGAAGACTCAGGGTACTGTATCTAATTATTTTGTTTGATAGTCTAGTGAAAGGTGTCCCTGCCCATGGGAGGTGAGTTGGCATTAGATCATCTTTAAGGTCTGTTCCAAGCCAAAGCATTCGATGATTCTATGGCATGGGAACACTGTTATGCTCTGTTATACACTGCTCATGGGAAGTGTATTGCAACAATGCTATTTCCAGTGTTTTCAAGCCATATGTTGTAAGAGATATTCAGCTCCAGCTGTTGCTCAACTCATTCAAAATGCAGATTCCAGACAATTTCACTTTCACTTGATAAGTTTGGACTCACACTGCCTTTTCTTCCAAAAAAGAATTTGCTTTTGATCTGCTCTGCCAGTTAGAGAATTATGTATTTTACACTAAGTTTTGAATTTAAACCACAACTCAAGGAAAGAGTAAAAAAATTTTATCCAGCTTTTTTGCTGGAGGATAAAGAATAATAGAAGCACATTAAGCTATCCACAGAAAATACTAATTTCTTCTGTCTAATGAGAGAAACTGCTGAGAAGACTGTTATCTGGCAGAAGCTATTGTGCCACACAATTTCAGAGACCGACAATGGGGGGAGAAAATTACCCCAGATTTTTCTTTCAGCAATGATCAGAAAATGGTGTCTTTAACTGCACCCTTTTTTCTAACTCCTCCCAAATGTTTCAAGGCCATTTAAACAGGCTGTCTCAGGTACAGTACAAAGGTTGTTTTCATGCGATGTGGAAAAGATAATATCCTTGTGATGCAATTTATTAGCTCTGCACCAAGAGTCAAAGCTCATCTGCAAAAGCACTTTACAACGTTTGAAGCTCTATAATTATGCACACAATAGTAGTGAGCAGTTTAGCATTTTGCAAATATGTAAAGTAAGGCAATCCATATTATGTGCTCCATAAAGTGTCTAGAGCAGAATTTTAAGATTATATTGTGAATTTCATTTCAAATTACACAGCACTGACATAATGTGGTGTGAGCTGTTTTTAAACATCTAAACTCCACTTCTCATGAACATGCACTCTAGTGTAATCCAGGCATTCATATTTCCTATCAGTTTTTTCAACTTTTGTTCAAAGAAATGGGTAGGTTTTACTTACCCATTGAGTCATTCTGTGGGGAACTTAAAGTGCCAGCTTTCTTATATATATTTCACAATGCTTACATTTTATTTACTTCCTTGCATTATAGACTACACAGAGGTACCATATGCTTGTGAATGGTAAGTATTCCATTTTAAAGAATCATCATTTAAAGGGGAATCATCTTACAGAGTCAGAAGATGTACAGCTGCTGTCTAAAGCATCCCTGTATGGTCTAAGGTTTTCATATATATCACAAAAAAGGGGTTTTTGCTAATTTTTGGCATGGTTTCTTTTGACAATAAAGGAGATATATGATAGTGTAACTGAAAATTATGTATGGACAAACACCTGAATTCTTCAAAACAAATGCTAGATAACATAGAATATAAGAGCCAAACAAGTGCTGAGGTGAAATAACTGGATGAAACTGTATTTCTAATTTCTTTTTAAAATGAGGTTATCCTTTTTCCCAAAGAAGGCAGGGAAGCAGCAATGGTTTGAGACTTTTTCTTTTTTTCCAATTACATAGAAGAGACCAAAAATGCATACCTATGTTTTAATATGTCCAGAATCACACACACCCCCCCAAGGCAAGATACAGATACTACATCTGTATATGATTATTACAGAGTATATTTACAGCTGTTCTATCTTTGCTGGCTCCAAACAGAGGTCAAGAAAAGCTGAGGGGAAAATGGCCCTGAAATATATCTGACATGGATTTTAATGTCATACAGAAAACTAAAACATAGGAGTTCCACCTTATTACAAAAAGCAGTAACAACAAAGGGTACTGTACTTCAGAATTGTCATAAATCACATACATGTTATCTACCTCAACTTTGTATTCCGTGCAATGAATTCACCAGGTAGCCCATAATTTGAGTCTGAACCCCTAATTTAGCAAGACATTTGATCATGAGTAATCTCACTGGCTGCAACCAGATCCACATCCTTTATTTTGAGCAAATGATGCAAGTCCTCTGCTGAGTCAGATCCCAAGGAAGAGTAGATGTTCTCTTACTCACAGTAGTTCCTGGCCCTGGAGAGCTTAATTTTAAGCTACTTTTCCTACCTCAAGCCTGCAAGAGAGTTTCTACAGACACAGTTTTAGGAGTGTATTAACCAGTGAAGTGCCTCTTACCATTCTTGCATTCTTTTTTCAAGTTCTGGAAGTAAGAATTTACTGTGGAAGGCATTTATTGACGAAATGTTAGAAAATATTTTATTAATCACTTCAGGTGGAAATGAACCTCTGTTGGCTTCCTCAAGGAGTCTGGAATAGAATACCTGCAATACAGAAAAAGAGCCAAAAACCTATCAGCCTATTATATTTAAGCAGTGGAAGACCACCTATCCACCCCTCCTGCTACAGCTGAGGTAAGATTAATATTTCAATAATATAGGTTGGTGGTGATGAACTCATTCATTGACTTACCCTCACTGGGAGAGAAAAGCTTCTCCTCCCCTTACACCCCACTTTGGTTCTCGTAAGCCAGGAGAGCACTGCAGGCAGGGCTGACATAAGGAGAGCCGAACTGAAGCAGTGCAACTTCGGATCAGCTCCAGACATCCTGTCTGTTTTAACAGCTAGATCATCTCAGCTTTCCCAGTCTTCCAGTTGTATTTTCCACTCTTCTGTACTTTGCAATTAGCATGATGTCTGATCAGCATTAGCCCCACCGCTTTCCTTGAGTGCTGTATCTCCTTATCCTTTTAAAATCAAGGTAGCTGAGAGACTATAAATGGTCTCCACATATCATTTAAAGTACAGAAGGGACCCAGTTCTGAGTGGACTATAGTCTCCTTTAAAAATAAATCTATTTTCTCCTTCAGTGGGCTCAACCTGACCAGGTGCAGCTACAAAATGTTCATCTGTTAATATGCATATCACAAAAAAAAAAAAAAAAAAAAAAAGGGCTTTTGGAGAGCTATTGTTCCTCTGCCACGCTCTCCCACACTTGAACAGATTGCATGTCCCTAGAGAGGGATTCAAAATCTGGGTAAGGACTTGCAAAAGAAGAAAAGAGTCTGAAGACAGGAGCTTTGATCACCCCAACTGACACAGCAGAAGTGTCTTAAAAGGAAAAAAGCCATATAGTGCCACATACGCTCTAAAGTATGCCCAGTTTGCTGCATTGCCAGCAGAACAGTTCATTACTTTGAAGACCAGAAAGATTACACAACTTTTTAACCAAGTTTAGAAATATAACAGTCCCTTCCCAGTCTTCTGCTTTCCTCTCATTAGCAGCAGTTGAGCAGATGTGTTTGAAACTCGCTTTTCAGAATTCTCTCCAGTTAATATTTGGAAAACAGACATAGCAGTAATGCACTTATGAAGCCATCAAGGAAAATAATTGTACATTACCCATCAGAAAAATCTATGAAGGAATTAAACATCTTTTTTTTATTTTTAAACTTCTCTAAATCAACTTTTTTCCTGCAATACTTTGTGTTTTAAAAGTCACCATATATCCATCACAATGTGGGTCTGATGTATAAATCCACTTTCATGAGGACAATTACTTAGATCTCCAAGCAGCCTGTACAATTATTGTATCAGTTGAGACTTTTTACTTTTCATCAACTGTACAAAACCTCTGCATTGGACCTGAGAAATTTAAACAGTGAAGTCAGAGAAAAATATCCTGTACTAAGGCAATGCAAAGCTTAAATGGTAAAATGTATATGTGTTATGTGGAAAGCAAACAAGACTTAGGAATGAAAATTCTCAAGTACAGACTTTTATATTTAAGAAATATCAGCTAGATTCTACAAAGTATGAGAGTCCAACCCTTTCCTTGCAGGAGCAGTAATTTCTGTTTCTAAATATTTATTGGGAAAAGAGAGAATATATTTTTTTGGAATGGGCAACTTCTAGGTTCTCTGCGACTAAAGAAAAATTCTGATTGGGTTCAAATTAGAAGGGTTTAGTAATTTCCTAATGAGTGAGTGATTGCAGCAATCACTCCAACTCACTGGAATCCAAGACATGGTTATCCATCCTCCTTGCTGGCTACCAGCATGACTGCTTATAGTGACATCTCCACACACAGAACATATTGCTTTAATAGCCACAAAATTCTAATACTTGTTTAAAATGTAGCATTTTTAAAATAGAAGCAAATTCAAAGTCACATGGCAACACAAAATGACTGACTGGAAAAACCAGCAATATGTGAAAAACATGCCACATCTCATGTAATTTATACCCACACTCATGCACAGCCATTTGAGTGAATCCAAGGCAACACAATAAAAGCAAATTTGAGAAAAATGTACCCTATCTAGGAGGTCAAGTCGGCTCACATAGGCCTTTTCTGTTTGCAGAAGTTCATTGGCAATTTTGTGACGTTTCTGCTCCTCTGTCTCCTGGAGAAAAATAAGAGCAGCTCTTAGGATACTGAAGAAAACATAATTTAATCATAATAAATAAAAATCTTAAAATATTTATGACTACCTTATAGTCCAAAAACTGAAATACAAGTTTAACATTTAGTAATAAACACCAACTTTGAAAAATACATCATTTCCCACAGTTTAATCAACCCCAATAAAAGTCAGAGAATGCTGAAAATCAGTCAAATTGCGAAGCAAAATTCAAAACCTAAAAGATTTAGTATTTTCTAGTTTATATAGGGATCTTTGCCAAAGCACCAACTCCCTACTCAACAGAGCAGCTCACATCCTGGTAATGGAGTACCACTGACCTTTCAGAGCTGCAAGAACTGATTTGCAGAGTAAGAGGGAACAGATGGGAGCAGTCAGCATTCACCCCCGCCCCATTTCAGAAGTTATTTGAACTGCATGTTCTTTGCACAACAAAATTATTGAAAAAAATGTGGTAAAAAATGTTTTTATGTTCACCAATACATTCATTGCTGAATAACTGTTGACTGCAATGAGAGGGCTCCTTCATTAAGCCTTTACGGAAGCCATTTTTGCATTTTAAAACCTTTTATTCCGCAAAATATATTTCTGATTCTTCTGCTGAACAGAAATTTAAAACATTCTCTCAATTTTCAATATAAACTAAATATGTTAGAATATATCATTATAAGTTGCTGAGCAAAATTACTCCAAAACAAACAATGAAAGGACAGCCTTGTACAATATCAAAACATTAGGGAAATGCCTCAGGCTTTTAAGTGTCAGGCTCAACAAACTGACACTTCCATTACAAGATTCTTCCTCCAGATCTAGTGATAGTCTGTTCACATCTAACAACATCAGTCTTCCCAAAATAAATGGCAGTATTATCACAGTGCTTATAGGAAACTGGTAATTGTGAGACAAATAATAAAAATTCTTCATTAAAAAAATAAAGAGGAGAACCTGAGAGAGTGGTTTCTGATTTCAAACTGCACACTGCTTCCCACAAGAGTATGATAAACGTTTGCAAGTACCTTTACAAAAATTGTGTGAAGAATCAAGTACAGTCTTACATTTAAGGGAGTTCAGTGCATTTTTCCCCCATTTTAGTATTCAATAAGAATTCCAAATTTCAATGTATTTAAATTCTAATCTGCAGTGTTCTTCACAGTTGCATTGCTACGTGGCAAACCTCCTCCCTAAAAACAGGCTTTCAATAGTGACTTCAAAGCTGTTCATTAAATCTGTTTAAATCAGCATAGCAACCACAGAAACCTACAGAACAGTGCTTTAAGTGCTGTCAAGAGACATTGCAGGGAGCTGCAGGATTAGCTATTACAGCTACAGCTTGCTCCTTACTGCAGCCATTTACAAAAGATCGCACATGGAGTTGAGGCACAAAACCACGGAGGTTACTGGTTCCCCAGTAATTTTATTTTTTTCTCACCCCAGAATCCCAGTTTCTCTCTGAAGCAGAGCTATAGAAGCAATCTGTAGTTTTTAGAAAATTACTTGAACTAATTGAGAGAGGGAAAATCATGCATAGCAAACACAAAACAATCACATAAAATGAGCCCAGATTTCCAGTCCTCTCAGTATCAACCTTACACATTTTCTTAATTCTTGAACCTGCATCTCCTTTCTACATCAATTGCACGACCTGACAGAGGGACCTTCTATGTGGGGGAAAAATGCATATCATGGATGAGTTATATTTTAATCACTGCAGCATGTTCTTATTCCAGCATAACACCCACCTACAAGGTTAGATCAGTGGTAAAATAACAGAAAACTCTACTACTGCTTTTCTTTCAGCATGTCCTCAGGGGGGGAAGCAGGGGGTGTTGTTGAGGGGAGGGGAAGGTAACTTCAGGAAACAATTATTTCAAGGAACGTTTCAAACCTCTGCAACAATCCATAACATATGGCAACTCAACAATAAAACCAAGCAGAAGTGGCTTGTGTGCTATACAGAGAACATTTACATTACCCAGGTGCATGATTTCATCTGTGGACCAAAATACCAGGAGTGTGAGAGACCAAGAGTTGCATCAGCAGGGACTGCAAACCTGAATCTCTATTCCAATGCTTACAGCAAATGTTTCAGCTGGATCTAGTTCTTTAGTACAAAGCTGTTCATCGTCAGAATAATTATATTACTATGGATGCTTAAGAAATTAAAAGAAGTAATTTTGAACTCTGAAAATAAGAAGACATGTGAAAAATGCTGGTGAAAGTATGAACTTTATTTTTCTCCAAACCAAACAGGAGCCATCTCCTGTCAAGAAAACTGTACCTGCCAACATGACAGTGATGTATATGATTCACTCTTACTCAGGCATAGCCCTTGCCCTGAGGGCTTTGAAGGAATATATCAAACCATGCAGACAGGGTGAGAGAAGTAGAGTACGAACAAATATCATTTAAATTACACCACGCTTGTTTCTTGCATAGCGACCAACAAAGCGGAAAGATCCTGGTATCCCTAAAGAAGTGACTGTTCACGAGAAGATTTATACATTTATATTGTTTGCTGAAGATACAGCAAACAATTGTTTCTGTTACTGTTCCTAAAGAAGACCAGAAAACATAGAATCAAGAGGTTGGTAGAACCTCTCAAGTCTCAAGAACCTTTCAACAGTAAAACATTTACTGGCAGACAATTAACTTTGCAGAACCAAAAATTTTACCCTGGTTAAACTGAAACATCACCCTACATTTAGAAATCGAGTATCTCCACCAGGTTTTACATCTGAAACATCAGAACCCCCAAGACTATCACTGAAAGAAGACATCATATAAGGACTTTATTAAAGATGTTCAGTGTGTTGGAACCCAGGGGGTTCCTATGACACCTTCGAATGACCCAAAACCTGGTCAGGAGGTTTTTCAGCCTTGCCAGAGGTGTCAGAGACCCCGGATTGATACTGAGAATGCCTGTGGCTCTGATTTTAATCCATGGAGCAAGTTATCAACTTTGTATGAAGAATTTCAGGTCACAAAAGCTTAGATAGAAAAATAGTAGTAGTTATAAGTTAAAAGACAAAATTTAAGTGTATGTCCAGAGGGGTTTGAAGCCCTGTACGGGGGGGCAGGGGGGGGGTTGAAAATCTGTACAGGGAGGTCTGAGGCACAAGATGGAGAATTTTTACACGTGGCACATTATCTTTTCTTCTTCTTCCTAACCTCCATCTTCTTGGTGATGCTGGCATTTTTGGATTGGTTTGTCAGAGAGCTGGACAATGTAATGGAAGGATCACAGATTGGAAATTAATGGTAAACATTGGATACGTAGTTGATAGTATAAAAGAATAGAGCTGACCCAGGGTGGGCACAGTGTGTCTCTGGACTTTTGCTGTGTCAACCTCGGCAGGGCAGAGAAATCTACTTTTGATAAGGAACTAATAAACTGCCTTGAGAGCATGAACTAATGACTCCAGACTACTCCTTCAGCAAGGCAGGTTGGAAAACTGGACTTTTCCGTACACTGTGAGGTCGCCCGGGACAGGGAAGACCATCACACAGTGGATTCTTCCCCATCTGTGGCATGCAGGCAGTCTGTATCCCTATTTCCTACCAGTCTCACAACAAACACTGATACATTTGTCCTCTTGTCTTCAGTGAGCTGTAGCAGCAGATTCTCCACAAGATGTTATTCAGGAAGTTAATTGATTGAGATGTTCTTGTACTGTTCAGCCTCCACAGTTTAGACAAACCAATTTTTATGACAGAAGGTGTTTCTGCTACAAGGCAGGAAACTTTTCACTTTTAGTTGTCTTTTGCTTGTTTTGATTGTGTTTCATTACTTTCAAACTAATCCTGTAACAAAGAGAAATAAAGGAGACTCCACTCTGGTTGTCTGGAGAAATTGTTTCAGATCACTGCCAAATTTAATAAGTTTTGCTCAACTTTTTCCAGAATTTGGGGTAATCTGTCTTTAGTCAGATTTACAGTGATAAGGTGGGGGGAAATAATTCTAAGAGCAACACTATTTCAAAACAAGCCTTCTATTCCAAGTCCAAAAAGTAATTTCTGCACTGGTTTTGCACCAGTCCCCAATTTAGTTCACCCTTCCAGCTGTGGATTTAGGATTACTTCTACTGTACCTGTACACATTTACAAAGAGAGAGAGCACCACTCTCTGCTCTTACCTGAACTAAGAAATGTGGCATGCAAGAGCCAAGATACTTTGCATCAGCATCAAAATACATATATCAAAGTTTGACTACGACTACCATGCATCTACTCCTTTTGCCTTTATTCAATTGTACTTACATTTTTTAATCAAAAGGGCAGGAGAGTGCTGTTATCCTGTGCACTGCAGCTTCAACTGGACTGCATTCCAGCTTTAGTATTCTATAATGACTAAGTAGGCATTTAGCAAAATCACAGATTGTCTAATGCTCTTATTTCTTACCAGTGTGTGCTTGAACACAGAAACAGCCTTAAAGCTTCACCAGAACTCTCCTGTTGCTCATCATCCTTCTCCTAATCCAGACAGCATGGCAGCAGCTACTTAGAGCACCACAGCGCCGATTTCCATCTCCAGGTTGCATTAAGCCAAACTAAATCAGTGTTTGAGTCTGTAAAGGGTGGCAGACACACTTCTTAACCTCACTAGACTAAAGGGGAAGTCCTTGTTACCCAAGGTATCTCAGGAAGGGTTGCTGTGACCCAGATCCGTTTTACAGATTCAGTTCTGCACCAGTGCAAGCTTAAAAGTCATCCTGCATGGGTTTGCCTTGGTTTTGTACCCTTCAAGCTCCAGTGAACAATATACATCTGGTTACAGTCACTTTAGACACCAGAAACTGACTCATTGTCAATATAAGACAGATCCCACGTGCTGGTTCCAGCAGCTCTAAAACAGATTTTAATGAGATTGCTGCTATTAGCATTTGCCCAGTTCCTTTCTGAACTTTAAAACAGAACTGTTTCCCTTCTCGTCTTTTTCCTGAAAATGCTGCCAGCACCTTACTGCGTGACTTGGATTCCTGTTTAACATCATTGCCCACTGAGAATTGAGCACTTTATAGACACAGAGAGGGGAAACAGGCATTACCCAACAGGAGTCAGAAACATTGTGACAGGTGTGGCCGGTCAAAAGTGCCTTGGACTGTGCCCAGGCTTATGCTTAAGTGGGAATCGTAACATTCATATATTACTGGAAAAAAAAATATAACCCAAAACAACAAACCCCTAAAAAAAAAGAAGAAAACCCTAATAACCCATAACTTTCTTATCGTTACCTAGGATATTTCATCCTAAAATACATGAGAATTTGACAGCCACATTCCCCACTCACAGAACTCACCTCCAGGCAAGTATGTATGTGAGCCCCAGCTAAGCAAACTCAAGGGCTGCAGTGAACTGGTGCCAGTGCGCACCTGACCAGCAGTGAGGAGCTTTTCAGCATCAGTTGTTTGGTTCTATGGTGAAGAGGAAGGCTAAGAGGGTCTGCCAAGCTCCTCCTGGCAAACATGGGATGGCTGGACAAGAACTGTTATTCACATTCACTGCTTTGGCAAAAGGTGAACTGCATAAGCGAACTTTTACAAGTGAAAAATATGCACCATTTTTCAGCAATTAATTCCCTGAGACAGATTTCCTTCCATTCCCTTACTCTGCTTAAGCATTTGAAATCCCCCTTACAAGAGAACTCAAATTCATCATGATATAAATGCTTTTTGCTAAAAAGCCATATATTTAGTATACCCTGAATATTGCATCTATCTGATCACTAGACTGACACTGCCTTTCCAGCTTTGACTTGACAATTACATCCAAGTTAAGCAACTACATCCAAGTTAAGCAACACTTCTGCCTGAAGCTCTGTCATTACAGTTTTCTACACGTGGCATTTTATTTCATATACACCATTCACATGTGTCTCTTCTAGGCTGGCACAGCTGAAGCATAGTGCTAAACAGGCACACATACTTGAGCTTCACTTTTTTTAAACCTCAGATAAGTAATAGGGAAAGAGCCAAGGGGATCAGGAGAAGAGCAAAGGAGGGGAGAGTGTGGGAAAAGGCAAGCAAAAATTTTTTCACATCTTTTTTCAGAGGGAAAATAACCAAAATATTTTCAATTTCTGACCTGCTCCTGGAAGCCTATTTTTGTAAATAAAAACCTAGAGAAAATACAAAAAGAAGTGATATATCAGGAATGAAACAATTTCTCTCTTTACCCTTGTTTCTACAGGTTGATCTTGTTTGCTGCTTTCCTCAGCTGGTTCTTCCTTGGCATTAGGATAAATTTCTAGACTTTCATAATCGGACGGGAGCAGCGCGTCGCTGCTCGGAGTCCTGTGGCAGCTGTTGAGCATCGGCTCCTCCACACTTTGCAAGGACTCTCTGTGAGCGCTTTCTCCCTCCCCGTTTACCAAGCTGCCGTCCGTGGCGTTTTCTGGGACTGGGGTGGACACGGCCGAGCCGCGGTCAGGCAATCCCTGCTCCTCATCTTCTGGCTGGTGTTGTGCCACGACGCCGTTGGCCGTGGGCAGCTGTGCAACCTGAGTTTTGTCAGTGTTACTGTTTCCCTGTTTCTGTAGTGAGTGCTGGGAGGGGAGTTTTGGCTGAGGTGATGGTGTGGACCCATATCTTCCTTGAGTTTTAGTAATGTGGAGAACGGAGGAATCTTTCTTCAGATCACTAGGATTCAGTGCACTAAAAACACCAAGCAAACAAAATATTGATGAAAGAAGAGTTAGACATGGATTTATAGAAAATCCTGGTATGGAAAATAGGAGAATTGCACCATATAACCAATGCCTCCAAAACTTTTTTTCCCTGTTTTAATATCAGGAAGTTCTGACACCTGAAATGCATTAAAACCCTTACAAACAAGCTTCTCTTAGTAGAAACCCAGAGCCTTGTCCATTTTGAGCCATTGCATCCCTATGTGTCTTGAATCCCATCTGTATGGGAGATTTAGATTGGATATTAGGAAAAATTTCTCCCGAAAGGGTCATCAGGCATTGGAACAGGGTGCCCAGGAAAGATTATGAGCCACCATCCCTGGAGGTATTTTAAAAGATGTGAAGATGTGGCACTTGAGGACGTGGTTTAGTGGTGGGTTTGGCAGGGCTGGGTTACCAGTTGGATTCAATGAGCTTTTATAACCTAAATTTTTCTATTCTTATCTCCATTAAACAGAGAAGGAAACCTAGAAATTGACAGATGAAGCAACTCTTGCCCAAAGTGTCCCAGAAGGTTATTGGCAGAAATGGAGCAAGACTCATGGTTTCCCAAGTCCTAGTCCACTGCTTAAACTAACAAGTAGCCCATTCCCTAACAGCTCTTTAATTATTAAAAATTAATCAAACACATTCAAGCACATTTAGCATCCCATTTCCTTACATGAGGACCTTTACATTTTTATCTCATTTCTTCTCCAATTTCCTTGGTTAGCAATGTCCTTTTTTCACACTGCATCTTCTTCCTCCAAAACTTGTCTGCTCTAAACACATCTCTTGTTCCTGACTGTCCTCTAACTATTCCTAGTATGGACCTCCATCTTCTGGAAGGATGAAAACTGCTTACAAACTGCACTTTTACTCCTTATTTATAGGATACTTTACACAGATGTTGCATATTCTGCATTTTTGTGCACACAGATCAAAAATAACTTACACTAGCTTTATCTTTTTCAATTATAAAACAAAAAAAATTAAATCACTTTTTCTTTAGTCATGTAAAGACTATGCCTTTTTTTATTAAATAAGCTTAACTCCTGGAAAAAATTAATATACATTTTTCAATTGCCTGCACAGAGTAAAGAGGTTTAATTAATTTTCTGCCATGCTTACATGCTTGTGGGCTGTACAGACTAATGAAAATAAGTTATCACAGTTGACAATCACAGTTTGAAGTTTATGAACATGCTACCTAGCCATTTCAAGATCATTAATTAAAAGTGAAGTTCAGCTTCACAGAAGACACATTTTGTGAGTTGAGCTCATTCAAAAAACAAGAATTACCTCCACTGCCAAAGCAGGATAATTCAGAATTCAGCATGCTATTCGTGAAAGTTTCTCATAAGCAGAGATCAAAGACTTGAGTAGAATTTAGTCATTGGACAGATACTACTGGTGTACATAATAAATGATGTTGCCCAAAAGCAACTCAGCTTCCCATAGTCCACAAAATATCCCTACTTGTAAAGGTCTGCCAACAAGGAAGTTTTCTTTCTTTCTTTATCGTTTCCTTTGATTGCATAATATGGAGGAAGTTCCTGCACAGTGCAGCAGGCAGGTCTAGGAGGAAGAACTGAAGGGTTCAGTTGTGTAGGGCACAATGAGTCTGAAGTGTTTTCTTTAAAAAACGATTTATTTTTTTCCCCCTAAGGATACTGCACTGTTGAGCTGTGCACTGTTTAAAAGATGGGTGATGCTTTGGAGGAAAACTGGAAAACAAAGTGACAGCAGGATTAGAGACTGGTGCTGAAACAGTTCACAGGACCTCCAGTGCTGCAGTAATCTCTTTTTCCCATCTCTGAGCACCTGTCATGACCAAGTGCTATTAATTCTCTGCCTAATGACAGAAATTTCTTACAGATGAAGCTCTGAAATTATTTCTATTCCAATGGTCAAACATATTTTTGCAATGCTCAGCTGCTTCCATATTAAAGGATTCAATTTCACCCATCTCGAGGGGAAATTCTTTCAATGAAAGCCCAATTCCTCATGCACTCATGTGCTCTGTTGTACGTCATGCATTCAGTCCCACAGGCAGCATCCCTTTAGAACTCCTGTGTCCCAAGGAAACATGAAGAAACCACATCCAAAACTTGCCATGCTCAACTATCACTGGACTGTTTATTGAGCTGTTCCTCTGTCATGGGCTTTCTGGAAAGTCGCTCTCTTTATACAGAGCAGATATATTTGAGACTTCTGTTTCAGAGCTTACAATGCATCTACTTAGAGATGCATCATGTGCATCTAATTAAAGACACTCAGGAAACACCGTTTTGTGAAAGCAGTGCTCACTGTGGTTCTTTTTTCCCAAAGTTCTAAATGTTTCCCATAAACCACAGAATAGAAACTCAAGAACACTAAGCTTTTCCACGAAAATCACCAAGTACTACGAAGCAAGCCATTTAGGAAATGTATGCCATACCACTACAAATAATTTGTAGAGATCATCCTCTTCACATGAATGATTTAAGAAGTTAAGACAGTATAAAATTAAAACCAGTATTTCAGGTTCTTCTATTTACTCATAAAAGTATCTTTTCTTGTTCAAGAACAAAAGTATTTAATATTAGCTTCAATATTAAACTTATTTCAAATTTCTGGCATTTTTCAGGTTGTTTTTAAACTGCTACAAGTTTCTTCTTTTTTAAGGAAAATTTAGACTAATGCATTATGAAAAAACACACCTTGTAAAATCAAATATACAACTGGCTCTCACAATTTCAAAACACATGCATTTTTGCCCTTAAGTTGATTAGCAGGGATAGAAGTGAGCCTTAGCACAGTACCAACATTCTTCCTCACAGCTTCAAGTTCCAATAATCCCCAGACAACAAACGGGTCACAGAGCAATTCAAATACTATTACGTACCTGCCTCCCTCAAAACGGTTGATGAGATCTGACACTTTGCTGGACCTTTCCTTTGTGACACTGGAAACAGCAGCAGGTGTGTCTTCCTCCATTCTTGGTTTCTGATTTGTTAAAGCTTTATGCCTAGGGGTTTGGTATGTTGCCTTCTGCAGATTAATTGGCTTTGGAGGCACTGCAAACAACACAGCAACAAAAATCAATCACTCATATTTCTTTGAGCTGCTGGAATACAGAATCACAGAATTGTTTAGGTTGGAAGGGACCTTAAATATCATCTAGTTCCAAACCCCCTGCCATGGACAGGGGAACCTTCTGCAAGACCAGGTTATTCTCACAAATGAGATTTTTATAAAGAACTTATTGCAGCAATGAAAAAGAGATACTCTTGGATTTAATTAACCTTAAAACTGCTTTACAAATACAGAGACTTCAGATAATTCTTCATGCACTGTTTGGCTTTAGGGATCTTGTTGCATTTCTTGACTAAAAGCTGATCCATACTTTACCTATTCTAACAAAATTAGAGAGTTTTCTTGTCTGCTTGTTTTTATAGTGTACCGTATGAAATACATATGAGAGGTTTATGATTGCAGGTTTTGTAATAAAAAAAGAATTAAGCACAAAGGGAAGAGCCATACTATGGAGCTCAAGAGAGAGATTTAAATTGGTGCCCCAAAACTCTGGTGCTCTCATTCTTTACCTTATCCCTTGCGACCTCAATGATAATCATCAGTAGAAAAGGTATTTACCTTCAGTTTTAAAATTCCCTTACTCACTAAACCTTTGTCTAATTATACTGCTGAAACCTTCCCCCCCCAAAAATATTTTTTTTTGTTCTTGTCTTTTCCAAATCCTTACCACAAGTCCTTCTAATTAGATTGTTAATGATCAGCCACTGTTTAATACAGCAGTGACTAGAACACAAAAGACAAGGTGACACAGAAAGCAACTGAAATCACAGCACTAAAATCTTTAAATTAACTTTAGGCAACCATGCAGGACTCGTGGGCAACAAAAGCACATCACAGACTGTGCCCAAATGTATTTCACATTGGAGCAATGAATGTCCAGCACAATCAGAAGGAGAGACTTAACGGAAAAGAGCCTTAATTCCCAAGAACACAACTCTGTTGATTCCCACACACATCCCCAAATCATATTGTGGGAGCAGTGAAAGAATTTGATATGAAATTGGAAAAAATGATTGAAAGGCAGGCATAAATTGGCAGGAGTAGGCAATACCCTACCAATGGAATCAGTGGCCCAGGGCTCAGGCACTGCTCCACAGGCACCACATTCCAGGGGGGCACAGGCACTGGCCCTACAGTAACTACGAAAACCTGACAGTGAGCAACCTCTGAAGGGAAGGAGGACTTGAATTGGCTTTAGGAATCACATGCCACTCTTGTAGTAGGGAAAAAAGTTCTAGTACAGGATACACAATAGATGGATGCGGAAAAGCCATGTTCCTTGCATTGCTAATGCTAGAATATCTTCCTAACTTACCCTGGAAAACCCATGCACCGCAGGAATGATCTTGAATCCCATCAACTGACATTTGAAAGGGATGCTGAAAAAATTCTTGCAAATATACTAAGCATAGATGGTGATAAACTTGAACAAACACTCGATTGAGGGCAAGTTTTAATTTCTTCCCTTCATTAAATTTATAGGTAATACAGGAGGTAATATTTGCCTGTGTTTCCCACAGCCTAATTGCTGTTAAATGGGAGTGCAGTGATCGCTGTACCATGAGAGACTCTGTGTAGAGATGAATTTGCCACAAAAAGCTTTAGACTTCAATCATATCAACTGCAAAGGCTGATAGATGAAATATCAGAGGAAGAAGAAAGATAATTACTGTAGGTCAGATGCTTTTACCCTGCATATGTGCACCCTCAGTCTTCAGAGGCTTAATATTTATTAACACATGCAAAAAAAACAAGTTTTGGGAAGGATGCAGCACAGAAAGATGACTCAGAATGCTGTTCTTTTCAAATAGCTACTTTGCAACCCCGAAACAAGCAGATTATTAAACTGTGCAACTGCTTCAGTGTCCGCAGTCACTGCAGTCCCTCCTTAGAAGCCTCGTGCAGCTGCTTGGCCGCAGCAGTGGAACGGCTTTTCCCACATTCCCTCTTCCCTGGGAGCTCGGGCAAGGCCTGGCAGAATGAGGCCAGCGAGCATCAGATAATTGTCCAAGCCCTGGACAGCTCGCTGTGCTGACAAAGGCCACGGGACAGCTGAAAAAAGGAGACACAAGCAGGCTGGGGAAAAGCAGGACACATAATTGATCACAAGCGCTGCCATCCCCTCAGGGGGAATGTGGACAGCAAAGGGAACCACGGAGTGGATTTGCTGACCAGCACCACAGCAATTTGTAGGAACATTTCTTGCTCTTGTAATGGACTCTGTGTAACCCCCAGTCCTGTGAATTCTCCTAAGTAATGGACTCATACATCTTTTCAATTCTTCTGTACATCTCATGAAACGTTAATATCCTCACAAGGGTATATTAAAACTACTAAACTTGAGGGAATTAATGTATACTGATAAAGAAGAAGGAATTAGTTGGTAGCTATTTTTATACTGGATCCACTGGGACAAAAATCAAATTCTAGGACACTTTGTGGAAGTGTCACACACTTCTGCAGCTGCTATGAAAAACCACAGCTAAGCAGCATTTAAGTATGGCAAGCAGTGAGGAACCTCTTGTCAAACTGGACCATCCCCACATACTGAAAATCCCTCTAAGGTCTTCATAAAAGAACCACAAACCAGACAGCCAATTCACTTACACAAAATATTTTATTCCTTACTACCTATCAGCATCTAGAAGACAGCATTTCCCCTACCAGCAGCTGCTGTAGCTCCTGTATGGTTCAGAAAGAGTCTAGCGGAGAAATAATAGTCACAAGATCAATGGAAAGAAAAGAATCAGTACTGTAAAAAAAAAAACAACCAACCCACAACCCTCAAACCTTCTTGTAAGGTCGCCCTTGTTAACAGGGATTATGGAAAGCAAATTCCATTAATTCTCTTCTCAATGTACTTCTGTAGTGTTTTGTTTTAATCAGATTATTTTTCAGTGTGAGCAGACCAAGGATCTTAAGAAAAAAAAAAAAGAGAAAAGACTGGCCTATTGTAGTAACCTGCATAATACAGAGCTCTGTTTGAGTCTATAAATACTCTTGTCTCTGTACTGTAGAATTTTGAGCTCATTAGGAGATATGAACTGCTTATTCTGCCCAAACACAACCCTTCCATATACTGAGGTAGCTGATACTGTACACCACTAGCCAAAATCAAGATTTATGTTTCAGTGCCTAGTTGTGCATTCAACTTTGCATATATACATAAGGAAATGTCAGGTGATGCTATATAAATGGCTCAAAAGGTACAACCACCTTTGCAGACTTCAAGGCATATCACCAAAGGTCATTTATCTCCTGTCTTCGAAAGTATAATGTGTTCAATGGTTAAATATGCTGCTATGCCTTGACTCAATGAAAATGAAGTTAAAAGTTCCTGTGGTAAGCAACTACAGCTCTCCTGGCTGAGTCATCCATCATCACCTCCCTGCATGCTCCATCACCTTCAGGAATATCAAATAAGCATTGCTGAATAGATGCCAAAGATTTATACTCTTAAGAACTATATGGAATAACCAGTAAGCTAAACTCAGCAGAAAGAGAGAAAAAAAATCATCTTCTCTTTGAGATGTGTGTTTCCACATTTTTGGTTCACACCACAAGAAGACTCTTTCAACAGTCTATCAAGAGGGAACACCATTAATAATCAGACGTGTTTTGTTCTCTTTCATCTTCTTCACAGAGATAATTTGGTGATTTGTCAGTTTTGTTAATAAAAGAGACACTGTAGCAGGTTTCTTAAAGGACCACCAAGACTGGAGAAGCCTACGTAGGAACGGCTGTCAGTTTTAGTTCAATTCACCTTTAACTGTGCCAGTTTCATTTGCCAGGGAAGTACAGTTTACATCTCAGACCTTTAAGAAGTCTCTCAGCTTTTTTAAGCCCAGGCCACTGAAAAAATTTTACCACAGATTATATGATAACTAAGAAAGGAAGACAGGATTTATGCTACACAGCAGATAGGCAGCTAAAATTGACTGCCTAAGTCTAAATGCTGTATCTGTTACATCCTTATAATTTCACAGTAGCACAAACCAGGCCATCTTTTGGAGTGGAAATTCACCTCCAACCCAAACAAAAATGCCTCTTCAGCCTCAGCAGGAGATTCATAAGTACTCCTAGGCTCTCATTAGAAAAATTTAAATGAGCAATTGATGCACAGTCTTGAACTGACAAGACACTTCACTGCTCTGAAGAAGTGTTGGCATTTCCACATATTTTGCATCCTACAATAAAAATGCCTGGTACAGACAGCAGTTTCAGCGCCCAGTATTTAGCAATTTGGCATCATAAAAAAACTGATGCAAGCAGATCAAAGAGGAAGGAATAAAAGAAACTAGGGGAAAAAAAGTCAATTTTTACATGTCACTCTACATGAACTCTGCTATTGCAAGGTTCAGATCGATCCCCAAACATTTGTAGGTAAGGGCAAATTTCAAATTATTTAACAATTTGCCTCCTCTCTTATAGACTGTATTTGTATTGGAACTTGGTAGCAGATTTTGCTGTTTCCACTGACTGCCTCTACCCTGGATTAGTCCACTTGATCAGGGAATGCACTGCATTAGTGCAAAGGCAAAGCACCACATCTCCCAGCTGGTACAGACACACAGACTGTGACTGCTTTGCTCTGCAGCCCTCATTCCTTTGCTCAACTCTCTCATCAGCTCTCAGCCAGTTTCAGGCTTTGTTCAAAATTTGTTCCAAAGATTTTCCTGAATCAAACTCTGCTCCAGACAGAAATCTGACATGTGAATTGCTAAATTGTTAATGGAAGGAATTACTGGGGAACAAAAAATTGATGGAAGGAATTATTGGAGAATAAAAATTCTGCTTTTACTGACAGTGTATCAGACAGTTTTTTTCCCTCCTTGAAATGCCAGGAGGAAAAAATTAAAATGAAAAGAAAGAATTTTATACTGGATTGCTTGCAGAAATTTATTCACTTGACCTAGCTACCCTGAGTGAACTGTTTCCGAATACTTAAACTACTTCTCAGAGACTAAGTACAGACAAAAGTACAGGGTTCACTTCAAGTGCAAGATTTTGAACATTTTTCCTCAATATTTAAGCTCTATTTCCCTTAATAAAGCAAAATTTACTGGAAATGGTTGCACCACACTTGCAACACAACTTCAAAGTCATGTTTATAACTCTTTAATTATTTTGGTAGGTTAGATGAAGGTCATTTTGCAGTTAGTTCCTCCACAACTAAATACATTGCCATCGCAATTCAGGTCTGTCGTCTTGTTTCCTTTCACTATGAAAGGCCACTTAGTATTTGCATAACTAGAACAATCATATGGAAAAATGTTTCCTGCTGCTATAAACCAAAAACGTTTCTGTACCTCCATTTGAAAGCTCTTTTAAAAAATAGTGGCCACTTTTAAACCAACCAACCAGAGCACCCTAGTTTGCTTAGAACATTTAGACTCCTAAACGCCTCTTTCATTAATTCTGGTTTCTTTTCCTTCAATTCAATAAAAAGCCAAACAGAGGATACATTATAAAACTTCCATCTGATGCACATATTTAATATTAATAAATGGAGAGCGATCCATGAACAAAGGACACACAAAATACTATTTACAACAATATTATTGCATTTTATCTACACAGCTGCACTTCTTAGACTAGAACACTATTCCTGGCTGTGGCACATTTTAGAGTACGCCATATTGACAAATAAAAGGAAACGTGGCTAGGAAAGAGCAACAACAGCTGTGTAACTTGAATGAATGGGGTCTAATAATATACAACTTCTAATTTATCTTATAGCTAAAAATTTATAATAAGCATGTTGGCTTTGTTTTTGAAAGGCTTAAAATCTTTTTATTGATAGCACATTTCTATTTATCCATTAACAACTTCTAAAATATTTTTATTAGGAAGAACACATGTTCTCTTTGCTGTAGAGAATTCATTCCAGGGACCTGGGAAATAGTGCAGAAAGGCTGCTCAGATAAGTAATGTTTACATATGACTGGCAAAAGCATCTTAGTTTAGTTCATAATACTGGCAAATATTCTGTAAAAACAAACAACACAAAAAAATATACAGCTTTATTTTGCCCTCATTCTTATGAAGTAAACAAAACTTTCTTAACACCTCAAAAAATTTCTTCCTGCTCTTAACTCTAAGACAAACTCAGGACTGACGCAAAATTCTTCAAGGTGCACTTTCCCACTGGGTGATAAAGATGTTTTTGACTCCACTATATGATGACTCTGTGTGATTCTAGTTCCTGTACTTGATTTAGGTGTGCTCTAGTTCTGGGTTTGTGCAACCAGATTTTGGTAGCTGCGGGGGCTACAGGAGTGGCTTCCTCCACTGTTCTGCTTTTGGTTAATAATAAATTTAACACTTTTCCCATGACAGCAATGAGTTTGTGATCTCCCCCTGTCCTTATCTCAACTCAGAAGCCTTTTGTTATATTTTCTTTACCCTGTCCATTTGAAGAGGGGAGTGATAAAGCAGCTTTGGTGCATCCCTGGCATTCAGCCAGTCAGTTCTCCACATCTAGTTTTCTGTAAGTAATTCTCATTTCTGTCTTATCAGCACTGTCTCAGAATCCAATGCACTGAGCAGCATTGTGATTTATGTCTTCTAAACTCACTTTTTTCTAACTTTTAAAATGATCAAAGTTCCTATTGCATATCACCTCTAAAAGATAGCAGGCCAGATTTTATTGAAATTCAAGATTTCTGTAATGTAGTGACTTTTTTCTGTGATCAGCTACAGCAGAATTGACAGTATTGCTGAGAAGACCACATAAAAAGATGGTTTGCGTCAATATATATAATGATTTTATATATGTGTAAATTATACATCAATATTCATACATATGTACATATAAAGTGTGTATAAATACAGTATGTATGTATATTTATTTATATATATATATACAGGTTTATATTTAGCTTTTAAAAGTGAAGATATTATTTACGGAAAAACAGAAAGAAGGGAAATCTAAGTCTAGTCTGTGTACGTTACTGTCAGTTTGTCAGCTTTTGGTGCACAAACGTGAAGTTCCCATCTTTCCACATACTCCTGCAGGAAGGCTCCTCTCAACCTCTGCTGGAACTCCAAAGACCCTGAATATCTTCCCACCGCCTCTGCTTTGAAGCCAGACTGTCAAACACTCCAGTCTAAAAACAGTTCCAAACCTCCCAGCTCAAATACAGCAATACTTTCAAAAAATAAGCCAGAAATTACAGAAACATAAGGCATTTACAGAACATTGTATTTCAGCAGCAAGCTTATGCCCCATGGTTTTCTCTCTTTCAAATAAATGCAGCTCTCTCAAGGTGCTCTGTTGCTCTCAGAAGTGTGAGAGAACAACTTCCCTAACAAAACCATTTAAGAGCACTCACCTTGTGGCTTTGGACGCGAAGCTGAATGTGGGGACTGTTTGAGTGGCACACTTCCATTTATTCCCTGAGCCGCCTCACTGCGTACATTCTGCTCCACAAGCCTGGCTGTGGCACTCGCTGCACAAGCTCTAGACAGTACTAAGGGCTTTGGACAGATGCTGCTGCCTGGAAAAGAAATACATACAAAAGTAAGAAATGGGAATATGGGGTAAATGACTACAAGAATGTTGATTAGAGTGCTAACAATTCTCTACAAAGAATATTAAAATATTTAAGAGTGGTTCATCCTAAAAATACTCTTTGCCTTTCACTGAAATTTGTTATTTTGTTTAAACCTTGAAAAGTTGGATAGTAAGAATATACTTCCACCATGACTAGCCTAAGCTCTTCTGTAGGAACATGACAATATCCAACAGACTTCTATTTGAATTTTTGCTTGTTCAACAGACCTGTAGAAAAAACTGCATTTTTGTTCAGCTATTCCATTTCTGTATTCAAAGTGTGTACAAAATGCTATATATTCAGAATATTTACTTCATTACTCATGGAAGGATCCAAAAGTCAGCTAAATTAATTGTGGGTTTTTTGGTAGAAAAGGGCCCTATTATGACTATTTAAAAAAAGACAGCACAGCTCAATGCCAGCTGACTCTTTCTTAGCAGAATGGAACTTATCCTCATTCATAGGATCAATATGCTGTTATTGATAAGAAATGTGGAAGAAAATATAAAGTAAAACATATTCAAAAATAGAAACTGTAATAAACACATTTATTAGAATGTGGTTACAGAAGCCAAAATCATGCACTCTAGTTTTGGGGCTTAAAAGCAATTGATTCTCTAAATACAAGCACAAAAAGAATAATATGAAGGACTTCGAGATATCACTTAGGTCAATATTCATTTACCTCTAAATAAAAAAAAAAAACAACATTTTTGTGGGAGGAGCAAGGAAAAGAAGGAAAGCCCATTTATCATTTATCGCAGCGTTGTCATAATTATTTTCATTTAAAAAAAATATTAGGGTAGAGTTTCTGCACCTCTATTTACTGTTGTTTGCCAGTCTTTTCATTCGCTTGCCTTTGCTGGGTATTTCTTTGCATGTCGCCATAAAAAGCAAATACAAAACCCACTCAACTGTTTCATAAGGTTATCTTCCTATATCTTCTGAACAACAACTGGTCTGCAGAGTTTGGACGCTCTGATCTGATCCACCTCCCTCTCCCACTGCAAAATCCACCCACCTCTAGCTACAGCCAAGCCACCTCTTAGAACAGCAACAGAAAGGGATGCTACAACTATTGTTCTGTGCTGGTTAGTGATCCTTCAGCATTTTCTGGATTCCAACAATACCTTCCAGTATTTATTCTTCATTTCCTGGAAACCTATTTTTCCTATTAAACACTGAGGTAGCCTTACACCCAGAGGCTGCCTCTGCCAACACGGATTCCTGCAGAGGTCCATGGTGGGATCAACAATCCATGGTACCAAAGCCCCAGTAGTCGGGTGACAATGCATGCACAACACCCACAGCAGCAGCACAGCATCTTTCCCTCTTCTAGCTCATCCAAGCAGCAAGGGATCTCCCAGGAACATATAGGTGGCTGTTCCAGAGTGATGAGGATAATCTAACAAGACCACCAACCCGCAGAAGTGTCTCAGACACTTCTCACTGCCTGTGATGTCAGGAAGAGATTTCTTGACTCTGTTTCCTTTGCTATCACTCCTATCCACAAAAGGTTGTGTTGTACTACAGCAGTGAGAGCTCTGTCCCACACCATTCCTCAAAGCCTAACAAGGTGCTTTAAGTGCCATATCTCTCTCTCCTGTGTGGGTAGGAGTATTGAAAGCTCTTAGAAAGACCAAGCTGATGGTACAGGGTATTGTACCGGCAAAGTTTTCCTTGCGTCCACCAAAGAGCTGACAGGCTGGATTTCCCTTTCCTACAAACCCCGTACAAATACTGCTACAAATGCAGCAGTTTGCATTCTAACTGGGCAATACTAAATTCAGAGACAAATTTAAGAAGAGTAACTCCTGAGGGATCAGTAGGTTGCACAAATTGGGTAGGCATTTGCACACAATTTATAAATCAATATTCAGATCACTTACAAGTTTGCGATGAGGGTTAAAGTGTGAACCCTTAGACCTTTCTGAAGACTAATTGGCTTGCAAATTTGTCAGCCAGCATGCTGCAAAATCCACAGCTCTCAGAGTGTGGCTCCATAAGAGGCATTGCAGGGTCAGCTGTTCAGGGCAAGGCTAAAAATCTCCATGGAAATGGTACCTTATTTATTAAAAGGATTTCCTAAGAAAATGAGGTTCTGCTGTGGTCAGAATAGGAACTTATTTCGCACACACAGCTTTATCAAGGCATTCACACTCGTTCACACAAAGCCAAGGCAAACACAAAGCTGCTGCTGAGAACAGAGCTGCTCTGTGGTCAGCCGCAGTCCCTCCTCCTCTCACCTTCTGCTCCAGCTTCTGCTTCTGGCTGCTCCTTCCCCTGGGCCTGCACCAGCCCTTGCTGCACTGCACTGTGAGATAAGCTGCAGAAGCGTGGCAAGCGGAAGCTGGAGCGCATTCTGGATTGGTTTGACCTCACAGCTGCCCCAGCATTGCTGCTGGCACAAGAGAACAGCTGGGAATATGGCTGGAAGGGGACAGGACAGCTCCTCAGCAGCAGCAGCCCTTCCTAAGGCCTGCCTGATGAGATCATTTCAACACAACTCCAGTTCTTCAAGCAGCTGTTCAGACTTTCATTCTACTTGGTTTACACATGCACACACACACAGCCTTAATACAATGTCCAGCAAAACCAGCAACAGCTGAGAACAAATCTTTAATGCAAAAACATGAGCTGGCCTTAAGAATCAATTTTGTTGTCAGCATCACATGGTCCCCACTAGACTGGCAAATATTAGTTGCATTCAGTGGGCAAAAAACAATTTTTAAAGCTCATCCACTGTCTTACAGAACAGTAATACAAGCAAAAGAAAAGAGTGCTTCTCTAGAATGGGATTTTTGCAACTGCTTACAGGAAACAAAAGCTCCAACAGGTGTTCTGATTCAATATGTGCTCTGGCTTCACACCAACAACTCAGCACATGGGGTTGTGGGGAAACAAAGTGACTTTAAATTTGTCATTGTTGTACAAGCCATTAAAATTCTCCTTCCTCTCTGGAAGCCATATTTGCTCAAGATGGACATGCTGCAGACATTTAACCTATATTTCAAACTAGTAATTTGATTAATCATGTCACGTCCTCAAGCCATGTAAAGCTGGAATGGTAAAGGTAACAGAAATCTAGCCACACATATTTCTATACAAAACTGAGTAGTCAAATTCTCAGGGCAAAAAGCATCTTTCAACATCCATGGAAATCTGAGCCCTAGTTTCAGGCAATGAACAATACCACCTTCCAGGTGACACAGACAATAAAACTGTGGCAGAAACACAAACTCACAGTGAAAATTCCTGCATCTAGTGTATTGTATGCAAGTGTATTGTAATATAATAATACATTTTGTTATAACAAAAGCCCAAAACATCCAATATTCAGCCCAAATACTTGCTCCACAATCAGCAGCATGTATTTCAGTAGGGCTGCTCAATTCTCTAGGTTTAAGTAAGCAGTAACACAGTCTGCCTTTTCAAAATCCAGTTGTTGCCCGTTGTTTTACAACATAAAATCCCATTAGATATGCAAAAATGCAGACATGCTGCAAAAACTGGCACCTTTTCTGGGCTAAAGTAGAACCCCATCATTATTATTTCTGACCTGATTAAAGAAACACTTGTACACTTCTGCTACTCCTATGAGTTATAAAACCAGAAATTTTACCTGAAGTCAGAGATGCCAAGCACAACAAAATACTAGCATCCACTTACTGTGTTGACTGGCACATGATTAATACCCCCCTCTTATAACCAGGAATAATTAAACACACTGAAGAGCAGCAAAAGGTGGGGAAAGATTTAAGAAATGGAAGGGAGAAAGGGGTAATAATTAACAGAAAAGAGAAATAAATGGTGCAAATTTGATAAGTGCTTAATTATTTTGCTTATCGTCTGCAAGGAAATGAGAAGCTAGAATGCTTGCAAACACACTTGCATCTGCAAGTATATTTGAAGCTAGGTGATGCATTATCTATTTTTTCAGGGCATTTTAATTAGAAATAACTTGGATCCATGAACATTTAGACAAACAATCAGCCAGCTTGAAATGCCAGTAAGATTAAGAAATGCAGTGTTTCTGGATGTAAATAAAATCTATGGGGAAAGTATTAGTCCCTTGTGACAAGAGGCAAAATTAAAGGATGGAAATTACATCTCCTAAATTATATAGTTACGTATGTCCCATGTGTTAAGTCCTAAGAGCACCTGCCCCAGTGGCTGTGGTCTTGTTGTTCTACTGCTGGATCTTCTCATGTTAACATCAATGCAAAGCTTCATATTTCCTATCCAGCCCTGGACAGAAGTGGCTATTCAGCAAATAGACCCTGCCAAGACACTGGCTGAGGCACAGCAACTAAACCAGACATTCTCCTGACCAGCTCAGAGGAGTGCTAAATAATACTGACTCTGCCAGACACTACTCCCACCCATCCACTTACTCACCAAACACTACAGGAGCCGTGGCAAGGATAGAGCAAGAGTGAGCAGCAGCTTTCTGATCACAAACAAGAAGGCAGAAAGCGGCTTCTCATTTACAACACCACATGCTGAGGCCTGAGCCAGACATCCAGTACAAGGTCGTAGATTTTGCACGCAGTTGTGTCCAAATCTGCCTTCAAACCTAAGTCTCAAGTAACCTGGCACCTCCCCTTCACAGATTTATTATTTCTGTGAGGGGAAGTGACAAGCTCCTACGAGGCTTATACTGCTGAAGCATACCCAATGTCAATAACAACTGGACTAAGCTCAAATTATCTGAGAGTAAGGAGTGTGAAGAAGGACAGTAGGAAGTCTGGGAGTCAACATTTCTCTCATGACAAAAAGAAAAATCTTCCTTCCTCCAACTTCTATTAAAAGCTATCATTCCAAGTTATACAGTTGTGCTTTGATACATCCTCACCTCTCCCACTGCAGTGGTGATAGAATTGTGAACATTTTCAGCTGTAGAATAGTGCAGAAACTCCATACTGATATTCTGCTCTGTGCAGATGAGCTATAAGGTTGAACACCAGGCCAGCCTTTACTGTGGTAAGCCACTGCTAAAATACCATAAATAGCTGATAACCAAACGCTGCAAAAAGAGAAAAAATAGCTTTTGCTGAAGTCAGGAGGGCTGTCTCACCAAATAAATTCATTTTCTTTCTGCAAGAAGGTGCTGGCCAGAAAAATAAATAGCAAATAGCAGACAGTTTAGAATTATCTTTGAAAAATGGAATCTTGGCAAAGTATAGGGGACAGATCAGGTTCTATTAAAGGATTAGTTCAGATACATATGCTGACAAAACTCAAAAATGTTTTTTTTTCTTGCAGTGTTATTCCCCAGACACAGGCAAAAATATTCTAAGTTCAACAGAAGAAGGTAGACCATTTTCTGGGAGCAAAAAAAGATGTAAACCATATGAAACTAGTATTTCTCGCTGCATACAAACATTAATAGAGCTACCAAACCAATATTACCTGCCTTTCGTAGCATTTTCTGCATGGAGTAAATAAACCTTCAAGTGAATATGGTAGATATAAATTGTAGATTGCAAAATTATATAAATACTGCTCTTTCAGTTCAATGAGCCCTGTGAATGCACTCACAACATGTGATGGTGAAGTTAACTGGAAACATTACTGATTTCAAACTGTCAGATCAAACACCTGCTACAGGACACTTTCCAAGAACCAGAAAATATTTAACTTCTTGGTAGATATGGTGCCTTACTAAGTAACAGAGAGTAAAGGTTTCCAAACTGTGGTATGCACAACAGTGTGTGAACCACTGGCAACAAACAGAGCAGCAACATAGAAGGAAAACTGAAAGAAACTTCAGCAAGTTTAATTCTGCAAAACACCCAAGTTATTTTAAAAGAAGAAACAACTTTTGGAATCATTTAATTTTTAATAAACTGAGGCGAGTTATGCAGAGCATCAGAGACAGAACTGAATACCAAGTGTTCCCATATCTGCTTGGTCTAAGATGAGACATTACTGCATTGGCTTGATTTACAGGTATTTAGGAGATTTGAGCATTCCATGCTGTTTTTACCATGTTTTGCCTAGCATTACAGTTGTTTTTGTTGGAAGACATTATGCAACCTTCTGATGGTAACTTTCATTTCTAGACTGAAATAGAACTCTCAGTAATTTTTACTAAAAAGATGGAGCTGCTATGGATGCCACCACTTTTAAGCAGGATACACATTTAAGGCAACAAATTCAAGATCATAAAGTCCAAGCTTTAACAGGAAGCACCAAAATATGAATTAAATAAGATTTATCATAATACCCTGATCTCAGTCTCAGCATACAGTGAATCATGCAAAGCAAGGAACTGAATGCTGCATTCCACAATCACTACAAATGTCCTGCCAATGCTGGCTGCAGGAGGCAGACTCAGTGTGCTTCACTCTGTTGTCCTGTCTGGCTGTGATCTTTGTTCTTTTGGCTCTGATAGTCATTTCCTTGCAGGCAAACCTGCACATCTGCTGTGACTCTTATTAAAATGAGTGAACAGTTAATGGGATTATCTTTCAACATTTGTTTCAATTTCAGATTAGCACTGTAATATAACATGCACTGCTGATGCTGTTCCAATAAAACAAAAAGCACTGTGCAGAACTTCAAATGATTGTAGTTTGAGAGTAGAAGCTTATGACTGAGGTCCTCTGCCAAACCACACCATTTCTTCACTAAGGTTTTTATTACTCACCTACACTTGTACACACTGTGATGATGGCTTTGCTGATGGAGGAATAGTTCATCAGCTCTTTAATGAATAATGGAGGTTTCTTAAATACACAGAGAAAATAAATGTTCAAACCACATCTCCAGAAAGACATGACCGAAGGGAGATCTCTGAGTGTGAGGAGTTCTGTTTACAGGAATAAAGTACTCCTCTTCCATATACGTAGTTTCTGTATTATAATATGTTCCCTTGAAACCTTGTTTTCACTTTAGTCTTTGAACATGTATTATCAAGCACAAAGTCTAGAGAGAAACTATGCAATAGTATTCTTGTACTTGTAGAGACTTTTCATGGCTTGTGTTTCATGAAATAATGTCAAAATCTTTCAGCAGATTTGGACAATATTTTTTCTTTGCTTTTATTCTGACTACAAGAGGCAATAAAATTTACAATGAATACAGTTCCTGACCCTACAGCCATGTACCATGAACTTCATGTAGCTAAGAACCATGGGATCCAAAGCCACAAAACAAGAAATACTAAGAAAGAAAATGGGTACAATGAGAAGCATCAGCTCCAGGAACAGGCAGGAAGAGTTGACCCTGTAGCCCAACTCAGCTGCCCTGCTGTTACCGTCTCATTTCTGCACCAGGTAACTTCAGGCCGGTGCCATAACTCACGATGGCAACTTTCAGCTGGAGAGCTGCTCCTCACATGACTGCATTTCATGAAGTTGCAGCAGTGTCCTGACTACATTTGTCAACCTCTTCCCCCGTCGTGGTCATGGGAGCACTGGTGAGTTCTGTATCTGGGGGGCACTTCCTCCCCTCCCTATCCCATGGTCTCTTTACAGCTTCCTTCATGTTTGATGAACTAAGGGCTTGAGCAAGTTTTGTGTGGCTTTCTTGAGTTTCTACTGCATTAATAGTCATTTTGATTACGAACCCTACCACAAGAAAAGATTGACAGGATATGCCTCCTCCGCGTTTTCCCAAAATTATTTTTTCATTTTAGTTTTCTCTGCAGAGCTGTGTGAGGTGAGCAATGTCCCCTCAACTATTCTTTTATGCAACAATGAAAATTTTCACTAAGTTTTTATTGTCACCAGCATGTTTTGCACAGATGGCAATCATCATTTACTAAGTGCCCCAAGTCCCTATTAACTAAATGAGACGTCCCATTTGTAAAAACAGATTTACTGATCAGAGAAAAATCCCTTGTCTGGGCAAGGGTTGTTGCACTAAGCCTGGTGTTTCTTTCACTTTATTTGTCAAGTTGTAAGATGATTTCTTTTCTTCTTCCTTTTATCATATATCAGATAAACAATATGACACCATGTTGGGCAGCCTCATTTAACTTCATACTGAGGAAAGCACCTGCAATACTGGGATCAACAGCAGGAAAAATGCAGCTGACTATCTCACACAAATCACTGGAATAATTCAAGAGGATTCATTAGCATATCCTTACCAGGCAAGTGTAGGGATTACTCAGACAATGACAGAAAGACCTCCCCTTCTAGAATTCATAAGCCATTATAAAATAATGGTGTGCTTAGAGAAATTTGAGCTAACTACAAATTCTGTCATTTGGCTCAGTATTCATTGCTTCTGAACTTCTCTAACAAGTCACTGACACCTCAGTCTTGTTCTCTGCCCAGTTATCCATGCACTTATTTCATCTCAACTCAGAGCTATTTTGGAAACTGTCCATATGATTTGAGACATGAAATCAGCTATTTCTGTAGATAAAAGGACTAAAAGAAAGCATTTTTAGAAACAGGATGCTAAACAACCCAAAGCAAAAAGACACCACAGACCCAAAGGGGAAAAAATAAAGTATCAAATTACAGACAGTTGAAACACTGAGTTATTATTTCAGAAGATTTGAGCAGAAGTTGTAAAATACGTGCAGACTCAAGCAATTTAAAGAAACAAATACATAATACAGTATATCCAAAATTCAGAACAGCCAAAGGTCCAGAAAGAAGTCAATTATTCAATAGAAGTCAATAAAATTATCACTGATAGATGGAAACTTTTTCCCTGATCCAGCTGCTGAGGCAGTCCATGTGTCCTGCCAGCATCTGACAACCCAGAGCTCACCCAACAGCCAGCTGTCACGGACACAAGTCGTTCCACCCACTCCCCTCCCTCCTCCTGGCTGCCCGCTCCCACCACTTTCTGTGCACCACTGCTGGCACCCAGCTAGCCTCAGGATGCGGTCTGCAAAAGTTAAGCCATCAGAAATGTAACCCCGCCAAAAAAAATAAAGCAGCCAGTTCCACGCATTCATTCACCTTAGATGCACTGGAGCTTGGGCAAAGATGTACATTTATCAATAGGGAAAGGAAAACAAGATTCCCTTTCCAGAAGCAAGCAGCCACTAGGTAATGCTGATTTTATTGAATCATACCTCAGTGGGATTGGAGAAAGGGAAAAAAAAATAATAAAAACAAACATTATCTAAAAACGGCTGGCTTGAAATATGCCCTAATTATAGAACAAGCAGCAGGGTATTAACTGCACAATAGCATTACAACAGGCTACCACGCACTGCTTCCTGTTACATGAAAGGTTACAAGTAAATGTAAACTGATGAACTTTATGATAAAGAGGAAGGTGGGGATGGAGAGAAACCCTCCCAACCCTTCGGAGCGGCCCCGGCGGTGCAGCTGTGCGGCCCCACGGCTGCTCCATCGCCACTGCCTTCCTCCCCCAGCCCGGCGCTCTCAGGCTCCCCAGGCACTTCACCCTCCCTGCCAAGTAATTAACAACCATCAGCTACCAAACACTGCGAAACAAGCAGCTCCCTGGGAATGCTCGCTGCACTAAACCAGAAATATAAAGAACCTGAAGCTGGACACTTCACAAGAATTCAAGTGCTTCCTGCTTTTGACCCGGTTGAGGGGAAAAAAGTGAAGAATAGCCACAAAAAGGCTCGTTTAAGTGCATTTAGAGCCTTCCTGTGAAATCATTCAGGAAGGACCTTCCTTGTCCAGTCTCTTTAAAGCCTATCACGATTTTGCCAGCTTTTACATCGCCTCTCTTCCGTAAGGAACAAGAAACCAATCACCATTTCACATTAACCCACTGGTTCATAATCATCCTTATGTAAGGAAGGCAAATACAAGTTGCCTGGAATCCAAATGGGGAAAAAAATCCCTTAGCCCTCAGTTGCCAGAGATGACCATTCTTTGTGCTGTCCACAGAATCACTCCAGGTTAACAGACCTGCACATGAATGCATTTGTGTCTTGAACGCTATACAGATTGAAACAGCTTAATACTTTATGCTCTGAACAGGCTGAAAGATTAAAGTTCAGAAGTATTCTATTGTTCAGTTCTCTCTCCTCTCTTTCCTAGACCTCAATTTAAAATCTACTGTTTAAAAAATTTAAGAAAAACAGCAACTGTACGATTAATTTTGAATGTCATTTCTTAAAACTTATGAAGCTAGAGAATTCAAATACTTGTTTCTATGCAAACTTGAAAACTTATCATACTGCTCCAAAAAGATTAATATTCCTATGAATACTTTATCTTTGTGTGTGCAAATGGATAGGAAATGCTATTGAAAAAAAAAAAAGGAATGCAATGTTACATTAAACCCAACTAGACTTCAAGAAGAGAAATAATTTTGAAATGGCTGAAGTTTTGTCCAACTCACCTGAAGGATATGCAGCCTTTCACTCTACAAACGTTTCAAAATGCAAATGTTTGAAGGCCCCAGGACAGACCAAAAAAAGGCTGTTCCTACCCAAACTGCAGCCACCCCAGAGTGAGATAGCACCCCCCAAGATGAGAAGATTCATCCTTTCCACCCCTCCATATCCCTGCAATTCCCAGCACTCACATCTTACCAGCTCTAGGGCTCGCTGGGTTTCTCTCCAGGTCAGTGTATGCCCGCACAGCTCCCAGGCGAGTGGACACAGCTTTTACCACCAGAGCTTTGCACAGTGGGACAGAGCTGAGCTGGCTCGTGGAGGAGCCCAAGAGCTCCAGGGTGGGACCTGGCAGCCTCCTGGCAGCAACTGCCCGCTGGATCACTCCAGCTGCTCGCAAAACTGCAGCCCAGCAGAATGTTGCTGACTCCTATGTAATATTTAGTGCTCTCCTTAGAGCCTCAGCTCTTGGCATCAGAAGAAAGAGCATTGTAATAGTCACTAAAAAAAGTGGATGGCTTGCATGATGGGGAAAAAAGTTTTCCAAAACAGAGAGCAAATAAACTCTACGAAATTACTCGTAAAAATAACATTTGTTTAAGGTTAAGCATTTAATTTCTTTTCTAATACAAGCCTTGGAAATACTCCAATCCCTCTCCACCTTGCATGACGTAAACCAGCTGTTGCCTTCCCTTCTTTTTTGTTTCCTTTTTTATCGTGACAGGTCATGATTGCAGGGATTTTTTCACAGGCAAGCAAGAGCAATCAAAATGTGTTAAATATTTTATGGCAATGTAAAGGAAAGATTGTGTTTCATAACTACCTGTCCTTCTCAAGATCAAGCATTGCCTGTCAAACTGTAAGAAATACATGGGCACTAAAGTTCCAAACTCTTAACACTAAAGAAATTTAATCTTTTGTTTTATAATAATTATAAACCCACTGCAGAAGGAGAGAGAGAGAGAAGAGGAGAATTACATAAATATTTTGAATTTTTAGTAAAGACTCAACAAATACACTGATTTTACAAGCATTGATGTAAACCAACAGGCATTTGCTGTTTATATAGCACCTATCATGTAAAAGACTAACATAAAACTCAGTGCTGCAGGCACAAAGAAAAGCATAATTGTCACACTAATGAAAACCCTGGAGTCCCTGTTGACTTCTGCATCATGGTATCAATGATCCTTCAAAAAGGCATTGCTTGAAATCAGTTTTTTCCCTTATAGTGAATAACTACTACTAAAAGAACATAAATCTATCAAGTTCGACACTCCAGGAATGGTACATTCTACATAATTGTTGTGGGCCTTTCACGCTTCAAAAAACTGCTTTGCCCAGGTACCTGGAGACACTCAACTGCCCATGGTGATGACAATGAATGAACTGCTACATGAATTTATACTGCTGTAGGTACAATCTCTCCTTTTGCCCTCTCACCCAGTCCCAGCAGTCAGCACTGGAAGGATTTCTTTGTGTTTCAGGCTGGAGGCAGCCAATGCTTCAGCAAGAGACACACTGCTTCTCTGACACTGTTTAGGGAGATCCAGGGATATCTATCCACTTGATTTAAAACCTAAACAGACTGGAGTTATTTGCTGTCACCCTTTCTCTGTGCACTGTCTATATACATATGTTTCCTGCACCTGATTGCATAAGTTATGTCACCTTAAAGCATGTACAAATTTAGTTATGCATCACATAGTTAATCTCAAAAAAACTCCAAAAATCAAATATCACAGCTTCACCACTTTATTTGATGTTCAGACTGCCACAGTTATATGAAAGAATTCTGTAGGCCTAAGCCTTTGCAGACTGAAAGTAAGCTAAAGGGAAAGAGGAACTAGTGGTTATGACACCACATTATCCTTCCTGAAAAATCCCTAGGGGTTCACATCACATTTACAGGAAAAGGATATGCATTACATATCCTAGAAAATAGCTCTGAAGAGACAGATCAGAGAAAGAAAGTTTCCTACATCCACAAGTAAATTCTTCTCAGGATACAACAAAATGGTATTGAAGGAGTGGGAGGAAAGGTGTGAGTCCCATCCTTTTTGTTGATTATTAAGGGAAAAGGGCAGTTTCAAACTTGCTCATAAAACAGATAAGGAGCCAATAGAATTTTTTAAAAACAAGTATTCTTTGTATCCCCCTAAAAAAGCAGATGCCCACAAGTACTGAAATCTGGGTAGATTTCTGGAGAACTGGGTAGAACTCTTTGCACACATCTACTCCAGGCTGCTCTAGCAAATCTCAAACTCACTTCGCTGGTAACTTCCTTCCCTCTCTTTAGCCTCAGAAGGCTTTCCAGAGAGGGAGACTGGCATGCTAAACCCAAATCTTCCACAGATTAGCTTCACCCATCTCTCTGTGAAAAACCTAATTCAGAATATTTGCTGCTTCATATTAAGTGTTAGGGTTGGGTATGTCTTTTGATTGAACTTACCCCAAGTTGAATTTTTCTCCGAACTGAAAAACGCACTCAGAAGTAAAGCAGTATTTTCAATAGTATTCTTTAAAACTCATTTACAAGTATACCATGGAAAAAATCCAAACCTTTCACTGGATGGTGCAATAAAAAGATTTTTTTTTTAATTCTGGAAGCCAATTCTGTACATTAAGTGTAGCATAAGCACCAGTTAAATGGATTATTGCAACATTATACACGAAAAGCTGGGTATAAGTCACAGGTGTACACCTACTTCCTAAAACAAGGATATAAATCTTATGCAGGATCTAAATCTTAGAGGCAATGCTTTCTCATAGATATGTCCTATAGAAACCTTACAGCTATGAACAGAGCCCAGTGAATCTGGCAAATGAGCCAGGAACTGAAACCACTTATAAACATCAAAAAAATGATTTGCTTTTAAGAAAGTCCCGAGCTGGTGAAAGCCGCAGCAAAACAAGCCAAAAGCAGCAGGGTTATTGGTGTGGCAGATGTATCAGGCAATCCGTTCAGGAGACTTCAAGCTCATTTACTGCGAATAGGAGGAAAAAGCCACCAGAGCATTCCAGCTGTATTGCATCACAAGGCAGCTGATGTTCACCCGTTTATTTGCCTTAGAGTAGAAAGTTTAACTCTTGCTGTGTCTGGACACAAACACACCCCAAGTCCTGAAGAGATAAAAGTTTACCAGAAGCATCCCGGTCAGCCTTACCTGGTTCAGAAGACATTGTTTGCAAATGTAATCCAGTACCACTGCTCAAGGAAGCGCAATGGAATGGTAATAACCCTGCGAGAGGCTCACATTTATCCCATTTTCAAGCCCTACAAGTTGCCAGAAAGAACTTCTCCCCAGATGCTCGGTATGTGCTGACAGTTCACATGCTGGTCTCTCAGTCACTGGTGCTCCACCTCTCGGAGGGCAAGCCCGTGCTGAGAGGAGAAGCGTAAGCAACACAAACCAGTCTGCTTAGAGAAAAGAGTGAAGTCTGCTCACGAGGAAAGAGGAAAAACAAAGAAATCAGCTTATGTAACGTACAAACTGCTGGAGAAAGGAGGAGGAGGAGAAGGAGGGACTACTGTTTTGTCTAATACCTCAGCCAATATGAAAGTTTTGTCACTATTAATTGCGTTGCTGTTTGAAATTAAAGCAGCATCAAGGTCAAAGGATGAGTTAGTACATTTTTCTGTTTGGTGCTTTGTTCTCCTTTTATATAGCATCGTGCTCACTTCAAATAATCTTCTGCATTTCCTAATCTCTCTTAAATTTATGCCTAGAATTAAGTACATAGGACACACAGGATACCAGAGCACTGACCAAAAGAATCTACATTAAAGAATTGTTATGAAAACAATTACTTTATTTGGCATAGATTAAAATTGATTAGAATAATTTAAAATCAATTTTTAAATTACATAAACTACACATCTTGCTCTAGGGCACAATACAAAGATATTAGAGTGAATTATGAACTGAGGAAATACACAGTTACAAAAAGCAAAAGGATTAACTGGAAAGGGAAGTTACCCCGAGTAACTTTCTTTTATTATTTAGAGCTCCCACACCATGTGATCTCCAGCTGGCACACATTCATCTCAGCAGGAGAAAAAACCTGGGATTTAAATCCAGCCCTGCCAGTTCTGATGATATGAATCAGAATATAGCAGCCAGCTGAGGCCATTTTCAACCTCTGCACTGGTCCAAACCACAGCTCCCTGCTTCCATCTCGAGCCACTCACACTGCCCACGCTCACAACACTGCAGAGCTGCTTGGAGGGGTGAACTCCAAGGGTTACAGGGAACACATTTGCAAAACAATCCATGAGAATCTGTTTGTCACTGAAAGGACAACCCTCTGGAACGGGCAGCTAACTGTTTCCTTTCTATTACAGATGTTGTACAGCAGAGGGATATTGCCAAAACCAGCAAGAATAACAACTTTCCTCTGGTTATGTCAACACTCTGGTACCTTTTTCAGCTTGAGATGAGCAGATGCAAGCTCCACACATATAGATTCGAAACCTAATGGAACACATTTTTAGCACCTTGGCCAAGATTTACAAGTTTTCTTTTTGTTTTGAGCATTTATTTTTAAACTGCTGAGGTAGGAAGTTGCATTTCCTCATCCCTGATACTCCTAGCAAGTAATCCCAGGCTCCTTAAAGACACATACAAATTTTATTCACCTGGGTCATCATTAAATTAAAAAAAATAGCATTAGCTGAGTTTCATAATCAGACCAAGAGAAGTCCAATGCACAAGTTCTATTTGTATTTTGAAAGTTCACCTTCAGAAGTTCAAAGCTTCCCCCTGTTGCTTGGGCTTGCACGTGAAGTGCTTTTATAACAGAACACCTTATTGCTCCAGGAAAGCCACTGTTGAGAAGATAAATTTTCTGCTCAGTTTCCCACACTTGGAACAAACCAGCTTCCCCAGGAGTCTGGTTTGTCCATCTGCCAGTGGGTGACGGCTCTGCCAGATTTTCTGCAGACAGAACCCAGGAATACCATGATAATGCCTTGGATCAGCAATATAACTTTCAGTATTGACATAAACAATATAGTAGGTTAGAAAACTATCAGACAAATGGCTAGAAAAGAACTTAAGAAGCAATTGTTTTAGATAAGCAGCTATATAAATTGAGAGGAGAGGAGAGGGAGAGGAGAGATCACACAAGGAATAGTAAGGGCCAGACAGGAGAGTCATTGCAGCTCTGCTACAACTTGGAAGGAAGGAATTTTACACAAATGAAGGAAATCAGGGATCCTATTTCACTTCCAGAAGTAGCAATATTTGAACAGATACAAAGAAGTCACCACTGCACATTTTTGAAATACATACTTAACTCCTCCTTTTCTAAAAAAAGTGATATTAATTGTTCCATATCTATTTGATTAGCTAGCAGATAAGGGGATTTGGAAGAGATTAAACTGCTAGAAGGGGAATAGCTCATTAACCTATTACCCTGGTTTCACCAATGTTCTACACCCAACTCTGCTTTCTATAAAAGCGGAAACATGCAAATTGCACAATGCAAGTATTAGCTGAAAATTCATCAAGAGGAGGTGCAGCAATGTCTTCCTTGTCACAAAAACATACCTATGAACTTTAAAGATAAGTTAATAAAAAAATAAGGTTAGCTTTATTAATTTTCTCTAAAAGGCAGATGAAAAGGCATGGAGAACTGGTTAAATAAGAAAAACATTCTCATTAATGTGTAATAAAAGTCATAGTACTAAGATAAGAAGTTGCCATCATTAGTATAACCAGAATAACTACGTAGACTAAACACAGTATGCTTTTAGTCCTTGCACAGCAGACTAGTTCTATGAAACTATGTTACCCCAAATCAAAATTATTGGCTCATGTATGACTTCCTCACTCCAATAATTAGAAGTTTTCACAAACATCTCACAATAAATAGATGGCACTTACTTTTTTTCCACCTCCAAGCACTTCTCAGACTAAGCAATACCAGCTTTCTGTCAGTACTTTCCCCATTTTGCAAACAAGGGGACTCAAACTGTGTACATAACTCATTTAGATATTCTTAATGTGATGAAGTTGAGAAGGAAGTCACATGAGTACTGTTAGGAAACCTGGAAAGCTGAACTGAGTATTAAAGGGCTACATGAGCAGTGTGTCAGTGTGACACACAGCCCCCAAAACCAAATTGGCTCATGTGACAGTGAATCACAGTCCAGCACTCAGTGTGGCTGTCTTCTGCTTCTCTCCTTCCTGCAGACTCACTTCAGGCACAAAGTGTTTGAAAAGGTTGGCTGCAGATCGTGCATCAGAACGTGATGCACAGTTTGTGTAACCCAGTGATGGAGAGGGATTTTTGTCCCGGCCAAAGGATCAGTACCCACCCGCACCCTGACACGTAATTCAAAAGGAGAACTTCTAAACCTCAGTATGGAAATACCTCTCAACTTTCTTTTTCCATGTGAGAGATCTATAGCCATCTCAACGAGTCCAAGAGAGGACTTTCACAGAGTTCCCATAAAGCAGTTGTGGCTGACTCACACTGATCACCCCTTTCTCTTCTCCATTACACCCTGGTACTTCAAAATCACAGGATTTGGGGCATGGGCAGAAATAAAAGCATGCTTTGCCCTTGTCCCCAGAGTTCCTGAGGTGCTGTTAAAAGCCCCTCTCACGAGCTGGGCAGCAGTCTGCAGAGGGGTTTGACTTGGTTCCTGCTGTTCTTAGGGAAATGCCATCGGCTACAGGACACCCCAATGCCGTGTCCCAAAGTGACCCTCACTTCTGTCAGACCTTCCACGTGGTGTCCTTCTTATGGCTCGTGGGATAGGCCAAAATCAGTAACAAATGGTTTTGTGCAGAAGCCTGGATGACTTAAACAGAATATATTAAAAACACATATTAAAATATATATTAAAAATATATTAAAGCCCACAATTTATTTAAAACTGCTATCTTGATAAAGGGTGTCCTTTGGCAGGTAAGGAAGGAAGGAACAGCTGTATAACAATCCAAGATTTGCAGGCATATAATGAATAAAAAGATGGGGAAAAATCTATATTAAGGAAGTGACCTACAGAAATTAGTGATGACCAGGAAAAGGAGGAGGGAAAGTCCACGCAGAAGTGGGCTGGGCAAGCAGGATGTTTAGGAATGGGTATGCAGAACTGTTGCAACAAGGAAGAGCAACAATATATTTAAAAAGATGGGCAGCTAACCCTCAACAAGATCAGAAACACTGAGGGACACTGGATCTGCAGCCCAACAGAAACACATTTGTTGAAAGGACATTTTCCCCTCCAAATTCTGAAAATCAAGAACATTGCTCTCTTTCCTAGCTCTCATGGCAAGGAGATTGTGACTTCATCACATTGCAAGAAAAGCAATCTCAAGGTAGATGTGATGAACAATTACTGTGCCATAATTAGAAAGTAAATAGCAGTATTTTTCCAATCTTTTTTTCTTTCCTTCCAGCTCAGCTGTATTGTGTCCCAAAGGGAAAGCCTGTGGCTGTGCTCAAAGAGCACACAATAGAAGTTCTTAGAGGTAAATAACTTTTTGTCCTATGTTTGCACAGCATTTGTCACTGTAGCATCTTGACGTCTGCAATTTAGTCCAAGAGAAGGAGTAATACAAGCAACTACAAACCTCTCCAAACAAATAATGATATTGTTGCAATTCAATGAAATCAAAGAACTATATCAAATATCATTGAGTGCCATGTATTCTATTAGAGTTTACAAAAGGACCATTTCTGCTATGGCAAATCTATATTTTACACTAACCATATAAAGCTGGGTTTCTGTAGTTTAAAGTACCTTCCATAATTAAAAAAAAAAAAAAAAATCCAGGAATCTTTGGTTCATTTGTCTATTAATCTTCTTTAGTAAAGAAAGATCAGCAATTGTTAGGATTTCTGGTTTTAGACATGGAAAGTGGTCATAGGCTATGTCTCCATCAATTGTATTTGATTTGCCAGTTCTTCTGTTAAAAAAATAAATAGTTTAACAGTTTTTATTTCTAAAACCTCCTTACTATATATACAAATAGTAAATATATATCCTGCTAAATCATGTTATGATTTAGGGAAGCAGACCCATTTTCCAGCTAATGTAGCTTTTGGTCACACACAAATCTCATGTGCATCTCACAAAAAAAAGGCCATGACCCAATCCAGGAAGACCACCACACAAAAATGTCCTTAGATGTAGCAGTACAGTGAAAGGCTGAATTTGTAACTTTAAAATTACCCCTTCCACATTAAAAATCCAAACAACAGACTCACAAAATAAGCAGATTGGATTGCAGTGACCATGATTTCACTTCCATATCAAAATCAAATCAGGGCAGTGCTGGATACTAAGAATAAAGTACAAATTATTCTTGATTTAATAAAACCTTCATGGAGGGTTCACAACCTCCATGAAGCAGAGTGGAATGCAATAATATACTTCTGGGGTAGGTAAGACTATACAAAATAGGATTGAGGAAAAAAAAAAAAGATTTAAAACCCAGTCAAATATTCTTAATCTGACAAAAAGCAGTAACAAGTATTTGGGTAATCCACTGCAGAAGGCATCAAACACACAAGCCCCACGGCTTACAGCATCAGTTTATGGATCACCCATGTCATTTATGCAACTGTATTTTACCAGATGCTGAAAGCCATATTCACCGTGAATTTGTGTAGCCTATCCCTGAATCCTATTTACATTTCTTGAACAGAATATGTGACAGTACAGGCATTTTAACCTATTCCACCTTAGCCCTGACTCCATGCTTTTTGAGGAGGAGAAAGCTGAAGCATAAGACATTTCCCCTTCCACCTTCCTCCCTGTCACACTATAGAAAGTATCAGATGAGCTTTCTCCAGAAGACATCAGTTCCTAAAAAACCACAGAGGCACAGAATGATTTGGATGGAGACCATTCAGCCCAGCCCTCCTGTATGGACAAGGACATCTTTCACCAGATCAGTTTCAAGAGAAAAAATATCACTACGTGTTCACAATTCTTTCCTTCAGCCTCAAATATATCTACAGCTGTAGCCTCTTTACTTTGTCCTGTTAGGGCCAATAGAATCTAATATTTACAGAACAGTCAGAAAATTCTTTGCAGGTTTTTTTTTGCTCTGCCATTAATGCATAGAGCTGATTTCTTTCCAGTCCATCCAGCCTTGTCCGGAGAAAAGCGATCACAAGGAAACCAACAAACCAATTTGATTCAAAAAAGGAAGATGAAAATACAGGCAGTGGTGACAAATAAGAGAATGTAGAAGTGTATTTCAGCTTTTGGAGCAGTAAGGGTCAAAGATCAGAGAGAGCTGTGACTGTTTTTATATATAGTGAAGTTGTGCTGATAGTTAAACACAGCCTTTGAGACCACATCCGCACTAATGAAACTGTAATTTCCTTTAAATTATTGCCATCCACACACCAGACCTCATCAGCCAGACAGTAATGACTTTTCATCATTTATTTCAACACAAAAGCAATCAATAAGCTCTCCCCCACAGTTCCTTAACTGCTATCTCTGAACTCTAAAACCCCAGAAACAGAGAAGATGCCAGCTATAAAACAGACACAGGCAGGTTTCATTGTTTTCTTCCTTATGGAAAGAAAATTCTAAAAACACCACCCGATTTTGTGATAAACAGGATTACAGCAGTGCAAATAAAATCTTAATCCATTAAAATATGATGAACAGACTAGAGTATCAGAGAACTGTAAGTAGATCACATCGGATTGAGAGGCTTTTCCCTCTCATGATGACTGTGTCCTGGGCATTGTTTTGCACTGAAAATTTTTAGTATCAGATTGAGAGAATATCGCACTTCTGCTCACACAAGCTGAGGACATGCCATAGAAGACACACATATACAAAAAAACACCTCAGCTGCCCACTGAAGTTTTGCTCCTGTGTTAAGCAGTAACTAAAAAAATCATTCTACAGTTTTCAGAATTTTTCAACCGCAAGAAAATTTTGGAATATTTGGAATATTTTCAGACAAACCAGGGAAACATCAGGAAAACACCAGTAAAATCAGTGACAAATGTGGAAAATTTAATTCTATTTTTTTAGAGAGATCATATTTTAAAATCAATCAAATCAGCTTTATAAACATACACACACACAAATGCTCAGTCTCTTATGACCTAACCAGGCCACAGCTTGTAGAAAAAGTGGGCAAAATTTGTGGGCAAAACTCTTCACTACAGTGTTCCAGACTAAGATTTTAAAATGAGCATTTCCCCAAAAGAAGATGCTAGCAGACAACAGAGGGGTGCGGCAGTGCTGACTCCACTCAGGGCAAACAGTGCTCACACTGCTAACTGTGAGTATTTCATCATATTAAACTGTTGTGTTTCAGTTCCCAGGCAAAGCTCTAATTCCATCACCGCGCCTTTGAATTTATTTTGGCTTATAGCAGATATCTTTAAAAGTGTTTGTAGCAGCTTCCACAGTTGAAACTGACTTACACTGAGAAATCTTGACAAGCCAAGGGACTAAAACACTTGCCAGTTACATTACAGTGGGTGGCCAAGTCACAACAGCAACATAAGGCTCCAAGCAATGGCGTGAACAAGAGCTACTGAAGAGAACAGACATCAAAATTAGTCTTGGAAACTGCCTTGACACATAGAGCTGCCAGAGAACTATTTCAGCTGCAGAGAAAAGTGGCACAGGATCTTTAAAGAAAGGCAACAGGTAATCTTATATAACCTATGAAGCCTTTTGATATTTTAGAGAGCTGAACAATACTCAACCATGCTGAAAAAGTACAATGAGCATAAATTATTTATTCTGTGTCTCAATCTCAAATGTAACTGCTACAAGCATGGTATGGGAAGCCATGAAACTATTTTGAAACACAAAAAAAGCCACTTCATGCTTTCACTCATCTTCCTGAGCATCAGTGACCTCCTTAAGAAAGGGAGGAGAATTAAAAATAAAATAAAATATTAGCTTGTGTAGAAAATAGGACAGCAGTGTAGGAGAACACAAAGGATGCTGATACTGCAGAGGAGATATGATGAAGAAAAATTCCAGGTGAGAAGTTCAGGTTCTGCCCTGCAGGAATGACTCATTACAGAATACAAGTTTTTCTTTAAAGTTTTACTACAATCTCTCGAGCTAATTTTCCTTCTACTACTCAAACAGCAGCTATATTCAATACCTCTCCAGAGAATATACCACACCACCCATTGCACTACTTAATGCCTTCAAAACAAAACCCTTGGTCGTAGAAAAGTCTGTAACTCAGGTCTTCTGCAGCCTCAATCATGAACCTTTGCTGAAAAGGTTTGCATAAATCTTTGTTTCAATCTTAGCTAACCAATTTTAAGCAGATACTCATAACTATAAACCACACCAACACCAAATTGGGCAGGTGAACATGGATTTTCTTTTGGTTTTTGGTAAGTGTTACTACAAGTAGAAGTGGAACAGACAAGTTATAACACTGTTTAATATCAGGGTTAGCTGCACCTACACCCCTCTCCATGAAGTGCATCTGTGGTAGCAGGAAAACCACAGCAGAAAAGTACAATCTGAAGAAGGCACAAGCCAGAAAACGTCTACAGATAGGCAAGAAGTACACAAAAACTGCCATGAAAGTTCCTCCAAAGATCAGCAGCCAGAAAAGCATTTCTACTTGAAAAAATGCTTCTGTTAGCCATCTGTCAGGACTAGAAGGCTATTCTTCCCTCAGTTCAAAATCTGGCTGCCCTGGGGTACCATTCTTCTGAAGCCCTGGAGACTGGCTTGAGCCCAGAAAGCATCATCCTGGTAGCAGAATTCGTGTCTCTAAGTGCCTGCTCAGTTTTCTACTGACAGGGATCTCATGACACTGGCAATGAGCTCAGTCTTTCTTGTTCAGTTTCTGAAGCATAGGGTAACATTGGCTTTTCATAGCAGAGTTTAAAGTTCTCTTTAAAGTTTGCTTCCCATAGCCAAAACAGTCTGTGATTTGCAGTATGCCAGAAGAAAAGCCTGCTGATCATCTGAATGACAGGTAAATTATAAGGCTACCTGTGGCTGAAGTGGCAGTGGGGCAATCCCACACAAAAACCCCTCGGTGACCAAATGGCTCCTTCCAGTCCTGAGCTCCACATTCCCTAATGCAGTCAAGGACTTAATTTGCTGAGATATTCATCAAAAAGTAAACAATTCCCATGGCTCTTATAAGTCCAAGTAGTATTTTTATACTTAAAATTAATAGCTAATTATATAGTAAGAGCAATGGATGAACTGGGGAAAAAAAAATCCACTTCAAGATATCCTGTGGCTGGCACGCAGTCGTTTTTTTCCCATTCTGTTCTTTTTCCAACTTTGAACAATGATCACTTGAAAGGAATATTTTCTGAAACTATTTACAGAAGACCTCTGAGTCTTCAGGTTCTTCAATTAGACACCTTAACGAGGTGGAACCACAGGGAAGGACAAAAGTTCTTCTGTACTAAATGCAAGCCCCTCTGGAAAAGACTAAAAAATCCTACCACAAGTCACAAAAATAATTCATCCACCGGTCTCTCACATTTAGTTACTCACCATCTCAGTGCACAGGTTTAGGATGGTGATCAGTTTTAGAACAAATTCAACCAATTTGATGTTTTCTAAAATCTAGTACAGCACTTTCTAGCATCGTGGGAAAAAAAAGTGTTAATGCCTGAATTTTGACCCCACCCACAGAAAGTATAAAAGGCACCAGCAGTTTTACGTGACTAAGGCCCAGCAAACAGACCAACAGCAGCAGTGCCTGTGTCAGCAGGTTTATCCTCCCACATCCAGTGGCTGGAGAACTCCATTATGCCATGGGATTTGCAAAGAGGACAGTTTGTAAACAGGCACCAGGACTTTGCAAAACAGCTGGCCCTTCAGAGGGAGCTGCAGGCTTTAACCTTGAAACAGCCATGCTGCTGTAAGGAGACAGTGAGGAGCCTGAGCTTTTTTGGGTTTTTTTGATTTAATGTTCACTACACACAAATAAATGGAAAAAACAAAGTGCATTGAAAACGAAGCATGTTTAAAACCTCCACCAAGTAGCAGTCCGAACACAATGTATAAATAAACCCAAGTCATGTCAAACAGCATTCCATAGTCATGTGTCAAGCGAAGGGCAGAAAGACTTGTCTGTTTGAAGAAAACAATTGTGATCGTTTATGTGCAAGCCACTTTCCTATATATTGACTCAGGATTTTACCATTTAATGACAAGTTTCCTGAAAGCTTACAGACACTATAAACAAGATTATTATGAGCTCATTATATGCTAGGTTGCATTTCTAGACACTATTTAGTTGAGAGTTCATTCAAAATGGCCTTTTATTGTGAGATGATGTACCTAAGTTTAGCTTACCCTCTTAAAATAACCCAAACCAAATCACTACTCAGTATGACCCATCCTCTCTGCTGGCCCCCAAAGCTTGTATTTCAGACTAAATCTCCTTCAAGAGATCATGTAGCAGATTACATTGACAACCATTTATTTGCATTAAGCATAAACACCAGAGCCACTTCTAATAATCTACCAAAGATTTAAAAAAAATTAGAAAGCCTTAAAAAAAAATCATTAGTTTCTGCCAGACATTTAACAGTTCCTCTCTTACATGGAAATGGGATGTCTACTATGAAAGGCCAGATGCTCAAATGGATTAAACGGTGTCTAGCCCTTAAATCCTGCATCCACAAATCAACACTGACCTAGTGACCTACAGTAAAATTTAATAATAAAAAAGTATCCAACAGACACATATAGATCAATCAAGACAGAAATTTAAAAAAAATTGTTTGCCTGAACTGATTGGACATTTACATTTACATGGTGCTCATCAGAGAATATAAGAGCTGGAGAGTGCAGAATGTGCAGGCCCCTATTTATCCTTGGCACAGCTTTAGCAGAGGCAGTGGGAGAGCAGGCTCCTCAGCACAGCCCCAGTTAGCAATCAGGAGAAATCACCTCTGGAAAGGGAACACAAGCCATTACCTTCCTGCCCTCAGGACTGTTGCTGTCTGTGAAGACCTGCCAGCAAGACAGAAATTCACACGCAGTGACAGTGAATCCTGTGGGCAGCAGCTGCCTTCCCCGAAACAGAGCAGGAAAGAGAAACACATCCCATGGCAGCATAACCTTGGGAGGGTTGCCCTTTACTCCAGGCAGGTGCAGGATAACACCTGAAAGGTGAAAGTCTAATCTCTTTCCAAGCACAAAAGCCAATCTTCCCCCTTCCTTCTGACAATGCAATTACAGACTTTGGACTTGCACGTGCGAACAAGTCCACTGCAGCCCATTAAGAGCAAGTTTTGCATAAATCACCAACTTCAAAGGCAATGCAATATTTAAATTCTGGGGAAGGAAAGGAATTTTTAAAAAGGGGCTTTTTTTTTTAATTACAGGTTGATAGAGCTTTCATTAAGGGTGCTCACCCAGTTCCACCAACATGAGAGTGTTACATGTCTGAAAGGACTTCAGGCACATATGCCAGCCTCCCACAAGTGCAAGAAAAGCTCGTTCACCACAAACAGTTAAAGTACTCAAAGAAATAAAAACCCTCTCAACCTCCCACACACACTTTTGTTAGGCACCAAGACTTGAAAAGGATCTTGGAGGTTAAAAATTTATCTTAGTCAAATATGTTGCAATCGTGACTTATTAACTCTACCAGTAACTTTCCGTCCAGACTCAGATGCCCTGACATTTTCAGTGCATAAAAGCAGAGGACAGAGGGGTTGAATTAGCACTGACACAGTTTAATTAAAAGCCTCTAGTTGTGTTCTACACTGCAACAAATAAAAATGGCAGTTCTGGCAAGAGGGATGCAGCATGAGACCTTTATTTGAAAAGGGAAAGCCCATCTGTGACTAAAAACATCTGCTAAAGTAACGTTTTGCATTTTTGGGGTGCAAAATTTTAACGTCCCTCGATTAAGTCAGCAATTTGAGTTGCACTAAAATATTCAACATGCATATATTATTGTGAAAAAATTAACACTCCTAGCTCTTGAAACACGGCAAAAAAAAGTATTTTATAGGACAAGAAAACCTTATAAGGACATACTCCTAATTTTATTTTCCCCTTTATATTAAATCCTGCCATCAAAACAGTCACAATATTAGCAGAGAATCCCAAAAGCTAATGTCAAGTCTTTATACAATTAAGATCTATAAGAGAAATAGTCCAAAATGTTTGGTCAGTTGGTGAGTTAGAAAGAGGGACAGAGGGTGGGAACAAGGAGTGGAAAACCTCCTGCATTCTGCCTCCCTTACGCTGCTTCCTCTGGGCAAACTGCATAAAACACCCTAAACATCCATTGTATCACCCGCTCTGTTCGAACGTTTCCCCCTCGTCTCACCCTTCATACCGGTACGAAAACCAAACACGTACCACAACCGAAAAGAAATCGCTCAGACAAAAAGCAACCAGCGTGAAAAGACATGTAAATCAAACAGATCTGGCAGCAAACAGCATTTCATAAAGACAAGAGATATGGATTGCTCCATTTGTGTCAGTTCGGCCAGTTATTGTTCTGACTTACTACTTTAACTACCCCAGATTAAACTGCTTGAACTGCAACAGACAAACGAAGATCCTTTAAATACAATCCCCCCACACCCTCCTAACAATAAGCATTATTTCCGTGGTGCTGCCATCCTCAAATCTTAAAGCCACTACCTCAATTAAAAATTACCTACACACAAAATTAATTTAGCACCGACCTTGCAAAAAGCTTGCTCCTCTTGGCTAGAAATCATTAAGAGTTTTGGTAAAATCCTTTTATGTGCTCCTCCAGCTAGTTAATTCCAGCCTTCCATTAACGCACTCCATTGCAGATAATTGCCGACAGCACACGCTCCCCTGCTTTTGCTGGTTCCCAACCCAGCGAGGATAATCACATTCCAACAGGGAGTGAACAGATGGCAGCCTCCATGGTAACCAGTCCTCCCCAGCTAGTGGTAGCACTGGGAGACTCCCGGGGACCGGGGCAACAAGCGCTCTTTGTGCTCCAGCCTCCCAAAGCCCGAGCGCAGGCAGAGCCGGCTCTAGGGCTGACTGGGCATGCCTGGCAGGTGCCCTGCCTTCGCAGGCAGGCACGACACCTGAACAAAAGCTGGCGACCAGGTTTAACCTTGACACTGCCCGTTCCCGCGGTGTGCAGGGGGTAAAACACCCGCTGAGATGGAGGTGAAGCTAAGCGGGAGTTCTATTTGCCATTAAAGCAGAGCGCTCAGGGAAATTAGCTGGGATACGGCTTTCCCCTGACAAAATGATTTTCTGAAAGCAGGCTTATTTCCCCTGAATGGGTTTGATTTCAGCACGATTGGAAACGTTTGCTGCCTGGTCTCTATCTCCTGGACTTTGAAATCACTCCCCTCAAGATACCATAATCTATTGCTTAACAAGAACTGCACAGACCCCTCTTTTTTGGTCTCAGGGCTCCTGTCACGCTTATCTGCTCTGCATCTGCCGAGATCAATGCTGACTCAGCAGCAGGCAAAACTGCCCTGTTTCTCTGCTGCACTGCCAGGAGAGGCGTGTCTGGAAAAGCCTTTTTTTCCATATCACAAACCTCTGCTTTCACCTGGCCAGACTCTGCACAGCTCCACACCTACAGTGAAGGTGTGTGCACCAGCTCAGAGAATTCCCACTGATGGTGTCTGCAGGGAAAAGGGATGTGGCTTTTCACACCCACTGATAAATGATCTTCTCTGCAAAATAAAAGGGCTTTGAAAGAACACATTAAGGTTTTAAACACTGATGAGTTGCACAGTCCCAGAATATATAAGGTTTGAAACACTGAACGTACAATAGCCTTGACTCACACAAACTTTCTCTGCCTCACTCTCAAAAACCACTCAGCACTTATGACTAATGGTGTGTCAAAAACCTGGGTAATTTTACTTGAAGCTGCACCAAATTTGGACCTCAGGTTCCTGCATGCTATCTTAGCAAATTATTCTTTTGAGGAAGGGAAAATGGCTTCCTTTTTCCTTTAAACTTTTAGGTGGTCCTGCAGAACAGCTTTCATTCCTCTAAAAGACTGAAAAACCCTGAGCTGGACCCCACCATCACAAAAATACGTCTTCGTCTGCAAGTGGTTTCAGGCATGGAGCTCTATGCTTTTCTCTCTCCACCCACCCAAATTTTCAGTTTTCCTCATCCACACTGCACAAGGATGTTTATTTTGTTTCTCAGGAAGCCCAGTGAAGCTCACATTGGTAAGAGACAACACTATTAAACTGCTGGTGCATTACCACAGGAAGCCTTTCAGATCCCTGAGGACAGCACAAGAGTATTGATAATCCACACAAAAGTCCCCACCACAGAAAGCTGAAGAGGACCCAGTTTTCAGAAGGAATTCACAGAACTCACAGGGTTATTGTGGACACTGGTGAAGGGTATGGGACAAAACCCAGGTCTGGCAACTTGCTCTCCAGGACTGGTAGACCATTCTGACTCATGCTGCTAATTCCAATCCATTTTCTTCTTCTAAATAAACAATCTTTACATCATCAAAAAATTCTTAAGCTTATGTAGACACAAAACCCAATTATCCATCAGCAACAGCAGTAAAAAAATAAGGAAGAAAATCAACATCCCATTCAACTTGCCAATTGTTAATAATAAAAACTTATCAACATTAAAGAACTATGAAAGGCTGAAATACCATTCCCTTTTTGCCTCTTAAAAATAAAGACAGTGGCTCAGAAATTAGTTTTGATGTACTTATAGATTTTTATGCATTTATGCATTTCTGGGATTAAAAAATGGAACAATTAAAATTCTCAGCAAATTGACTTCAAAATTATAGGGATTCAAGTTCAGTTTCAGTCTTTTTTCCATCATGAAAGGGACACCTCCTACAAAACAATTTTCTAGATTTATGTTAATTCTAACTTTGTATTTAAAAATTAAGTTGTTTACTGAAATATTATAAGCCATCTTGGTATTGGAAAACCTGTTCCATACACCATAAAAACCCTTAGACCATCTGTTCTTGAACAAGAACTAGCTGTACTCATTATAGGAGGATTGCTAGCAGAATGAAGGGCAACAGCAGTCAGAATCCATTTCAGCTTCTTACTTGGGATTTCTTTAATTATTAGGTCTGCTTTTACACAGATAGAATGAAGGAAAAAAAAAACAAAAACAAAAAAAACCAAACTACATGGAGCAGCCATCACACAAAGGAAGGGACAATGGGACACACTACAATCTTTGACAGAAGCAATTGGTAACATATATGGAGCAACACAAAAAAAAGTATCCACTCTTCATATGACAAAAGTTTTATTCAAGCTACTTGAAAGAGACACAGGAAAACAGCACATCCAAAATTATTTGGAGGAAAGAAAAGTAAATTTAGTCATCTCCCCTTCTTGTTTGGCTCAGAAACAGAAGTTTAGGAATAAACTGATTTTAGCTGGAAGACACGAATGGAAAATAAAGAACATATTGACATCCGGTGTCGTGAATTGATTCCATTGAAAGGATTGTCTTTCACAACAATGGCAACATGTGCTTCAGCTTTTCCAGTCCCAGCTGCTATCTGGCAGACTAAGATTTTGCCATTTTATTCAGGCTGATGAAGCCTGAAACTAAGCTTTAGAAATATATGTTTTTCAAATTGGATGGGGGGGGGGGTCTTTTTGGTAATGACCACTTAAAAATCTATTCACCCAAAACAAGTTATGTGAGATTAGAATGAGGCATACAGATAGCAGTTAGTCACCACTGTCTGCATGAGATTTGAAAGCTTTAACTAAAATCAACCAGAGCATCTAAGTGATATGTCAGGTCTCACACACACATGGTTTCAAGTTGTTGCCCATTTGTTATACCATTTTTTAGAGTTCTACTGAAACAGGATTCTAATTCCTGACAATTGCAACATTTACTGCCAGACAAAGTAAAACAATAAAACATTCATGTGCTCTATTACAGGATCACCTTTGTTTCTACAGAGAAATCAACTTCAATATAAATATAGACTCATAGATCTGTTTAGGCTGGAAAAGACCTCCAAGATCATGGAGTTCAGCTGTTAACCCAGCATCACTGTGTTCACCACTGAACTATGTCCCCAGGAGTCACATCCACACATTTTTTGAACACTTCCAGGGATGGTGATTCCAGCACTTCCCTGAGCAGCCTGTTCCAATGCTTGATAATCCTGTCAGTGAAGAAATTTTTCTTAAAATCCCATCTAAACTGCCCCTGGTGCAAACTGAATAACAGTCACTTGTTATCTAGGAGATGAGCCTGACACCTATCTTGCTATAATCTCCTGTGAGGGAGTTTAGAGTGATGAGGTCTCCCCAGATCCTCCTTTTCTCCAGGCCAAACACTCCCAGCTGCTCCTTATAGGACTTGTGCTCCAGACCCTTCACCAGCTCCACTGCCCTTCCCTGGACACATTGCAGCAGCTCAATGTCTTTCTCGTAGTGAGAGGCCCAGAACTGAACACAGGATTCGAGGTGCAGCTCCATCATTGCCAAGCACAGAGGCACAAAATGGTCATGTATTCCTTTCAGCTCCAAACCATCTAGTACTGAAAAAGTGCACCTCAAGAGAAACAGGATGTTTACATTTTTAAGAGTATAAAAAATATATCTATTCTTGTAGGCAAGCATAAAGGCTGAAATTTGCAAAATTTCCTCTTTTTCAAAATCCCAAGATTTAGCATTTTTGTGATTAGCACAGAAGGGCCAGTGCTTCCATACTTCCACTGCCTCTCCCGCCTTACCTCAAATGGCTGTTTTCCTAAAAACCATGGTACTTTGCAGAAGGAAAGCAATGAATTCAGCCCTGCAGACAGCAAATGATTCCTCAGCAGCAGTTCTGAAGATGCAAAAGGAGACCTGAGGCCTGGTGAGCTGCACTCCTGTTATTTCCCCAGCGATTTCAGGCTGCAGTTTTGCTCTGGCCCGTGCTCCTCTGTGCCACAAGAAACAAGACTATGGCATTTATTTTTCTTTTAGGAGGTGCCTGGAGAGGAGATGCATGCTAGGCAGGGAAGAAAGGGCAGCTGTTTTACTTTTTGTTCTTACAGGCAGTGTTTGATTCACATGATGTGAGCATTTCAGGTGATAAAGCTTTTCCTTCCAAACTGCTGCTGTTTACAGGAGGGGGATTTGGAGCAGAGAGAGGAGCTGTCTCCTTCTCTCCACCTCAATGACACTGTCTCCATTCCCTGCAGCAATCCTTCTTCCAATGTTACAACAGCTGTTCCTGTGGACGTTTATTTTTGGCACTAAATTACTAAAGGACAACAAAGAAATATGGACAGAAGTTTTACTAGGTCATCTTAGTGCTCTGTTTGGTCCACAATCCTGGAAGTTATCCTTCCTTCTTTGGTGGTTCTCCAGAATAACTTTCAAGTTACAAAAATATACAAAACAAGGCTTTTACTGTGATGTCTCCCAAGATCATTATTTTCAGATCAGGCACAGCACCAGCCCGATACACTGAAACACATTCTGTAAACCAGAACTGCTTTCATTTCCAAGCAGCTTATGGCACCTCTCCCACTGAGCTGTATCAATAGGGCAAGTTAGTAATGCCTGTAGCAAAGATGTTGTTTCTTCCTAAAGCCAATACTAAAGCATATCTAGAGTTATCCAGGCACGTTGATAAACATAATTTTCAAGTACTATAGAAAGTAAATGAGGTAAAATCTAATTTCAAGAAAATCCAGCCATTGAAAGATTCTAGATTTCAGCCCCTTCCTCTAGTAAAGAAAATACTCTTGCTAACTGCTGATAATAAAGACACAGATAATTAACAGAATTTTACTTTGTACACACAATTATTTTTGTCAACAGCAAGATGTAGTGCACAGAAGAATTGTTAAAGAGAATGTAAAATTGCTCCCTCAAGAGCACACTGCAGCTCAGGCCTTGCACACCCGAGGCATGAAACAGCTCGTACTGGTAGTACCTACCCAGGAGCAAGAGGGCTGGATCTGGTTTTGCAAGTTGTGCATGAACAGAGAGAAATGGAAAGCCAGCATCAAGAGGCTTGCCTCACAACAGCAGAATAAGTTGTCACACTAATGCATTAAATAAAAAAAATAAAAAGGCAAGAGGTATGACAAAAGTAGAGCAGATTTCAGATAAAAAACTCAGTTTGTCAAGGTAGGACAATTCAGTTCACTGCCTGGAAGCACCCAACAATAGGGCACAGCAACCAGCAGACGTGCCTGATTATTTCTGCAATCTCACAGAGTGTTTCCATGGAAAAGCAGCAGCCTCCTAGGTCTGACATTCAGTGTCTGACAGCTGAGCCAGCCAAAGCTCAGACTCACTAGACTCACAGACAGCTCTTTGGACATGGTTCTGAGCAATGCAAGAGTAAATCCAGCTCTGGGGAAGAGCCCAGCCCCAGGGGTTCTGCTCTGTGCTTTTTATTTACCAGTTAAGTTCCCAATGAAAGCAGAACAGACATCAGAGCAGCATTTGGGTGGGAAGTTTGGCCATGGGGCTTTCCTTTCTCCTTCACTAAAGAGTTTCTGAAAAGTCTGTAGAGGAACTGAAGGACTGCTCTTGGACAGAACTGGCAAAACAAAGATAGAAATGCTGGAAGAAGAATAGCCTGTACATTCCCTCCTCTATAAATTATCCTGTAGTAACAACCAAAAACAGCAGGAGTGTAAGGAAATGGAGAGAAACCAATGCTGCCACAATGAAGTAACTCAAGACATGATGGGTATTCAGTGAGCTTCTCTCCTCCATGCAGTTACAGGAAGCTCTCATACTTCATCAAACAAATTTGAAAGGAAAAAACGTTGTTATAACTCCAGAACTTAAATTTAGGCTTTGCAGAGGTAATCTGAGGTACAGCAGGAGCAGTGGTATTTGAGCAGTACTAAATGTTACATCATGCTTTAACCCACTGCATGTGGATAACTTATTAGTGGCAAAGAATGCAGAAATACAATATAATATAATACACATTGATTTGATTTAAATTCCTCTGCAAACTCATCAGGCACCACTATGCCAGAGGTTTCTAAGGTCTAGAGAGGCAGGTGCCAGATCCAACCCAAACAAGCACTTTTCTGGGCAGTTTTCAGAACAACGCCACATTCATTTTACAATACACAAAAAGCCTTGCCCTTCTCTACCCAGAAGCTCCTTTCACAGATCAACTGAGCACAAAGCGATCTAAAGAAACCTCATTTTGGAGGGTATTTGATAAGGCAAACCTGGAGCATGCTCCTTCCATGCCCAGCTGACAGCTCCACTGACAAGAGGAAGGAAAAGCAGCATCACAAGATTTTCTGATAGACAACACCACAAAACCTAAAAATTCCACCCACCTCCCATGCTAGCTCACACAAGGGAGTCAGCGTTTTTACAACCTAAATTTACAGGGCTACTTGGGCCAACAGTAGCTATGTGTTCCACTGGAGCCACCCAAAATACCCCTGGGTTTTATTTTTGCTTGTATTTCAATGGCTCGGAGATTTCTTTGCAATCTACCTCCTCCCACAAGAATAAGCAACCTGTTTCACAGCTGGGGGGAAAATGAAAAAAAGGAAAAAAAGGTTTTGCCAGAAACTGTCAAGAAAATTCTGATGAATGCTGGGGGTCTTGGTCACAGTTAGGGCTTCCATGGGGACTCCTGACAAATAAATGACACTAGAGGCGTACAGTAGGTTATTTCAGATTTTTTTCTACAAAACTCATCAGTCTAGTACAGCTTATTGTTGTACAGTATTGCTAGCAGCAAGCACCTCGTGAAGGCTTGTATTATTATTGCTACTAACATATAATATAACAAAGAGGGATCTTGCACGGATTTTATTATTTTGCTACAAGGAAACACAAAAGAATATTAGCACTTGAGTCACTGTAGTGCCTTGAAAGGTCTAGAATTTTCATAGTTTGCCTTTAATTGCACTTACTACACATAAGGATAAGGGGAAAAGAATAAACAGCATAAATCAAGACACACCTACAAAGAAAGACTCCACACTCTGAGAAATGAGCAAGACTGACAGCCGTGCACATAACAGAACTAATAAATTGATTTTGCTCACTAAAAAAAGATTTGGAGACACCTTAGAAGTTTTGATTGTCTTTACACTGGTGCACTTTGCACTGAGAAAAATGAGTCAAAAGAATGCAGTACCAGCAGGGATGAATAATTAACTGCATTTCAGCGTTCCTCAAGTAAGACAATATAGTGCAAATGTGTATATATAGTGTACATATGCACTACAATGAAATATTTTCTATCCAGTCTGCCTGTACTTACATTTTAAACAGCCAGGATATATTTTATATATAAATACATGTTTAGATATTTAAACAGCACTCTATTAAATGTATTACCTGCACTTCACTTTCAGGAAAATAAAACCTCTGGCAATGCACTGCAAGGTAATGACGTGGGGGGCCATAGTGACACTCACCCCTTGTCTCCCATCCATAATTTCAAAGATCATCACTATTCTCACACTTCATGTGACTGAAAAATAGGAAGGAAAGGTCAGGAAAATGTCAGAAACCAAGTTCAAATTTGAAGATAATTCCATGGTGTGCAATGAGGAAGGTCATAAGCCTCTATTTCTCTTTGTAGGGGTAACTGCCTTGGATCAACACATTCTTGTTCTGCTTCCACTGCTGCTCATCCAAGCCATAAGAATCAGTTTAGTGCAGCTGCCTTTGGACATTGGTAGATGACTCGGTCCTCAACAAAAGCGAGAAGCAAGCTTTCTTTTTGATATCAGCAGAAAAACTAGATCTAGAGCACAGATTCACTCCTGCACAGAAAAGTCTGGTCACAGCCTATTAGAGAAGTTACTGGCCTCCTGCTGATTTCTAATATTTCAAGAGAGATCTATACACATATCAGCTACAGGCCAGGATGAGAAAAACTGTATATATCTTGATTTTCAAATATTTCTGAGACTCTCCCAGAGGACATCTGTTTACTTCAAAACCAGTAAACTATTAAAGAAAACAATTCACAAAACCAAAAGAAATACTTACAGCTACACATGCCTTATATAGGAATGCCAGTACCCCAAGCAGAAATCCTTACATTCCAGTGATTTTGTGCAAGTAAACCTACTTATATGGGAGGCAATCCTTAACCTGGACATAGAATGAGCATTATCAACTCATTCTATGAAAAAGGAAGTTCTTAATTTCATAACTTCAGTGACACAGCTCAGGAAATAAGCAACGAGAAGTATTTCAACACATATTAACAGCAGACTGTGTGAGTGGGCTCTTATGTCAAAGGAAAAGTGCCTTTAAAACTTTCCTTTAAAAAGAAAAAAAAACCTTACGTGTCGGGATTTGCCTCCGTGCCATCAAGAACAGTTATTTTCTTTTCCACGTTATGGAAGTTATGTTATAATCTCACCTTTAAGGCCTTTTGGGAATCCTCAGTTCTTACGAAAATAACGAGCAGCTCTAGCAATGCAGAATGGCTGCCCCTCTGTAGAAGAGCAATCTTGTCTTTTAGTTTGTTAAGAACTAGAAACACATTAATAAATTCAGATAAAGTATTTCTATAAGTTATTCTTACTCGTAGCATCACTATTCTTTTTACAGTAATAAACTGTGTAGTAGTAAGTTATTTTTTTCCTGTAGCAGGAAACTTGTAAACAAGACAGGTCTTATAATTTGCTTCTCATCCTTGTGGCCTTTATACCCAACTTCAGCAGGAGGCCTCCAACTGCACATTTGCACCATGAAAATTCAGCAGAAACAAGCACACCCTGACTGCCAAAAGCTCCGGACTCCTTTCTGCAGTGACTGCTATATTAATGAAATGGTATAAGATAATTTTCAGGTAAAATAAGAAGACTTGACAATTTCTACCACGCCTCAATAAAAAATTAAAAAATACTCTCTTAAGATAAAAACCCATTGCATCAGGCAGGGATGATGTCAGAAGCTTTCTGGACACTCACCTGTCACAGCACCCACTCCATGCAGCTTCTTTAGAAGTCCATTTCTCAATTTCACTTTTTTTTTTTAAAAAAGGAGGAACTAAGAGTTCTAACAGAAAGGGGAGTATGTGTCTACTGTACTATTGGTACATGAAGTGTGAGAACTTACACATCAGAAAATGGATATTTATTGAACAATATCAGTTCTATAAATACACAAACAGAAGACATAACAGGAGACTACATGGTCCAGCAGCCAGCCCTGAAGCATAATTGGAATGTCTAATCCATCCTGGGAAGATAAATAGGAGAAAACTACATCATCAGAAGCATGCACTATACCTCTCTCAGCTTAGTAGAAGAGAAAGAAAAATACAGTAGTTTTTAATGGTTCTTCAGCAGAAAGCTGTCTGATGCTACCAGAGTAAATCAACCACTCTCATTTTCTCCTAACTACCAGCAGGGCAAAGATCCTCAGCATTCTCATGAAAAAACGGAGTTTAAACATCATCATCTCTCAATACTGTCCCCTATTTCACCCAGAAACCCTTCTGACCCTTTCACTCAAGATCTGAACCTGTAATTTGAAAGCTCAGTATGAATTATAATGATCATTTTGGTTATATTACTTCTAGCAACCTCCTGCAACTATAAGAGCAGAAACATAAAATTTTCACACTCTTTCTCCTTGAAATTTCAGGTTATAGAAGGAAGTGATAGCTGAACAGAAATTAATGAAGGAAAAATTGTGGTTTTCAGAGTTTGTGGTTTGCAGAGTTACCTTTGAATTCAGCACGCTAATCGTTAGGAGGGATTGCTGTCTTCAACAGGAAAACAGCTGCATCCGACAGTCTGCAAAGAGCACTTTGGACTGCAGTCACTTAGGATTCAGTAGATTATATCATGCATTACACTGCCATTTACTTAAACTTATTTTATTTAAGCTTCCATTAAACTTTTTATGACAATAATTAAGACTATATTGTAAGACTGGGATTTTTTTTGTCTTTTTTGGGTTTCTTTGGCTCTTGAAATAGTCTATTTCTGTTGCTTCAGTAAATTGCAATCTGATATCTAATTTTAAGGCTGTCCCACAGTATCATGTGGGATTAGGCAATCTGCAGCCTAACAGGTTTCAGATTCAGCTGTTAATCAGTCCTTCTATTCCATAACAAGTAGAAACTTTAATAAATTGCAGCATTCCTACCTGAAAGCTACAAAATGAAGACAAAGCACCCCAGAAAAGATTTTAAGTTCAGTCCTACATGATCCAAAACGACCCAATTCCAAAATGCACCCACTCTCCGATTCAGAAGAAATCTATCACATTCAAATTTAAGACATGCATTTGTCACAGCAAAGACATCTACCTATGTGATTTATCAGAAGTGATGTTAAAAATGGATATAAATACTCCAGCTGACTCAACACAGCACAGCAGCAGTGGATGATTGCCAAACTGACCTTGAGTACATTCCTCTGAACACATCATACATCCTGTACATCTGCCACTCCCCTCTAAAGCACTAGCTGGCTGCTAGAAACACCTATGTTTCCTATTCAGTGGAGAGACCGGTCAATATTTTATTCTGAAACGGAAAATTCATCCATTTTATTTTCACAAAGAGCTTGAGAAGCACTAAAGATATAGCTATAAGAGATTCCAGTCACAATTATTTAGCCTATGAGGATGCTGTGAACCAAAAGAAGCCTTACAGTCTTCCTCAGTGATCTCTCTAGGGATTTGAGGGATTATCATGCTTAGATTTGGAAGCAAAAAGATCTGAGAAATTCTTTTAGGATGTACAGGAAGCCTACGTGTTAAGTGCGGTACTAGATGGTAAATACTGCTTGCTTTTTACTCTCTCCTCTTTGACAGCAAGGATCTCCACTGAATGCTGATTTAGGAAGGCTACCAACCCAAAATAAGCAAAATTGTTATGTGTTCAGAGGAATGTTTCCATGTTCACACTATGGTCTCTCCCATTTCCAGGAATATAACAGAACAATATCTGTGTTTGATCATATTCAAGAAACTTTTATTTTTAAATAAACAACCAGAATTAATGGGTATTTTGGGGTTGGACTTTGTTGCTCAGACACTATGTCACAGAAAAGGGACAATGCTCCAGACATTCTGGAATCAGTAGCTTAGCAGAATTTTACCCTCATCTACTCAATACAGTAGAGCAGCCAATAGGAAAAAAAAAGTGCTAACTCCTTGAAAGAGGAAAATTTGATAACAAAACTGAAAGTCCTCCAGTCCAATCCATAATTTGGCTCAGATTTGCAAGCAAGAAAGCAGAAGAGGAGCTGCTAGAAAATACTGACATGCACACAAGCACAGAAGTTTCTTAGTATCAGAGAAGGTGAGAATATGGGGGGACAGGGTGCTGGTGGTGAGGCTGTTTGGCTGGTTGGTTTGAAGTCTATAAACAAGCCAGGCCCTGCAGAGTTATTATTAATCATGATCAAATCACATCAGGCTGTCAACATCTGATTGCCCTTACACTTGTACATTCCGTACGTGTCCCTCTGAATTAAAATGCTAAAATATTAATCAGCAGTGGCAGCACACAAGACATTTTCATGCAGCAGAAGTCAAATAAAGTGGAAATTACTCACAGAGCTAAACAAGAACAAAAGCTCTTTAAGTTTGCTTTGTGCCAAAATCTTCATGCAATGCGTATTATTATTTAGCCGGTGCACACTGGAATTTTTCTTTTTAAATTTTCTTTTGAATAAAGAAGTGTTTAGATGAGCAATGCCATAAAAGAAAAAAAAATAGAAAGCACACCTACATACACAAAAAAGATACGCTCTTCACTTTGGGTCCCTCTCCCTTCGCTGCAGATTCTGAACAGCTGCCCAGCATTTTGCCAAGTCGTAGCCACATGCACCCATGACTCTGACTCACCATCTTAGACTGCAAACACTGCTACTTATTCTTTAGTTGCTTCCTAATATTTTTATTAGGTTTAGGACATCTTCATTATGACTCTGTAATGAGTTGCACACAGAAAGACATACTGCAGCCAGAACAGCTCTGTGGTATACACTTACACCTTTAATAGCTAAAAATAACACAAGAGCTTACAAATCATGAGGAAAAAAAAACAAACAAAAACATACAAAAACATCAACACCAACAAAAAAAAAAATCTGTTAAAATCAGTTCTCTAAGGATTGTCTTGTAACATGTCCAAGGCATTGATCAGAATATTTTGTTAAGCCTTTCTATCAACTACGATGACTGAAATGAGACTGTGGGGAGGGAGTGGAGGTGGGGGTGGAAATTATGACTTTTTACCTCTTCCAGAACTGAAACTATTTATATGAAAGATGATATTCTCATAAGACTTTCAAAGTAGATGCATGAAGCTGGGAAATCAATTCAAAATCAAGGAAATAAATACTAAGCTACAACAGGCATGCATTTGCTGCTCCACCTTGAGAAATACATTTTTGCAAGATTTGGATCCTAGAGCTCATTATCACCTTATCTGTTGTTTTTATTATGTATCTAAACTCTTAGAAGGACAAATGAAAAATGACTACTCAAGATTAGATTCCATCTTAAGTCTATAGCTCCTTCAGGACAGAAACTCACAGTAACTTAAAAAGTGAGGAAGATATCTCAAGATACAATATCATCTATTATGTGATATATTCAATGAGACTATAATTTATGTTCTTGCAGCTATGGAGTTGAACTAGAGGAAGCAGGAATCATGACCAAAACATGATTTCTTTTGCTATCCAAGACAAAGCAGTTTGTGCATGTTTTTCTTCTTTAGGAGGCAAAACAACTGCTTTATGTGCCTTACAAAGAACATCAACCAACAACTAAGATTATTTCAGCAGGCCCATGCTTTGGGCCATTTATATTTCCGGTTAAAAGCCAGACATCTAAACTCTTACAGGAACATTTGCAGATCACAACAGGCAATCTAACAATTGTTGTCAGACCCCCTCTGGGTCAAGCTGCACCACCTGCTGCCTCAACTCATACAGTAGTTTAGTTCTGAAAGAACCACAGAAAGGTTTGAACTGGAAGAAACCCTACAAACTGCCTAGTTCCACCCCCCTGCCATGGGCAGGGACACCTTCCACCACACCAGACTGATCAGAACCCCATCCAACCTGGCTTGAACACTTCCAGGGATGGGGCAGCCACAACTTTTCTGTGCAAGCTTTTCCAGCGTCTCTCCACGTCCACAGTGAAGAATTTCCTCTTAATATCCACATAAACTGGAGACAATACTGCAGATGTAGCCTGACCACTAACAGGCTCACTTTCCATGACCCAGCACAGCTGGTGCACAAAGGCTCATTATAGTCTCATAAACTCCCCATATCTGCATTGCTCTCCAAGCACCAGCTTCTGCTGTTGCACAGAGGTTTTTCCAACAGGGACAGTAAAACTTTATTTTGCCTATAATGAACTGCACAGAGTTCTTCAATACACTTTTCTAGTCTGATGAAGTCCTTCTGAAAAGCATCTCTATCCTACCCATATCAACTGCTCCTTCTCCATGTAATATCATCCCCAAACTTGCTGAAGATGCTCTGCTTTCCATTGTCCCGGTAGCTCACAGCAGTATGGAACAGTGTCAGGGTTAACCCAGGAAAAAGGAATTCCTTTTCTTACCCTGTCTGCCATTTGGTTGGCCTATCAATTGGCCAGTATCTTCCAAAGGACTCCTAAAAGTGCTGTGGGAGCCAAAGCCACCTCCAGAATCACTGTGATCACGTTTTCCATACCCAGAGGCAACATTCTGTAAACCTAAGTACAACAGCTTAAGGTGGCACCTCCTCTAAGCTCAAATGCCAGTTTACCTCTTGGCAAATACCTTTACTTAGAGCATAATTTAAAGTACAAGAATCAGTAACTGTTAGTCATTATCTGTGTCCATCTGCTAGGTTTCAAGTGTTTTAATTTCTTCCCTGTCCGAACTGTTTGTGTACATGACAGAAAGAAAACATAAACAAAGAAAGAGACAAGAAGAACTTTGCAAAACTGTTCTGGTAGGTTTCTTTCCCAAGGGTCCTTTGAAGAGCTTTTGAGTTCAGTAGCTTCACAGAACGGAAAGAATGTTTACATTTTTGGTGTATGAAGGCATGGCACAACTATTTGTATAAAAATAAATTGATGTAATAAATGTCAGAGTAACATGTTATGTTTGGGTTCTTTGGCTTTTATTTGGAGAGAGGCAGGGATTAGGAAAAAGAAGAAAAACATCAATAGCAATATCAGCTTATCATTATTCAAAGAGAGAAAGTTTGGAGATAATTTCCATAGATGAAGTGCAGCACCGCCTGCACCGTATGCAAACTGGTGACATATGTGGTGTTTTAGTTGTGGGTGGGTTATTAGCTTCTAAGTTCCCCAAGGAATTTAGAAACTAACAATAAGCACAGCTGCTAAAATATCCCTTCAAACAATGCAGCTCATACCATGGAAAAAAACTAATTTGGACTATTTTTCACTCATCTAGAATTTTTACTTTTGGCTGACTGTTAAATATTGCACAGTTTCTATAGGGTGGAGAAGAATATATTAGAGGAGTACTCTGGGGCAATAGAGAAGTGAAGTTTAGATGAGAGATTAAGTAGAGACAAGAGAACATAGATTATCAAGAAGACACCATAGAAAACATGTAAAGTGAGCTTAATAAACCTTTCAATTCGAAAGGTGGCTTCACCTTCTATGAGATAAATGAGCTCCATTAGAAACTAGGACACGTTACTTCTTGTGAAAGAAGAAAATTCGCTCTCTCCATTGTGTCCTTCTCACATTCAAGTGCAAAACCAATTTAGAGATATCTCTGTTTGTCACAGAAATGCTTTCAAAGAAAAAAAGAAACACAACCAAAAACAACCAAACAGAAAACTATTAATGAAGAAACCTGGGAAATATGGTAATCCAAACAGGAAACAACAGTGGAATTATGATATCCTGCATGGAGAACTTAAAACATAAAAAATTCTAATGGTAAGCTACTGAATTGCTTCAAGTGATCTAAGTTCAAAATCTCTGTCTCAACAATGAATTTTTTCCTCAACATGCAGACTTCTGTATGTATAACCCCAGCATTAGCAATCCCACTGACTACGAACACAGGAGAAGGAAACAGTCATTAATTACTTGAGGCTGTTCAGATATTTAGAAGGCAAGAAAAATGATCATGCAGTTCTTGATGACACCCATGGTGTTTTTAGGCAGTCCCATGCAAGAGGAAAAAAAAAAAAGGGACTCTCAGGAATCAAAATAAAAATCTGACTTTGTTCTAATACAGGATAGAGGAAACTGCTTTCCCATTAGAGGACAAATAAATATCACCAACTACCTGACACAAAAGGGAAGAGGAAAACAGGAAAACTTGCCAACTGGGGAAAGCAGTAACCAGCTGCCAAGGACCATTTTTGGGCTGCAGCTGCTTGTCTCTGCCAAGTTTAAAGAGTTAGCCATTCTAAAACTATATTTGAAAAACACCACAAGGGACTTTAAACACTGACCTTGTATGGAAAAATTCCACTGAGAAGACAGCAAATTTCCAGGATCCCGGGAATTTTGTTAAAAGTCATCTCATGATTTCCCAGGTTCAGCATCAAAAGAGCTATTCCAAAAATGCAGCCAGTGTTGCTTTTTCCCGCTCACATCCCTACGCACAGGGTTGCCAGTCTCCCATGTGCCTGTCCAGATTTAGTTCTGCACATCCCACTCCAAAGCGAACAACTTCTAGACTGAGAACGTTGCTACTACAATATCATCACCAATCTATTTTTACTGGGTGATGCACGGGGCTTCTGGGAAGAGAGCAGATATAATATTTCTCTCGGTATTTTAAGATTATGCATATACAGGGCTCTCAGCAATACTATTTGTTGATGTTTTAGAGAAGCATTGCTGATAAGCTCACAAGTATTTTAGGACTTAAAATGGCTAAATCTAGTAAAAAAAACACTAAAAAAAACCCCAAGAAAAGCAGGAAGGTTTTCATCATATAATAGTGTGCTTGAAACTAAACTACTTTTTTCAGATTAAATATTTTAAGGAGAAAAATCTGTCTGTATGGCACAGCATTGATATCAAGAGACATGAAGGATGATCCAACCACCTCTGTGATATTTCTGAGTTTAACAGAAACCCTCTCATCAGGTGATGAAGGAAGAAGAGAAGATGCACAAACCAACAAAGAAAGTGATACATTATATAATATCTGCACTTAGATTTCAAATATATCACATAGAGTATCAGCTGGAAAAAGCATAGCAAACCACAGGTGCAGGAAGAAACCCAGATCCATAAGCACAGTGTCACATCCTTTAACACCCCCACAATCAGCTGGCATTTATTTTAAGCATTCAAGACAACCAGCAAACATTTATTCCAGATTACAAACTTTTAGCCAGAAATCCTGCTACCCTCTCTCTTGAATCAGAAGCAACCAAATGATCTAACATTTACCACTTTTGAGGGAAGAGGCGGATGCAATTTTTCTCTCTGTAGTAACAAGGGTGAGTAGTACCCAGTGTGTGGGGGGAGCTACTCTGCACTGAAAGTGATAATTTGCCAAGAGAATAGATGGCTATCACCAGGTATTGTTGTAAAAGCTTAAATACCTATGTAGCAAGCATGACAAAAAGTAGAAGCCACTGGAAACCACAAGCATATAATACTAAACAAAGGGCAGAATTCTACTGGAGCCTGACAGTTCATTATTTTGCAGTATTCCCCTCCACCATTATCCCAACAGCAGCAATTCAATCATGGTTATTGTATTTCACTGCTGTTTCAGAGCAATCAGCATGGATGTTACTTTCAGTGACAGATAAATCTCTAAGGCAGTATAAACTTCCTGATGAAAAAGTAGCCAGCCAACCATTTACTGTCCTATTTATGGAACAAACAGGAACCTCAATATCCCACTTTAGCCTCAAAAGTCTTATCAAGGAACACAGAAGGAGAGAGAAAAACTAAAGATAGAATAGGACACCAAAGAAGCTTTCTGAATGTATGGAGTGGCTTGACTACATTCAAGAGAAATTAAAAATAAAAGAAAAGAACTAACACTCACACTGCAAAAGTCAGTTAAAAAGTGGCTTCTTAAGAAAAGAAGTTTCTTACCCTATCCTTTCTGCTGCACCAATACATATACAACAATGATATTTAAAAGTTCAAGTGTCAAGACGTACAAAAGTGCAAAGAAAGTTTATCAAGTTTACAATTATCTATCAGATACTCACTGTATCTTCTGAAGGTGTGAAAATAAGAATACATATCTGGAATACATTCAAGAGACAGACGGAAGTTTTAAAAATAAACCTAATTGCAGACACTGCCACTGGCTCACCAGTTTCATTTTGACTGTTTTAGAGACAAAATACTAATGAGGAACACTTTTTTTTTCTTTTTCTTTTTCTTTTTTTTTAAAAAACAGACACACATTTCACAAATAAGAAAACAACCCAAGCTATTCTCTGGGATATCTGGTGGGAACCTTTACTACATGAGGACTGTATTTCATTGAATTTGATTCTCACTGCAGTTACAGTGCTGTGAATCACAGCCTTTATGTTCCACAGATCTTTACAGTTATATGTACAGTGCAATCTGATTAAAATATATAAAATAGAATTACCAGGAGCTATTTCTAGGCAATGTCAGGATCCTAAAGACAAAGTCACAGGAAGATCACATATCAAGGCAGTAGAGAAAAGAGCACACAGCTAAAACTTCTTGAAGCGTGGCAGATATCTCAAATAAAAGGACTTCCAGGAGTCCCAGGAGACCAGGGGAGAATTGAAACTTTTGAGCCAGAAAGTGCCTTGAACATGTATGCCATGTATGGCCAGCTCAGATCATTAAAGAAATCAGAAGAAATAATAGTGAAAAAGAGCTCATGACAGGACCACCTTAGCAGACTAAACTTTGCAGAAAAGGTGTCTCTGGGAGAAGCTAAGAGACATCAGCTGCACAGGAGCAGCCAGCTGTCCTCACACCTTCTACAACAGCCTGCCCTGCTGAGGAAGGTTCAGCAATAGCTGAGGCTGAGTAGTTGGCTTGGTTTGTCTTGGTTACTTTAGACATACAAGAAGCAGCTTAAGAAGATGGGGAGGTTTTGTTGTTTTTTTTTTTTTTCAAATGTATGACAGACAACACTTCAGCTAGAAACAGTAAGTGCAGCAGTCATCCCTGCTTTGTTTTTTTTTTTGGATTTACAAAACCAAAACTGGACTCTCCTACTTCAGCCTGGCTTCTGTAAAATTTACAGAACTGAAATGAGCAACATTAATACACTCTCTTCTAAGCAAACATTTTCCATTGAAAATGGTATTTCATACACAGAACACAAGTTCTTTACAATGTGTTCCCAGAACTCCTACAATGACATAAACACCTTGTTTAAAGTATCATTTTCTTCCCTCCTTGCTTCAAACCACACACAGCTCTATCTAAAGAGGAGGGCTTCATGGTTCCAGCAAGACAGCAGAGAGAAAATATCTAAATAAGGCTTTTCATCTGTCAAAAAATACAGACAGACCAATGCAGCTCATTCTTTAGTCATGTAAGATTTGTGCTTTGAGGTCATACTTTCCCAAACAAGACCCCATCTACACTTCAAGTACAATGAGCAGATTTACCAAAAGAGAACAAGTGGAAAAGTAAGTCTGAACAGTAGCATTCAATTTTGGTGGTGTTCAGTGTACTCCAAAGCTCGACTTCCTACCCTTTTTACTCTCCCCAGATGTACCAGTGTAAAAGACACTGCCTTTCCTATAGCTCTGGACTGACTGAAGTCTTAACCCTTCATCTTTGAGCACAGAAATGCTATTTGAAGTGGGCTCCACTTTCAGATCCCACCACTCTGACTTTAGTGCAGAAAATGTAAAGGACTGAGAAAACCAGTACACAAATCATCTACATAGAAAACCATTGATAAATAGAGGTCAAAAAGTGGTTTCAATGTAGCACCAGATAAAACCCACTCAGGTTTTTGTGGCCATCTTGCAAACACCATGGCAAAGGAGTTTTAAATGTCCATTGGATTAGGATAGCAATCTAAAACCCACCACCAGTGGTCTGTCACTGACTATCCTGCAACTCCTAAGTCAGAGCATTTTGACAGAAGTCACTTCCAAAAAGACTCTTCCATTACAACAGTAGGAGGATATTAAGTGTTCAATGTTCCCAATATTAACTGAGAAATAAAATATTTTCAATAACTGAAGCATTTTTAAAGAAGAAAAGAAGTCAATCCATATAGGTCAGCACAGGCTTCCAATTGAGAGATTCAGGAATCATGAACACTGTGAGCCCAGGAGTCAGCCAAAGGAAGGAATGTTTTACTTTATGCAAAGCAGCTCTGAGTACTGTGAGGTATCAGGACTCTACCCAGCATGTTTCTAGAGTGATGTAAGAGCTTCTGAGAACAGCCCAGATCACTACCAAATCATGTTAATAAGAATAAAAAGCATGATAAATTGAAGAAGCAGAATTTTGGGGGTGGGGGGAGGTGGTGGTTTGTACTTGTTTTCCATGAGCAGGGCAACATATCTACACTGAACAAAACTGGTTAAAACAATGTACTGACATTTCATAGGAGGATTCCCACAAGTTCTCCCTTTCATTTACCTTGCTCTAAAAGGAAGGAAGTGGTAGTTTTCCCTTTTCATGGGAAAATGAGCAGCCCTCCATCTTTGGTACTTTCTTCCATAATTGTGGAACTAAATAGCATAGCAGAGACCTCAGTGACAAGTTCTTCATCTTCAGCCAGATTTAGAATAGCCTTGACAGAAATGCCACGCAAAGGCTCGTTTTCCAATAGAGCCCCCTTTCTCCATCTTTGATCCTCACAAACTCGCCCTGACAGCTGCACTATAGAAGAGGTCACCACCACAAGCCGGCTATTCTGATCACCTCCGAGAAGCTGGCACCCCAGGAAAGATGCAGGAAAAACAGTTCATGGGAACAGCACCAATAAAGGAGTGGACAAAATGGAAATTCCAGGGCAGTGATACGCCTGGCTACTGCATAGCCATGTCATACAGTTAATGGAATTATGTGCAGCAGTCTTTCCCAGAGAAGTAAATCACTGAAACATTTCTGAAGCTTGTCTGCCAAATGCCTCATATTTCATTTATTATCCTTTCACAGCAGCAGGTTGTTCACAGACTAAATTCCACTCATTTGGGTTATGCATAGACCCTGTATACTGATCTATTTAACAAAAATGAAAGTCACATTTAAAAAAAAAGAGGGAATTTTTTCTTAAAAGGCCTTTACCTGAGCTTGTAAATCCCAGCAAAACCCCTTGCAATTGCGCACACACATTATGTACCCATACACCTTGCAGTCCCAAGCACTTTTCATTTCTCCTGAACTATTTCCAGCACTTTTGGAAAACAGGTTATTTATTCTTACAGAAAGCATGTCCATTATTCCATGGATGAGCAGAGTGGCTGCTGCAGAAGGTCAATAAAGTGCTGCAGGAAGGGCAGCGCTGCTCTGCTCCCCCTTCAAAGACAGATCACAAGCACTGCCTTCATTAACAAGTATTGACTACCCTCTCTAATTACTGCATTCTAGACCTTGCATTTTCACCACACCACAAACTTCAGCTGTCCACAGAAGCCATTTGCTCAGCTTACACTTAGCTTTTATTGACAATTTCACATGCTGAAAAGGGGAAGAAACCAATTTTTTTATACACAGGCACTTCTGGGTTTCCAAATATAGTTAAAATACCTAGAAATGTACTTACTGATATTAATCCATGAAATAAGATACATGAATCTGTTGGTTTACATGTCTAAAATTAGAAATAAAAATCCAATATTCAGACTTGTGAATTAGTGAAGCAGTTTTCAGAAGAGTTCAATCTCAATACCTCAGAAAAACAGGATATTTAGCTGTTACATATATGCATGTAAAATCCTGGCTGCAGAATGGAAAACTTCAAACTTGGTCTCACAACTCTCTGATTAACCCCACTAAGTAATACTTTGCTTTTCCTATGCATAATTTAGAAACAGATCATCAATCCCAATTAACTGCAGGCAGGAATTTCATTCTGAATCACACTGTTGGCAGAATAGAATACTGCTTTTCTATTCCCTCCCCCCCTTCTTTTGTCCTTCAGTGTTTCTCAGTAAACACATCCCCGATTACTTTTTTGCTTAAATATTTGCTGCATTAAATATTTGCCTTAAGGAAAGAAGCTCTATGGAAAATTATGACCTTCACACCCCACCCTCTTCTTTTTCTGAAGGATTCTCGTCTACATACAGGAATTTATTTACTTACTGGTGAAGACATCTATGAGCATTTGGTAAGAAATTAGGGATTCACATTTTCTCCTGAGGTCAGAAGAGATTCCTTCTACACCAGGCTGACTTTGTGCTATATCCTCAGAGCCACCACCCAAGGTGACTGCACAACTTCTACACTGAAGGGCTTCCTGTCCCTTTCACTTCCTTCTGCAGGTTTCAAGGCCAAAACAAGAGGAACGGTTGTTTTTTTACCACCAGAATATTGCACTTTTCAGTTATTTTATGAATATGTGAAAATGTTTTTAAAGCGAGAGCTTTATTTTTACTTTTTGCTCTTACCTGTGGATGCACAGAAAGATGGCAAGACCCCACATAAGCTCACAACACCTCCACTTCATGCTTACTGTTTCCCCTGCAGGCATAACCTCCTCCACAAAGCAGATATTTCAGTGAATAGTAAAACTCTACCCAGACAAACGGAAAGCACAGTACTGTGAGGAGGGAATATACCAGAGGAATATATTGTTAGACTGCACTCATCATTCCCTGCAGAGCAGTATCACTGCCTGCTGAGCATTCCCTATCCTTTCCATAGGAAAGGGTGAGTTGACATCAATAGAAAGTGGGATTTTTGTCCCCCATACCTGATCCTTGCCAGCTTACCTGTAAAACAAGGCATTCACATCAAAAATACTTACAAGAAGGTCACAAATACACTTCATCTTATTCCAGTTATCTGGTAGAAGGAAGTAATTTTTTTGGAGATCTGGGACAAAGAAAGCTCAGCTTGTAGCAGCTGCTTCTCAGTTTTGAAAATACAGCAATGAGCTCGTATAAAACAGTTTTGGAATAGTCCTGCAGCTGAAACATTCTGTATTCATTTCACACTGGGTCAGTGTTTTGAAGGATGTCTCCTCACAACACTGCTCTCAAAGCAATCTCAGTATCAGCAGTGCAGACCAAAAGCAATAATGTGAAAAGTAGTTCCTGTTTTCTCCATTTTATTAGTCTGTGGTGTAAAAACACCCTAAAATACAGAAACATCATCTGCAATCTTCTGCTCCATAGTCCTTTCCAGTGGTTTATACAGCAATACAAAGCTTTAATAATTATTTGTCCAATAAGATAGAGATATAAATCAAATAAAACATAGTAGCTGCCTCCTTTTTTTGAAGGGAAATTAAGTTCTGATAATTTAAAATTTCTTTTGCAGAAAAGACAATTCTAAAGGTAAAACTATCCTTATCACATAGACTAAGATAAATAGGTCAAAAATATTTTATCAAAGGAAATACTTACAAAACCTTTGAAGGTTGATGATTTGCTCCCGAGATGAAAAATACATATACAAATGAGAACATTACAAACAGTAACATTATGGGTTTGAAGAAATAGGTTGTAAAGAGCCTCAATCCATTCAAAACTATATTACTTGCTATACAGAGCTGCTTGAAAATAAAATAAAAATGTACAAAAACCCCCTAAATTTAGGACATGATATAGTACAGGATCCAGTGTTTTGGCTTACAATTTGACAAAACAGTCCTAGAAATCATTTGTTCTTATTTAGATGGAAGCACTCTTGACAAATACATCTACTTCACGTCTCTGGAAAACTACAGCAAATAACTTGTATATAATTTCCTATCATGCTCACGCACAAAGAGGAGGGACAGGAAAGAAAGTTGCTGAGACAAATTTTGCCAACCATCAGCAGAGTCCCTAAGGAATTCAGAGAGCCATTCAACAAGCTCTTTGAGCAGCCTCTGAAGGTGAAGTGTTAAGTTGCACAGACACTGGGAAAATGAGAAGTGCATGTGCACTTACTTTGGGTTTTTTGTTGGTTTTTTTCTTTGGTTGTTTTTAAGAGCATCTATTGCCATGGAAGCAGAAAGCAAAACTGAGTTTTAAAAAGGTTTCACTACCCAGCATAAGTAACCACACTGCAAATATGAAAAGCATAGTGCAGGAATTACAGCAAAACCACTGAAAGGTTAAGGATATTCTACCTTTTATCCATTTCCATAGGCAAGTTATCCTCAATTCCAAATTTTCATCATTGATCTCCAGCTCACAATTAGCCACTCTCAAAGAAAGAAATATGCAGGTAAATTGCTCTGTTTTTATACTAAACTTTGAAACAAGGATAGAAAACTATCATGTTGAGCTATTGCTAACTGTAACCATTTTACAATTAATCACAGATTAATCTGTGAAAGAGAGACCTTTTGAATGAAGTATGTGGGAAACAGACTACGTTCTACATTGTCCTATTTCTTTCACCTGATCATAAGAAAAACCAGGTCTGATTTTATGTAAATATGCAGAAGAGCGGTCATAAATCCCCTCACTTTTCATATGACATGGCCAATTTACTCAGCACAACCATTTCTATTGAATTACAGCATTATGAGGGACAGCATATTTGCAAACAATTCACAGTTAATCTAAACCTTAGAGAAACCAAACCTGATTTATTAGCTGTAGGTCAGGTATTTTCAAAGAGTTCAAAAGAGTTCAGTGTATTAATGTCTATAAAATCATAGAATGGTTTGGGTTGGAAGGGACCTTAAATTTGATCTAATTCCAAGACCTCCACCATGGACAGGTAAAACTTCCACCAGAGCAGGTTGCTCAGAGCCCAAACCAAACCAGCCTTGAACACAACTTCTCCAGGCAGCCTGTGCCAGTGCCTCACCACCCTAAGAGTAAAAAATCTGTTCCTAACATCCAATCCAAATCTCTCCCTTTTTTTAGTTCAAAACTGTTCCCCTTGTCCCATCACTATCAGTTTGTGTATTAAGTTCTCTTCCATCTAAGTCAGTTTGCTGTTTTGTCAAAAACTATGCTGGAGTGAGGAGCTCCCTCTGAAGATATATATAAAAGAAGACAGAGCAAAGCATATATAACAATAACGCTGTTACAAGTGTGCCTTTTTTTCTCTGAATGTGAACAGCTCAGAACTGCTAAGGAGTTTAATATTATACCCCTGAACACTGTTAAATCAAACACATTGCATGTAGCCCGAGTCCATCCTTGCCAGTCCAGGAAGGAAAACCAAACCAGCTTTGCTGAGCCACAGCCACTTGAAGTTCAGCAGTAGCCCCTGCTGCCAGAACACAGCACTGCCACAGCCCCAGCTCTAGCCCAGGGGATGGCAGCAGGAGGGAGAACTTTGACAGTCCAACCTCTAAATCCTGCCATCCCCACTGCTGCGTGTCCATGGCTGCCGTGGTGAACACAATGCAGCCTTCCTTTCCTGGTTCCAGCAAACAAGCAATTTATTATGCTTTTTCTAGTAAAGGTTGGTGGAGAATTCAGTGAGATGCCATGAGGGAAATAAGATTTTAAATTCAATTACGAAGTAAAAAAATTACTGCATTTACTTTGCCTGCCTGTTTTCAGTCTAATAACTGCAGGATCCCTGTTTAAGTCTGTGTACAAACATGGAATTAAATATTCATCTGTCAAGACTTGCCTTCATCTTGTTTTATTGATATTTGTCAATAAAGAGCAATATGCAGCTGCTCATACCTTAAGCTGACATAGGTATCATGTACTAGTACTGAATTTTCATATTTTCAACACAGGGAACAATTCTGTGTGTAAATCAACACAGGTAATGTTTTGAAAGATACTGAAATATAATAAAGTTATTAAATATAAAATACCTTATTAACTTTATATTAAAATTACCTTAACAGAAGAAGAATAAAATTCTTCTTTAGATTTCAAAACTCAGATTCTTGTCATAGATAGAATGTTGTTAAAGTTACCTTCCTTTTAATCTCTGAGAAGCTGTAAAATACAGGTGTATTTAATCCTATCTTTTTTCTATTTATGTATTTAATCTTTTATTTTTTTAATTCAAACACCTGAATTAGAATTAATAGAAAGAATTCACACTTGCTTCCTTTTAAATATCAAATAAATGAATCAGAGAAAACAGCAATCTACTAATCCCCACAATCCACAATCAGGAAACAAACATTATGCATCTTTTCAGAAAGTTATTTTGTCTGTATATTCCTAAATGAATCTGCTAAGTCCTAATCAGGGAACCGAATAGTATTTAAAAATAACAAACAAAAAACCCTCCCCACAAACCCAAAATCCCACAGCTGCCAACTTAATAAGCAGAAAAGAGTAAAAGAGTTGATTTTCCACACTCAACAAATAATTAACTACATAATCATAATTTAAACTGCAGTTTGTTCAATGTTATAACATCCACATATAGAAAAAAAAAAAAAAGATGGGGGAGAAGCATACATTCCACACAAAATTTGGTTATTTGAACATATGTCATTCAAGAGCTTATGGTAAAAAATGGAGGTTATTCTTCATGGTCAGTGTTTTATGTGGTTTGTTAGCATCTGCTGTAATGCAGTTCAAAAGTTTTCATCTAGAGTTTAACATGCTTACTAATTATGAGAATTGTCCTCCCTTTTTTCAATGTATGCCCATGCACCAAAAAAAAAAGAAAAAAAAAAACAAAAAAAAGGAAAAATAGAAAAAAAATCTTTAGGAATAGGTCATTTCAGCACCATGTAGTCCTCTCCGTAGTTACTGGATAGCTCCTGCTTTTCTAATCCCTTGTGTACTACACCTGAAAAAACTCCTTATCAGAAAGAAGATCCTGCTTCTATACCCCGTGCCACATCAGATATTGTATTTTAACTTCAAACAACTGCTCTTCCACATATAGGAAAAAGATTTTTAAAAAATCCAACTGCAGGAGTTAAGATCCCCCAGCTCTGTGTATACTTTAGTTTCCAGCTCTGCTAGCCTTACTCACGTTTAGTGTTGGCTGTCAGCTCACTGACTATAATAAGCATGCAATCCTTGTCAGTCTCAGGAAGGATAATCTGTTCTCACTTCTCATATTTAAAAAGCATTTTTCCTTCCTGAAACAGAAGCTAACATTTGACAGCAAGCAGCTACTTTGACTTCCTGAAGGAGGAAAAGTACTTGGAGAAATTCCTCCATTTCCATCCCAACCTATATATTCAGGGTGGTGCAGGGGCACAAAGAACTATCTGAGAAGGAATGTTTGGGAAGCAGAAAGGGGCAGGAGTGATTCTTTTCTTCCATCAGGACTTTTGCACAAGCAAATGGAGCTCAGCGGAGCAATGTGGAAAATGGTGATTACTAAATATATGCATCCTCATGGTGTCCACAGAGAACAATCCATCTACTGCTGCTTGGGTCTCTAATCTCCTTCCCTGCAGTGAAAGGAAGGAAAGAGTGAAAGATTTATTTTTTTCTATTAAGCCAGCAACAGTTTCAGCAATAGCACTGTACACCACAGGGCAGCAGACAGAACTGAACTGAATTGCAGAAAACTCTCTCAAAAAAAAAAAACAACACTCTAACACAGAATTCTATTGTTTTTCCTGATTTATCAACTACCTTCACCTCTAGGCTAAAGGAAACAATTGGAAAGGCTGGTGCTGCAAAGGAACACTTGTGACACTGTACGGGTCTCAGCACAGTACCTGGAGTTTTCACTTGCACTGCTCTGAGTCTGCAAGGGAGAGTTTGGATTCTGTAACTTCACCATATTTGAGTATTCCTAATATCACACCTAAACAAGTGAACAGGAAAAGAGTTATAAACTGTTGTGTCCCCATTGCAGGTACTTCAGCAGCATTACCAACCCAGGCTTCTAGAAACCAGTCATTCTCTCTGTCTGATTTAAAACCTCTTCGTTACCTGAAAGGACTACATTAATACTTTCTCAGCAAACCATGGTGAAAATAATGAGTTTTTACAGAATAATAGTCTGAAATATCTGGATCAAAGTGGTTTTAGAAGACTGTGAAGGCTTTCTGATGTCTCCTATACCAGAATCCTGGTCATGCTCACCTTTGTCATTGTTCTTTTTTTAGAACATAGCAGTGTCCCATCTGAACACTTTTTATAAGCTACATGGGGTACAAAATCTAATTAAGATTCATTTTAGTCAGGATCCAGTCCCATACAATACCTAAATGGCACTTGAGACCTAGCAAAGAGGGCACAATATTCACAGGGATAAGGTATATAATATACAGCATGTTACAACACCCTGAAATTGCTCAGGATTTAAAATGGTAAGCCTATTTTTCTCCAGAAGCTGAACTGCATTTGGTGACAATAGCCCCGAAAAATCCCATAAAAAACTGGTGAGCTTTACAGTTGGCATTGTCCAACCATAATAGTGTTAAAAGGTAACAGTTGTTAAAACCAGGAAGTAATAACTCTCCACAGTTATGATGAACAGACACTTGTTTGTTTAAGCTCCAAGAAAATCCTTTGATGAGACAACTCGCTTGGGTTTTGAAGTTCCTTTAAATTCATTATTAACACACAATGTTAATATTGTTCTCATTTCTATGAACAAAAGGCTTTTCATATATTCCATGCACAAGCAGCCCTTGTACAGAATATCAATAAAATGAACAGTTAAAGGGGCAATTCTCCCCGCTGAAGACCAAGCGCAGCCCACACCAGCACAAGACAGGTCTCTTGCTGGCTGTGCACAGCAGTTGGATATTTTCTCCCCCCTTGACTGCATGTCAGGGATGTTGCTCTAAAGACACCTCTGTGCTTGATCCAGGACAGGAGAAGGATGTAGGGCAGTTTAGAAGCCCGTGCACAATCCACTCCACCTCTTGGGTTGTTGTGTTCTGCCTTGCTCACACCCCTCCACAAACACAAAAGCCACAGCAATTACCCCCTGCTGCCTCACCTGCCTCGGCAGGCTTAGAAAGCACCTTAACAGCCAGCTCAGGCACCTGCCTGCCCTTCACCTGCAGCTCAGGTGAGCCTGTTTGCCCCCTGCATTTGTTATAGATTAATAAATTATGAAGAACACTGTTATTATCATGCATAACTCAAGAGCACACGGAGGTAATTACAGGGCAACAGTAGTCTCTGATTACCGAACGTGGTCAACTAAAGCTACTGCACTACAACCACTCTGCTTTGTAAAATGGACAATGATTTTTAGCGGTAAATTGAGGCAACTTGCTCTCAAGTTTAAAGTACATCTTAATCACATTCACATTGCTCTATATTTAGAATTAAAATAAGCAAAACACAAGTACTGAATAGTTTTATGGACTGAAAGCAATTCTGATTTTATTGTACATACCACGAAAATCATGTGTTTTGCAAAGCCTTCCCAAGCACCACATATTCACACAAAAATTTCCAAGCTTTTGTTATAAAGACATAAAAGGCCTCTTTTAAAGTTTTAAGAATTAAGAATTTTCAGGCTTTTGAAAGCCATCCCCAGGTGTCTCACACAACTTTCTTGAATGCTATAGTACTGCTAACCCATAGGAGTACAAGTGAACTACAAAAGGATTCCACCTTCACAGATGAAATGCAACCACTTAATGACAAGAATTAGTGTCAGATCGAATAAAAAGGAATGTACAGCATGTTTGTATTAAGACAGGGACATTTTGCCAAGATCCAGTTGAAGAAAAGTCTGATAGCAGCACAATTGCATGAAACTGAGAAAAATTTCAGTTCTATCAAAAACAATTTACTTTTTCTGTATCAGTGACTTTGCTTTGATTCTTAACTCACCAGTTCTGAAGAGTGACCTAATTAGCCAGTAAGTTTAATTTCCTAACTCATTTACTGACCTTCCTACTCACTTAATATAAATAATGCATATATACTAGAATTCAATTAAGGAAGTGAAGTATCACAAACAAGATAGTGAATGGTGGTAAGTGATGGCAAAGAGGGAAAACATTCTAATAACTCACTGCAAGAAGCTGACATCAAGCCCTTGAGATACAAGACAAAATACTGAAAAACCAACCTGCCTTCAAATATTATTTGCTTTAAAAATTTTACAATTCAGGGAATTTATGGGGTTTAGAATTTTTTTTAAGTCTGCTGTAGAAGCTAACTTTGATTTCTGATTTAGAATACCTGTTTCATGGTAGAAGAGAAACTAAGAGCCTGCTCTCCTATGAGCTGGCAATACTACAGCATTCAAAAAAGTTATGTGGCATAAGACAGACTCTTGAGCTTAAGCAACCAAATGTCTCAACTAGTAGGAAGATTAAGCCTTCAGAAAATAAATAAAAACTCACCCTACCACAGCTTTCTAGCTGGACTTTAAAGACTGGACAGTCCTCACAAGTAACGGCAACTGGTCAGGCCAGGATGCTCTGCCAGAAGCAGAGGCAGTGCCAGGGAGCTCTGCACTCTACCCCTGGATCTTCTACCTTGAGAAGCCACCAGGAAAGGGCAGGGGGATCCGCTCTCAAATTTTGCAGGCTGAGGCCTCTCATGCTTCACAGAAACAGAAGACACACCAAGGATGCAGTTAGAAACTTCTCTGTTGACTTCTGCTTCTCAAGTGCGACAAAGTCCCCAACAGTGACCAGCAGAGCCAAAAGCCTGGCATGGAAACATCACATGCTCAGCTAATAAAAAGCCAAACCCTTAAAAGGGCCAGAAGAAATTCAGCCACTGAACCAGTCAGTGATTTTGAATCATTGTTCAACCATTTTCTCTCTCCTAGCCTCTGATTCTGCCTCTAATCTAATTCTGGCCACACCAGCATTTATGTGAGAGGGAGGGAAAGTGCCTGCAGTTACCCATGAGGGGAAGGCTACACCTCTAAGCTACCTTATTGCCTCTACTGCAAGACATTTGTTCAGAAGTCATTACTAGATCACAGAATTTCACATGTCACACCACAGTTCCACCACATTTTTCCTTCTTTCCAGGCTATTTAACTTGTTTCACGTTAACATCTGACATGCCTAGCATTAATAATTATAATGAATGCTACTTCACTGCTCTGTCCTACCTTCCACTCAGTGTCTTTTGCCTCTAATTTTAACACATTTTATTCTCCATTTTACTGAGTTTCAGTGCAATCAGAGGTGTCAAATTGCTCTGAAACTCATTAGAAATATATTTCTTTACATGTCTAGTTCTGCAGACTATTGTAGCAGTTCTGGTATCAGCTTGTTGTGGTATCTACACCCTGGGACCACATCTGATTTCTACATTTCTACAAATGTTGCCAACATTTCAACAGAATCACATCCTCCCTTCCCTACATATACTTCAAAAGTCTTTTCTTCTGCTAAAGGCTTATCTCTGTTAAAATGCGATTTCTGAGGCAGCTAGGTGAAGAAGCCATTAGAAATTCCTCTTTGAGTTTCCTCTTTTATGCTCAGGTTATTTACACAACCTGGTGTTCTGGGGATACACTCCCTAAGCAGCATTCTCTCTCCCTTTGTCAGCAGTACAGGAGTTTGTTGACAATGTCCTGAATATATCGAGTTGTCCTCTGCTACACATTTGATTAAAATGTTTTGACCATCAATAGCTGGAGGCAAAATTTATTTACAGATTTAACATGATTAAAAGGATCATTCTGATCATCAAAGTGTAAATATTCATCCCAGATTGCCTTATATTCAGGAGAGCTAATATACACAGTAACACATTCTGGAACAGAAAGCCATTTTTTCCTCTCATAGAAATAGAGTTACAGCAACAAGATTCACAGTCAGTAATTTGATTAAAATATTGAATTGACAGAAATGTTTTGAAGAGAACTAGAGGAAAAAGCCCTGAGGTGTCTCATTTTAAAATTTCCTTGCTTAATATTTGTCCTTTCCCTCTGACAAATCCTTCATCCTGGAATGATATCTTAAACATCAAATGCATAACGCTACTTTAAGACACAACAGTGCAAAACACAGCAGCTGGAGGGCTTTATCACAGATCTCACTGTACCCAAAACACACCGACAAACAGTGCCAAATACTGCCCAGCTATGAACAGGATTTTGACTGGAATGCTGGGAGAGGAGATAGTTCCTCTCTGGGACTTAAGATGTGTATTTTTGAGATGTGGGTTAAAAGTCTGATAACCACAGTTTTAAGCAGCATGAGTGTTGACAGAAAAAGGAACAAAATAATCGTCAAGGTCAAATCACTTTTTTTTTTTAACAGCTTCCTTTGTCAGTATTTTATTTTTCTTTTTACCCAAAAGTAACACATTCCTTGAAGAAGCTCTCCTTTTCCAATCTGGAAATCTCCCAGACACATTTATTAGTTTGTCTACAAAAGAATCCAGTATGACAACGTACAACAAACTAATTTGTAATAGTATGCAAATTATTACTTTCCTACTTTCAGCAATGCCTAGAAGCATTTCAGCAATGCTACTTACCAGAACCTCAGTGATTTTGGCCTCTCTGGCTATATTTAAAAGAAGCCTCTAGAGCAAAGAGCAGACAATTTTTAACAAACCCATGTCAAACTGCCACTCTGCTTTGAAATCTCTTGTGTATTGTCACTTGAAAGTCAAGCAGTGAATAGAAATTTTAATTTATTTCAGGAAATCAATGTCCAGATCACCAGGAAATCCATATTATAAGGCCAACAAGAATTCTTGGGTAAAGTAGAAATTGTCAGACAAGTTAAATAGAAACATCAAGCCAACCTGAAATACATACAGTCATGACTGGAGAGTGTATGAACTAAACAGTACACTCTTAGTGGCTTTAAGGGAATTATTTTGATCCTAAATGTTTGGAGGAAAAGTGGGGGAAGAAATGATAAAAGCAAAGTTGCATTTCCTGGCACTTCCCCATTTTTCTTCAATAAGAAGCAGAGGTGATTAATTTGGCCCACAGAAACAGGAAGCTCTCTAATGTAATGTATTTTCATGCAAGTTCAGCATAAAGCAATTTGTTATGCTTTACTTTCCCTCATTTTTGAAGGGAGAGAGATATTTGGAAGCAGTTTCCTCATATTCACTTTATTCTCTCAACATTTCAAAGTGGCAACACTCCTTGATAAAGATCAGCTTTAGAAAAATGTCAAAAAGCCTCCAATCCCCAGGAAAGCTTGTAAAGCAGCTATTTTTCTTTGTCAATAGTCTCTAGTGCACCTAGAGATGCAAATCACTGCTAAGATTAGTCCTAATGATTGTATAGATTTTCCCTGAACACACTGTTTAGCATATTTTCAGTCACTGTAGACCAGTCTACAAAATGCACTGGGTTATACAAAGCCAGGAACAAGAAGAATAAAAATCCAGTGTTCATTACTGTATTTTCAAAGGTAAAACATCAACTAAGAGGAACTATCAGGCAGGGCACAGTTGTCCTTCTAGCATTTAAAAAAATAAACAACAAAGTCATTTTTCAAAGACTAGAGCAGCATGCTATTAGAATCTCATTCAGTTATCTCCTACTGCAAGGTGGAAACCCAGAAGATTACTGAAGTTTCTTTAACATAATCCCATCATTTCACAACCATTTATAGGCAGAGATACAACAGCAGCAGCAGGGAACTATTTTTTTTCTTGTCAGTGTTAGAAGACACCTTGCTGCAGTGAATGCTGTCCTGAATGCAAATTACCTCAGATCCCCACGAGGCACTCTGCAATGTCTGAGACTGCCAACAGACATCACAGTGCCAGCAGATGCACATTTAGAAGTCAGTGGTCAGAGGAAAACTTTCCAGAAAGGGTGAAAATTTGCACTTTAGCGCGCAATGCCAGGGAAGCATTGCAAGTTAATGTAGTTTATGTGCAGCAAGGCCAGAGGTGACTGTGCTGATGACAGGAGTAAGCTATTTCTTGCTGTGAAGGTGAGTTACTGGGTGCCTGTATTCTGAGTGATGGCTTCACACCTTAATTGAGTCGGCTAAGTGGAGATAGAGCCTCCCAGGACAGCTTGAGCCCCTGCAGAATCAAAGTGGTGCCACACTCACACCTTGCAGAGCTCTTGGCTTGTGAAAGTGCTCAACAGGCAAGCTGTGGCCTACACCTGTTCCTTGGTGGGAGGCTAATTTTGAGTTAACATGCACAGACACATTTGAAGTAAAGATTCGCTCAAGTCACACAAACTCTGAATTCTAATTTAGCAGGGGGGAAAAAAAAGACACCAAATCCACAACAGTTTTTTCCTTCAAAAACAGATTGTTTATCACATTACTCCACACAATGCTCTTCTCTAAACTGTCTCGAGATACCAGGTTTAACATTTTCCATCCATTTCAAAGTATCTCTGAAGACTCAAGTACTCTTTTGTCTAAACTGTTAAATTAATGTCAACTTCTAATGAGAGATAAATGACTGTCCTGTAGGCAGTTAAACACACCAAGCTTTTTCAAACTATGAGGTTAATAAAATATATTTGCCACTTTGCACATGACAATGAAGGTGAATTTGGGCTATAATATGTGGAAGAACAGAAAGGTTTTTCTGTTACATATCAGACACTTTCACTGCAGTGCACAACAAAAGGCTGATGCTGTAACAGAAAACTTCAGTAGCTCAGCATCAGAAATGTTTTCAAGCAATACCAAGAATGGAAATACTCCTTATCTTCTGCCTTCCAGCACATAGAAGCTGCAACATTCCCTCCTTCATCAGTCCAATGTCAAAAGCTGTGAGGCAACTATTGAGTGTACATGAGTTACAATAGTCTTTATTATGTCTTTGCACTAATTAACACACAATTTGCTAGTTTGAGAAGAATTCTGATATAGGCATAGGCATCATCTGGAATTGTTTCAAATGCATTTACAGCTCATAAAAACAGATCTACCTTCTCGAGTTCATTTCCAGATACAGATCTGAGACAATTGCTTGAGTACTGTGCCCCAGACAGCAATATCAGTAACTCTCATATTGCAAAACATTTGGCAGAGACAAGGATTGGAGATGGGCTACACTAACTCCTTTCCTGTAAGATTTTCAAGCAGGTCAAAGGTATAGCGCAGCTTCAGAAAACCCTTTTCAGATCCAGTTAGGATTTTGTAAGCCAGAAAAGCGTAAACACCTGCCTTTCTTTTTTTAAAAAAGAAGAAAGAACACATCTAGCTTCATATTACAGCTGTGAATTAATTTTATTGCAGAATCAAGGCAGTCTGGTGAGCTTTTGTCAGCCACAGAAGCAAGTGCAGGCATATTCTGACTACAGAGAGGGAAGCTACAAAGCTATCCTGGGTTTATAGGATGCTGCAGCTCTTGCTCCAGAGGCTTCTGCAACAGGAAGAGCAGACAGGAAGCCAAAGTTCCACTCTGAGAATAAATCATGTTCAGAAGGCTTCTTCATCTCATTTCCTGGGAGAAATTGATTATGAACGGGAAAAAAGAGAGACTCTATGTACTTACACGGAGAAATCATCACCAAATCTCCCTTTTATTTCCCACATATTTGGAATTCATTTCCTTATCTTAACTTGTGATGTTTTCATACTTAGAAGTCACCAATACAAGAAACTACTGTGAGTTTGGTTATTGCAGTACAGGGACATTTGATGAACAGGATATTGTTCCTGTCATGGCCCTCACAACCTTCCTGCAACCCAAAAGCCGACAGGAATGGTCACACTGAAAGGCTACATCTTGCACTAATGTTCAGTAAATAAGTCACCTAGGGGAATGGTGTGAGCACAGATGAAAAGAGAAACAATAAAGAGACTGTAGATGAGTACACTACTCATCTACACAGGAGACAGTACACTACCCTGGAGTCTGAGATAACAGAGAGCAACTGCAGAAGACTAAAGAAACTAAATTACAAACTAACAGAAAACACCAAGTCCTGGTTGTAAGTATACCTCTATTGGAGGAGATTAAAAATCCAGATCTACATGCTGCAACACAATTACCAATTCCTCTTTCCCAATGTAAATAAACACAAAAAGCCTCGGGGAAAAAACAAAATCCCACTACAAATAAAAAATTGTGGTTTCACGCACAAATCCAAAGTCACTACACGTTAAATCTAAAATAAAGGATCCTGTGAACAGCATTGTGATAGTCTGTTCTTACTCATTGTTAAATTAAGCAGGCCTCTTGTCCAGGAAATCATGGAAAGACTATCCCCAAGCAAAGTACCCCATCCTAGTAGTTGACATGTCATAATTCCCAACATCATAACAACCATATGGCTGAGATCTCAAGCTTTATTTCACCCACTTTGCCTTTACACACCCTTAAAACCAAGATGCCATGACACCATAAGCATGAGGAGAGCACATTGCACTTGCTGTCACAAGCTGGAGTTCAGACCTAGAAATGTGTATATGCTGATAAAGGACAACTTTCTGACGTTCAGATTTTATGACAGTACTTCCTCATGGTGGCCAAGGTAACACAGGTAACCAGCCTGAGTCTGACTGTCCCTTCCAACATTATGCCTGCTGAAGTGGAACGCGTCAAACAAGTCTAGCACAGGTTGTTGCTGGAGGGGGAAAAAGAGAGAGGCCTTGGGAAAGGGCAGGTGCAAGACACGGTCTGTGAGAGGGGGAACATTGCTTTCCTGCCGTCCTAAGGACTGCTAGTACAAAAGCCTTAGATATAAAAATATACGTTATAACACTCTAATATGTAACAATGTAACAAACATGGATATGAACAAAAAGTACAACTTCAGTACATTTCCTGCTGAAGGTATGAGCTCCGAAGGCCAGGGGGGCTTTCTCCTCATGAGCCCCCGAATTCACGCCGGCGAGCAGCGGCCCCGCGGCCGCAAGCCCCGCATGGCAGAAGCTGACACGCGAACCTTCCCCCGAAGGCGATCCGCACCTTCTGTCTGTGCGCCGGGCGCAGGAAGCCCCCGGGAGCCAGCCCGCCCCCAGCCCGCGCACCGAGCGCTGCCCCCGCTGTTACCTGAGGGCGAGCGCCAGGCGGGCGCTCCCGCGGAGCCCGTGGACGCTTCTTCGCCGGCACCGGGAGAGGCGCTGGATTTCCTGCGGATCGCCACCCTGCTGAAGTGCGCGCCCTCGGCTCCGCTCATCCTCGGGGCGGCGGAGAAACGGAGAAAGGCGGATTTAGGGAGAGGCCGGGGGGTCCGAAGGGCCACCCGCACTGCCCCGAGGGCAGCGCCTCCCTCGCCGCCCGCCTGCATCGCTTGGCCCTCACCTGCCGCCGCTCCCCGCCACGCCCTTCCCTTCCCTCGCCGGCACCTGGCCGGGCACCGCCTCCCGCAGCCTTGCCCTCGCTACCTGCCCAGCGGCCGCCGGCCCCGGGCGAGGCTCCCCGCCTGCATGACGAGTCACGGCGAGTCACAGCCCTCCGCGCCCGTCCCGTCCCGTCCCGTCCCAAGGATGCGCGGCGACTTTCTCCGAGTCGGGCGCCTACGGCTCAAGTTCCCCCCGCGGGCACCGCACCTGCTGTGCTTCCTCCCGGAGCCTCGCCGGGACACCCCGCTCCCGCTCCCGCTCCCACTGCCTCCGGAGACCCGCCTGGGCCGGCTCCTCTCCCCGCTCCTCAGCCGCGCTCTCCCCCCGCGCCCCTCCGCGATGCCTGCCCTGCGAGGGGATGCCCAACTCCTGTCAGACTGTCAGTGAACATCAGACGAGCTGCCTGTAACGAAGTCCCCTGTGTCCGACAAGAATGTTCTCAAAGGCATCTCTGAGTCCCAGCACTTAAAAGTGAATTTTGATGTCAGGGATGGAGCTGCAATACTTTCATCATTCCTAATTCCATCCAGGCCAAAGCTCTTGCCTCTTTGCCAAAATCTCTAAGTTTTCATCAATGAGAAAGGCAATCAGCAGGCTATGCTGCGTTGAGATTACTATCACTTCTACAGCAGCAGTGTGTGAAAGCACCTATTTACCTGGTTAACCAAAACACAACGTTCAGAGGAAAAATATCTCCGACTGTGTAGTCTGTTAAGAGCTTTGAAGTCTATCAGGGAACTTGATGTGGTGCATTTTGGGGCAAACCAGTTGAGAAGCAGTGCTCCCACTACACAGGGATTTCCTCACCTTTGGAAACCCAAGGTTTTAGGGCTTCCATATAGATGGCCTCGTGTTTTGGAATATGCTGCCTCATTTGCCATGAGCAGTAGTTGGAGGATTTCCTCACAAAAGAGGAGTGCAGTCAGCTACACTCCACGGATGGTATCCCTTTAGCTGCCAAGAAACACACAAATTGCTGGGGCTTGGGAGAGTATTCTGGGGAAGTACTCCTCTGTACTCACCCTGCTCTTACATCTCTTTTTGACACTGTCAGAGATGGGAAGTGGGCAGGCAAGACCTTTCAGTTGACACATACAGCCACTCTTAGGCTTTTACATATTCCAAAATGAGATTTTATGGACTGCTCAGGCAAGCTGCTGACTTCACAACTTCCTTGACTCCCAAGGGACAAGGATGCCTTTGGCCAGCACTCACACAGCCCTGCATACAGCGCAGCCACATCTGCAAGGGGGAACCACAAGATGGGGCATCGGCTTCCTCCAAAGTCCTGTGCTATAAGATCCTGCTGAGTCGTTTCCAGGAGGCTTTCTTGGCACGCAGGACAGTAACACACCACCTGCTGATGTCAGGGGACCACCTGTGTGGAACACCAGCAGTGTCTGACCCCTGGGAGGCATGGCAGGAGAAAGAGGACATGGTGGTTCTTCCCATACCACACATGCAGTAGTGAAGGATCATGAGGAGGAAGCCAAGTGAGTGGGATCTTCTGCTTTCAGTGTCAGCAGTGAGCAGGGGGGGGAAGAACCGGTGCAGCTGGGACATCTACCACCATGTGCCAATCAATGATCTGACTCTTTTTGTCTCTGTAATTATTCTCTGCCAGAAGAGGCTTGATATCTTAGACCTATCCCCTTCAGTTCCTGATAAAAATGAAGCAGCCAGATCATCTCCTGGATCCTTTTTGTCTGCTTGCAATTGCAAATGTTAGGTTTGACTTTTGTAAACATACAAAAAAGGCAGTGACTCAGAGATAAAAGTCTGATTTATGTCCTGACTTCAGTCACCTGACTAGGGCTGGGCAGATGGACGTGCATATATCACTTATTACTGAACTTTGTTCTTATCTCTTTAAACACAGAGCTTTGCTCCTGGAACGAAAGCAGCTAAGGAAGCAAGGACAAACACACCCTACAAATCTTAACCAAATGGTGGAACTGTGCTAATTTTGTTCTCTGTGATGTTATCAGTGAGTGGTAACTTATTACAGTGTCACTCTGGAAAATAAAGGTCACCTCAGAAAAGAGACTTATGCAAACTACATGGAATTGGAAAATTGGTCACAAAAGCTCCTTTACTTGTAAAAATCCCCCTGAAGCACACTGACATATTTAAAACAAAGAGGTGACAGCCTGTGATAGAAGAAATCCAGGCAGACAGTAAATTCACGGTAATTGCAGAGCATTTGTATGCTGCAGTGTGGTGAAGGGTTCCCAGAGTAGTTTACTGTCTCTCTTCTTTTCAATTAGTTACACACAGACCTGGAGCAGCTGGTTCAAGCTGGCTCTGAGCTGCTGTACACCAGCAACTGCTCTGTTCCGCCTGCTTTTACAGGGTAAAAAACTTCCGCCCCTTTTGGCATGACCTTCCTCCTTTTCTGTACGCTCTCAATCCCCCTTGTTCTCCATCTCCGGGCACAGACAGAGAGTCCTTTGGCAACGTCAGCAAAAGGAAAAACATTTTAAGTGTAAAAGGTCAATAAGAGATAGGTGTTAACCTGGAAAACATCATCCAAAATGATTAAAAGATCGGTGTAACAACTGGAGAAGGGATCTGAGAACAGAAAAATAAACTAACATATAGACTGTACTGCCAATGCTACTTAAATTATATCAAGGTCAGAAAATGACACTGCTTGGCTAAGAGCCTTGCAGCACACCTCCCATCCCAGGAAAAGAGCAGGAGGAGTTACACACCCCTCTGGTGCTGATCACCAGCCAGCCACAGCCACAGCAGGCATTAGCTGGGCCATCCAGCTCTAAGGCTTTTGTGGGAGTGGTGAGAAATGCAGTGGTGGAGACCTGATTTAACTGCACCTTATTTACATGTGGGAGGAACAACAGGAGCTGTGAGGGAGCACATAGAGGTGAAAGAAGGAGAGCAAGGACAGCTGGCAAGATAGCCTCAAGAATAACTTGAAAGAACACTTCTGGTGTGTGAAAGTCTTGGAAGCATTCATCTCTTGCTGCTGGAGACCCAAAGCATTCAGGGAATCAAGACTTTATAAGCAATCTTTGTTTAGTTTGTGAGAAAACAAATGCATCACTTTGCATGTAAACCACTGTTCCTCCAGTAAACCTCTTTGGATTAACCTTTTACTAATGGAAGCAACCTTCAGAAGACTTAATTTTTACTAACTCGTTGAGTGCGATCATTTCTGTTGTTGTCATTGGTTAAAACTTTTTATTTCTGCTGGAATTTAACTTTACTTTCTCCCTAGTTGCAGTATAAGTCTGTTCCATAATTCATATCAAGGCATCTAGCTTTGATTTCTCTGAGTACTGTCTTGTGCTGTACCCCACAGAAAATCTGTGTAGTAACATATTTTTAGAGCATTAATCCACAGGACCCTGAGAAAGAAGATGCATGAACTCAGCACCTAACACTAGAACATTTATAAAACTTTCTAAACATTAAAAACATCAACTTGTTTAGAAAGTTTGTTTTGAACTGATTTAGACAGTATCTTCTCAGAGGTCTGAGAGAAAGCTGCATTTCTGTTAGGTATGAAACTCCAAATAAAAACTGAATTAGAATGTAGGCTATAATAAAGAAAATCCATATTAAATACATAGGTAAAAAAGCCAAGTCCTGCGTAAGTTATAACTCACCAAAGAGTTTGAATATTCTGTGAACTGCATTTAAGCCACAAACCAGTTCTGCCAGCAGGGAAGTATAATGAAGAACAAGAGCCAGTAGAACAAAAGATTGAGTAGGATAGTAATTAGAGAAGAATTTCACTCATCTCAGACCCTCATGCACATTCCAGGCAAAAAGTCTCTTCCAGTAGCAGCAGCAGCTACAATGCACAAAGCCCCTGCAGTGTGTGAAACTGATACATGGACTAAGCAAGAGAATTTGAGGTGGATACTCAACCTCCCTCAAATCCTGATGCAGGCAAACACAGGACCCAGCACTCAAAGACATAATGTAACTCTGCCTGAGGCTGCAGGCTCTGCTTCTTAGCGTGGAGAGTGGCTTACAAAAGGAGAGGAACTCAGGCCTGCTGCTTGTTCCCTGCACAGCACCCAGTGGGTGTGTGTGAGAACAGGGTGTGCACCCTCAGTGTGTGGCATTATGATGGTTTCCACAAAAAAATGCACTTGGGCTCTTTTGTGACTTACTGCCATATCTTAGGAAAGTTATTCTGTATCAACAGTGGAAATTGGAGTCAAGCATCAAAAGTAACCCATGGCAAGCAATCTAAGAGGGGTCAGACAAATCCCAAGTATTACCTGCTGGAACAAAACTGGATGGATAGATAGCCCTCAGAAGAAAATCCATGGCTGGCTTCTTTCATCCAAACAATGCTTCTAATATAATGTAATACAGATCTCTGTTCTGCCTTGCTTGACTGTGTAAAAGAGAACAATATTGTGTTTAACCTTTCTCCCTGTTGTCATTTTGGGCCCCATTGAAGATAATGATGGGGACTGTCCAACAGCAGGCTTTGTCCACTTCCAGCTACTGTAATAAAGAATCCTTTTTATATCCCCCTAGAGCCAGGGTTTCTACACCTTAGCACCATAGATGGGTGCTAACATGTAGCTTTGCAAGAACGGCAGTATGATAATTAAAGAAGAAACATCCCAGCTATGTATTGCCCTGTTGGTAATTTTTTCTCAGCCCTCTTTTTGCAGCACAGAAGCATTTGGTCTATTGCAAGCAAATTCTTGGAATTTACTGAAAATACACTGAGATGAAGGTAACCAAACATCCCCCAGTTTTAATGAAGGATTTCTGCTTAGAGTGAGTAATTGCTCTCTCTAATCAGTTTTGTTAGGTAAGTCTTGCAGAACAGCTCTCATTTAACAGAGCCTGATTGCTTTCAGAAGTTGGAATATTCCTCATTATCAGCACCACAGATTAATGAAATGTGTCTTGCTACCCAATTGATGTCAGTCATTTAGATACCATTAGCAACAGTGCTTTAGCTTTGATTTGCATTAACTACAGGTAAAAACAAACTTCCATAAGGTCATGTTAGCAGAAAGGAGAGAGAAAGCAAGCTATGCTCAAGAAAATGTTCTACTTTTTAAATTTTTTTTTCATCTTTTATTCTGTAGTGATAATCAACAGCCACATTTAAAAAAAAAAAAAAAAAGTGATAATTTGAGACACTTTAGTGGTGTTTAGTGAGAAGATGCTCTAGGATTTCCTTGGAGCCTTCTCGGAGCCTTCTCTCTTCCAGGTTGAACAACCCCAACTCACTCCATCTGTCTCCACATGAGAGGTGCTTTGCTTTAGGAGTGATGTACTGCTAAGGTGTGGGATACATTAAATATTAACCATTGTCCCTTTCTGAATGCTTACCTAAACAGTAGAGCAAAATGTTTTGGTTCTCTACTTGACAAATCAGCATAGGTAGAGCATATGGCTGATAAAACATGTTGTGAAAATAAAGGCCTAATTATAACTTCCACCTCTGGAAGAAAATATACCAGTCTCAATATTGCAATACAGCCTTAACTTTGGTTTTCTTTTCCTTGTTGTGAAAATCAAGCTGTCAGGTACTTCGTATTAGTTCTAAAAAGGCATATGGTACATGCACAGGAGTTTCAGCATGCTTCTTAATAATTTATGGTGTCTTAAAACAGAAAGACTTCAAAGCTGTTACTGCATTTGCAGACTCCTGTTAAGTTTTCCTCCCTTGTTTTCCTCCATTCTGTTCTGCATTCCACAGACTCCCTTGGATGTTTCTGGGATGAAATGTTATTATTATATGACTGTGAAAAGGATATAAATGCTGCTCATATTCCACTTAAACTTGCTGTTTTATCCCGAATCTAAAAAAATAACATTCTATTCATACTTATAATTTTTAAAACTTATTTTTACCCCCAGAGATCTAACATTGGAACTTAGTACTTCAAACAATCTTTATAGCGTATATCTATGCAAGGCTTTATGTACTGCAAATGGCTGTATTTTTCCATACTGAAATGTGCCATTTGTTTATATTCCAGCAGAGATAAACAAAGCATAATTGCACAGAGGAGGGGTCTGAATCTTCAGAACCTCCAGAATCTTCATTTGTGCTTTGTCACAGATTTATGTTCATGGTTTTGAATACCCTTTTAATGGGTTGTAGTCACTTAAAAGGAAATTCATGTTCTTTACCAGAATAAGAGCATCTATATTTTACTGAGCTAACATTGTTGGGGAAATAAATGTTTTCCCATGTTCAGGCATTATTTTTGTCTTGGGTCTGGTGAGTCAAATTGCCTTTTTGGTTTACAAGTCTGGCAGACAGTCAGAAGGAGGGCATAGGTCTGCAGAAATTAAAACCAACAAGAGGATGTTAAACTCCAGCTATTTATAGTGAGGGTCTATTAATACTAAGCACTTCAGAAATAGGAAACAAGCTCTGAACCAACTCCAGCACTTGAGCAACACAGGTTCTGGGGCAGTGTATGTACCAGATGGAGTAAATAACTCACCTTCCTGCCCACATCTACAACCATTTTGGTACATCAGCGTGTGCAGGGTGAGGTATGTGGAGAGGTGAAGCTTTACACGTAACCACTTCATTGAGTGTTGATGTTTTCCCATCACACACTCTTCATTTGCCTATCTCTAGGTGGGAGATAACAACCCAATTTGCAAAGATGTTTTGGGAAAGAATTAATATGCATAGAGTGCTGTGAAGATAAAAGGAGTTACTCTGCATTTGTCTATGATAACAAAAACCTTTGAAAGCCATGGTGGCTTCACAGAGGCATTTTCTTTTTAAGCAGTGCAAGACTTCGAGATTGTTGGTATTTGTATCCAGTGCATTTATGTAATTTCTAATGTTATGGTTTGCAAGGCTGAAATTGAATCACAAACTGGTCACCAAACATTTGCCTCACATCCTCTACATTCAGAATTTGCTCTTCAAGGAAGCTCAGCACACAATGTCACTTTCCATATCACATTTTCAATCTGAGTAAATACCTTCAGTTTCAATACCTCAACCAGCATTGAACAGCAAAATTCGATTTCCTTGAGAGACAAAATCAATGCTGAAAAATATGAAACCCCTCCACAGGTAGGAAATCCTATGAATTAATTTAAATTGATACAACTGTCTCATTCTTTATTTCCAAAGTTTCCTGATAACTCACTTAAGTGATATGAAAGTCCTTCTTTTTCCCCCTCATATACAGCTTTCTCACAAACAATATCTTCTCAATCATATATTGTTATTACCATAAATTAAACTTTTTTTTTTCTCTAAAAACAGCCAAGAAGTCATATTTCTGAAGTTGGATACTTCCACTATGATACAAGAGAATATATAAATAATAATGAAGGAAATATGTGTTTTCTAATAAACCACTTTAGTCAAGAAGAAAATCCTTCTTGCAAATATCAATATTTTTTACTGGGTTATCAAACTTCTGCTGAGTTGACAACTATAGCACTGAGCCTTATTTTTGTATGAAGTTAAGACTTTCTTCTTCCATGAAGGCATCACTGAAACCTTCAACTGAGAAGAAAGCAGATGTGCCTGTGCCTTTACCATAAACAAATAGATGAGAACTGGCTTTATTCCAAATAATTTTTCCCAGGATGCATATAATTATGACTATCTATTTTAGCTCCATCTTTCCCCTCTATCTTGTTCTATATATAAAATCTTCTGTTTGTCATTCATAGGCTTCTAGAAGATGTAGCTGTCAGGCCCTCTTCATAATTAGTATCTCTGCTCCTATTTTTGGTCAAATGAAACCTAGGTTTTGACATTGTTCAAAATTATGAAGTAATTTTTTTCCTGCACACCTCACTTGCCAGTGCCCTGTCAGTGTTTTATAGTGTTAGGCGAGTCAAACCACAGCTCCTGCTGCCTTTAGGTACAACTGGAAGTGCTCTGCATTTCTTTATGTATAACTGCAGGATTTATTAAGGGAGGTATCCAGAAACCAAGACTTGCTGTGACAGTCACTGTAAACTTAAGCTTCAAGATCTTTTCTGTTAAAATCTGGGGTATAGATAGCAGAAAACCAACAGTTCAATGGTCAGAAGTTACTTCCTGCTCCAGAATATGGAGTAATGGTTCTTCCCAAGGCAGAAATTACATAGATATTTTCTTTGGAAACAGAAGTTATAATTTTTGAGGGTTTTTTAGTTTGTCGTGTTTTTTTTTTTTTCCCAGTTTATTTCAGTGACATTACTCATACCAGTGACTCTCAAAGCCCTGCATAGGACCAGCTGAGGGGATGACACAGAGGAAGGGGAAGGAGCAATATGGGTTAGAAGTTTCTCAAACCATCTTTGAAATCAGAACATTCCCACAAGGGATAGTCCTCTGCAAAATTGCTTTCAAAACACACTGAAGAAGAGAAGTCTGCTTTCCCCTTCTTTTTCCAGCTCACAGAAACTCTTAATTCAAAATTGAAAAAGAGGAGTATCCAATGTAAAAAGTTGTAGCAGTCACATTTCTGCTGAATGATCATGGAACGCTGTTGCCCAAGGCATTTCCGCAATGAGCAAAGACAATGTGGGAAAACAACCCCTGCTAGGTGAGAAAAAGTAAGAAAGGAGGCAAGTGGGAAGAACACAGACAAACAACAGCTCTCCATTTCGGTTACCATGCACAATTTGAGCTACTATCCAAAGCACCTCCCCAGCCAGCCAAAAACCAACCCAGCTGTCCAGTAGTTCCCACTGAGACAAACATTACAGCAGGCTCAGAGATGCAATCCTTCCTCCACAATCACTCTGACCCACTTCTAAAAGCTGGACATTTTCTACCCCTCAGGTACCCTGTGAACAGCAAGGTTCACTGGAGGAGCAGCAGCAGTCACCTTCCTGCCAGGGCCAGGCTCCTGGATCAACGCAGGGTGATTTTCACATCTTTCCTTTCAGGGCATGGCTCTTCTGCAAGGGAAAAGGATGTTTCTTACTGTAATAAAGCAGGTATGGTACAGCATTCCCAAGCCACATTTATGTTGGCTTCAGATCTTTTGCTTCCACATCCCCTGAGGATGGAGGTTTGCAACTTATAGAGCATTCTTGTGTTGAAAGTTTATGCAGATGTTGCAGCATTTCAGAGATGAGTCAAATCTGCTGGAAACACTATATGGGGAAACTATATAAAGTATCTGTCTCAAACTCAGAAAGCAGAGGAAGCATCTTGGCTGTAATTCTGATATCCTTTTCCTTTAATGTTGATTTCCCTTCATAATTTCCAGTTTGATACCTTTTAAACTTACAATCATTGATCTCTAAGAACAAAATTATTGTGAAATTCTGAGTCCAAGCACTGCAAACTGCTGTAAATAGAAGCAGACCAGACAGAATGGTGTTAAATGAACAAAAATGGCCAGTTTATTCACTGGAACAGTTATGCATTACACTGTAATTTTAATTGGAACATAAAGATGTAAGAATCAGTATATAGGCTTCTTTTAATTATTTTCTTCAGCACTAGAGTGTTTTTCCCAACCATTTGACTGCATGATCATATTACACATGTACAAGCACAGACTTTATGAATCCCTCACAAGGTATTAATCTAGGATTGTCTACAAGGACAAGGAAAAGTTAACATGAGAATTACTTCAATTTTAAAAATAAATGATGCATTTTTGGAAACAAGATTTAATTTTTTTGCTTTTAGCATAAAGTAGCAACAAGAAGAGTTTCCAATATTCAGTCTTTATCAAATGAACATATATACTTTTATATTCTTCACCACCTAGAAACACTTCATCATTTAACCCCAAGAAGGCAGGACAACAAAATGTCAATTCAACATAGGAGTAGCTGAGTTATTACAGCAGTAAACATACAGTATACAAATTTGTGTCTGTCACAAACTCCACCAATGCTAAAACTCTTTTGAAAGGAACACAGCAATTTGTATGGTTCATTAAATACAGAACATCATGCAAATGGAAACATTCAATAGATTACAAAAGTCACAAAACATCAGTTTTCTTTTTTTTTTAATTGTTTACAAAGGATTGAGTTAATTAACACTTTAACAGTCAAACCACAGGGCTGAAAATCAATAGGGCAAGAAGTAATAAAATGGACTTAATTTAACCACTGGCATAGCACACATAGCCATATCTGTGAACAGGAAAAATAATAATAAAATAAGCTAGATTACTCTTATTTCTTGTTCGTAGCTGATAAAATACCAACTAGCTAGCAAGCCAGTCTACTTCAAACTTCTATAAAATGATTCTCTTTATTGATTTTCCAAAATATTTTTGAGATCAAGCAACCATATATTCAATAAAAACTCAGATTACTAACACTGAGAAAAAAACATAATCTCTTATCCACCCTTTTACAACATATCATGATAATCAAAAGAAACAGCTTTGTAGAAAGACATTTTTGAAATGCAAGGCTCTATCACCCATAGTCTGCCCACACATTAACCCCAGTAATGAAATATTGGATTTTTCCTTTACCTTTTGTCACTTTGTCACTTGGTTGCCATTACATTTCACAAAGGGGATTTTCAAGAACTCCACAGGAAACAGATTAAAAACCAATACGGATTTAAGGTGTGCACCTCCAAATGAAAGATACAGACTCTCTGTGATAGTTCTCTTGCCCTTCTAGCAAGAGGAATATGTATACCACACAAGAAATAAGAATTTTCTAGCTTAGTTATGGATATGGAGAAGCTACACGATGTTAACAATGTCATGCATACATTTTCCATTGCATATTTTGATGTATTTGTGCCTGAAGGCGAAAGGCAATTGCTTTTTATTTCTTTTCCACAGGATACTTAATTACACTAAAAAAAACAAACCCTTAATGGTTAAAAAAGTCTGAATAGTATCTATCCCATTCAGACTCACTGCACACACAGCAAAGGAAAACTAAAGAAGAAGTGATGACTGGAATTTTTAAAGAGGTAACTATAGCAATTATCATACTTCAAAGGTAAAACATCAGTCCCTGCCATTCTCAAATGAAGATTTCAGAGGAACAAAAGAAAGAAATTTACTGTAACCTCAGTGGATATGCATCTTCTGCCAAAGAAAGGAACAGACCTCAGAAAGGCTGATGTAATCTACACCTTGTGGTGATGATCAATCCAGCTACAAGTGGAGCTGGCAGCACAGCTACTGACTTTGGCATTGCAGGATGAACGATAAGGTTGGTACCAAAATTAGGGCCTGGACTCTGGGTGTCATTCCCAGTGGATAAGGACTGGGTCAGATTTTACTAACAGCTTACTTAAGTATTTCCAACTCAATTATGGTGAGCAGCCTTCATGGGTGAGGTCATATTTCACAAGTGAAGTTATATTTCGTAACATAATCTCCTTTATGTACACACATTAATATGGTAAATGGCTTAAACAACTCCATCACTGTTTTTAAAATAAAAAACAAACTGAAAATCCACTTGGCATTAAAACCTGCAGCGTTAATTACAGTTTCATTCTATGAATTCTGCTGTATAGCTATGATTACATTAATTTACTGTGAATAATGTGGATAGAGAAAGCACAGAGATGCCAACCTGTCAATCAGATCAATCAGAAAGAATATCACTATTGCCTCCCTTTAGAAGGCAGAAAATTCTATACAATTAGCATGAAAAACAGTTATGTCCTCTTTCTGTAAAACCTCCATATATGTTCTGACTGATAGAAAATATATTTCTCCATACTATTACAGTTTACAATTTATTTTTCTTTCTTTTCTCCATTTATATTTGGATTTTTTTTTTTATTTCTTTCCTTTGCTTCTTTTCCTCACACATTTCCTATAAACTGGATTTCCACAAGCAGATCATTTCACTGAACAAGGAATAATTTTTCACTACATCAGAAAATAAAACCCAAACCAAAATGTCCCTATTTTGACCTATATGACCCTATTTTGAGTAGGCTATTTCAAATCCAAAGAAATTTCAAGGCCGTCATAGAAAACAAAAGCTGTGTCTCAGACACAAAAGTCAGAACAGGATTTGAATTGCTTCCTTACTGAGCAGAACACATAGTAGTTTTTCTAAGTATACTCAACCCTTAAAAATATGTGTATCATTTTTTCTTAATCCTTAAAAATCAGAATAGATATCAACACAACATAAACTAATTTAAAGTGGGCAAAATGTAATATTTTGAAACCCTTAAAAAAACCCAGGCTTTTATTTCTGGTTTTGTCTGCATGTAAATATTTCCTACAAAATCTTTCATAAAGTTTTATCTTATCAATCAATATATAATAAAGAAGAGGTTTTTCATCATACGTATTTTCAAGGTACGTATTTTATTTTATTTTATACTGGTTAACTGACAACAGTTGTCCCAGGGACCTACAGAATTTTATAACTTACAATGAAATAACTACAACAGTTTGTACATTAAAGTTGGTTTGTTTCTAGTTCTCTCACATTTCCAACAATTACATTTTATTACATATAAAAAAATGTAAATCAAAAAGTTAGAAATTAAAAATTTAAAACTTAAGAGAATAAAAAAAAAAATTCTATAAAACAGGGCCACATCTCCTATACCACTGAATGTTCTTTCTTGATCCACATAGGTAATGCATGCATGTTTCTAAACTGTCTTGATACCTTTTATTTCCAATAAATCTGTATCTATATAGAAACGAAATGTATTTCACTGAACTACTGCTTAACTAAAGTTTAGGAAATGCCTTTGATTTGGATATGAAATAAGAAAAACTATTCCAAGTGCAGTCAGGGGTAACTGCATTCAAAGTGCTATGCAAATACCTTCTCTTATTAACAGTATACAGTAGCTGTCTCTGTTGGATGCAGATATTCATACACCAGTCAGACAATGTCAGGAATCTGGAGATGCTTTTTGAAAGCTGAATTTGCCTCAGAAAAAACATTGTGGGTCTTTTTTTAAAAAGCAAAACAGCAGTTAAACTCAGTGTCAGACATCATGATGGAGCTGAACAAGGTTTCACTTGACCCTTGTATGACAAGACAACAGGCAGTTTAATTATAATGCTGAATAGTGATATAAAGGTATATGAGAAGAATCATGTGAACCCCACAGAAACCAAAGTCAAAACACTGACCAGTGTTAACTGTTTGATCTGATCAGGACTGGGTATCAATTTGTTCCTATTTTCTCTATCTCTGAGTGTTTTGTTACAGCTCAGCCGCTTTGCCAAGGTTAGACGACAGACGTTGTTGATGACATAAAATATTTCTACTTACAGCACCTTTGTTCTTGGTACTATGGTAATAATGATTTGTTAGGCACACTGAGTGGTCACTGATTCTTTCCTCTGCTGATGTTTTCTGTATTGTAATATTTGGTAAGCACTGTTACTAAAAAAGCTGACTTCATTTTCCCAGATTCAGGCAGAATTTGAAAGAATTTTTCCATTCACACCTGCAGCAATTTTTTTCCCCAGCTGCCCCATACCTTAGACTGTACTGTGTTTCCCACTTGTCAGTCACACATGTGCTGCATAGAAGGAATGAAAACATGTGGAAATATCTAAGCCTCTCTTCTGTAAATAAATTAAGGCCACCTAACAAAACAAGGAGCTGTCTAGTTACCAACAAGTAGGTAGCACTGCAGACTTGTTTCTCTAGCTGACGACCAGACAGGGAACTCACAGATGCTGAACCACAACCCTCTGCTTAGCCACTTACCTTGCTGCCAGGTAAAATACCTCTATCCTTGATTTTGTTCTGAAACTCATTGCTTTAAAAAAAACCAAACAGGCTTACTCAGCTGTTATAGGAAAGAATCTTTAACTAGGAACACTGTGCACTGTTGCGATTGAGTCTGCGTAGTGTTGATCACCTGAGTATTTGTCATAAACTGACATGAGCTAAGGTTCTGTGTCTGTTGATTTTTGGCAAGGAAAAAATGCACTACAGTAAAGTCCTGCTGACTTTGATCCACACCATCAACCCTACCTGCATGAGTTCTTTCACCACAGAATACTTCACACGAAATGCACACAACTTCCCCACTCAAACTAGCCTTTCCTGGTAAGGCCTCGAGCTAGGATCCTGAATATGGGAGTGGGAGGAAAGAATGTTTTTAATTAGCACACAGCATTTAACTTATTTTAGATAATTTTTTCTCAGATACCAAATAGAAAGTAATCCCAAAAAACAGCACCAATTCATGATGCAAGAAGTATAATTACAATGCAAGCAAACGACTGAAAACAAATCAGTACATTATCCTTTCATCTCCTTCTTAGGCTTAATAATTATCTTTCAGTGAAGAGCTAGAACAAAACCAGAAGCTAGTGTAATAGGAATTAAAAAAAACAAGTGCATAAACAAATTCAGTGCAGCAGCAAAATATACAGTCATTGTTAACATTCCAATTCAACCCATTTCCAACATTTTTGTGCAATAAAAATTGGCCATATGCTGGCCAATGCAACAAGCCTCTTTTTAATATTAGCACAGTCATTCTTCACTGAAGCCATTTCTGCTTGGATTTAAAAAATAAAATTATTTAAATACAATGCTCACAAGAAAAAAAAAGACTGCATTTTATAAACACAAGATTCTGTTGCAAATAAAGTAAGAAATAAATATCACACCCTTGAAGACAAAAGGAAATTTGAACTGGTTCCTATGGCTGAACTTAGAGGATGTGAGGGTAGGATTTTTGTAACTTTGTTTTTGTTTTTTTTTTTTACATTGGCTTGAGTCTCTCATCATTTCAGAGGTATAGCCAAGCAGCTGGGAGGAACATTTTTGTTGAGATGTTAAATTTCACTACACTTCAGTTGTGATAGCGCAGTTTGAGTACAATCAGAGGAACCATAAAAAGTCTTCTTGATAGGTTGGGCTCTGTGCTTTGTGTTCTTCTTCTCAACCTTCCCTCAGTTGCCAGAGCAGGGGATATGAATCCAGACTTGCCAATGCAGCAACAAGGCAGGATTGTCTACCCGCTTGCTGGGAACAACCCCAACCTTTGTTGCATGAGCTCCACTCTGTTTGCTTTTTCTTTTAAGTTGCATGTGAAGATTAGGGGTAAGGAGGAGGCTTAGAGAGACAGTTGAGAGGGGCACACTGAGAGCTGGAATGTGGCTGCTCTTCTGGAAGAGCATTAGGACTGAAAATTAAAAAGAAAAGAGAAAAAGTGCTTAAAATACAAGGCAAACTTCAAATTTTTTATAAGCATGTAAATAGCACAGGGCTGGAAATGAAGTTTAAAAGGGGATGAAGCCTCATCTCTAAATTCATATCTTGAGATGCACGGTATACATAAAGAAAACTCTCAGTGCACAGCAAGTCAGTGACACCTGGATGCATTTGTGAGACGACTCAGATATCCCATTCACAGTTCCTGTTTGCATGCTGGGATGACAAAGACTGTGTGGAGAAAAAATGCATCTGTGAAATGGAGGAGCAAATTTGAAGGACAAGATGCAGATGCCATCTTTAGGTGAGTATTAAAGATTTTCTATATGCAGCTGATTCACTATTTAAAATGAAGGACAAGCTGGAAATCAGGTTTCATTTCTTCATGAAAATGTGGTGTCTTACTGAATTTGACCTATTTACTAGTTCATTTATACAAATACAGCATAGCCTTCTTCATCACACCCCCCTAACCATTAAGCATTTTGTAATTTACATTCCCAAAGTGTGGGGATTTCTTATGGTTTGTTTCCTTGGGGGTTTTGTGCTATTTGAATCCTTTTCATTCTGTCATATGATTTTTTTTCATGTATAATTTGTCTGATAACAGCATTCACCTGTTAAGACTCTAGTGCATTTACAGCATTCACTGGCACAGAGTGCAGAGAAATCTGAACCAGCTTACAGGGGCTGGGGTAGCAGCAAAGAAAAGGGGCAGCTAACACAAACACACCCCACTTCTTGGTGCAGAGCTGTAGAAAAACTAGATACCAAAACAAAATGCAAGAAAATGTCATGTATAAAGAGAAGGGGGGGGAGAAAGAAAAGGAGAAAAATATCACAAACCCCAGTTCTTTAATGTGTTAGGGAAGAGTTTTTTTCCCTAATGCTTTAAGTGTTCTACAGTGTTGCCAAGCTCAACAGTGTGATGTATGATAAAGCACCATCATTTATGTCTCTGTCTTCAAGAGAATTTGCCTTTTCTCTTTTCCTTCTTTAGAAACCGTGCTTTTACATATTATCTCTGCAGCACAGACTATTGGAGTACTGGCTGAAGGAATGAAATTAGCCTGTCACTGGAAATGAATCAATTTGAAATGCCAGAGGTGTTTGGAAAGCTGCTGCTGGAAATGCCAGTGGTATTGAAAAATGCCTTTAGTTTCCACATGCAGCATTTACTTAAGGAAACAAAGAGATGGCATTGTGTTTGACTGAAGAAAGAAAGAAGTGTGCACCACCACCATTATGTAACTTGATGGCAATATCCACATTTTCAAATCAGAGAAATCTGGGAGGCTTTGACCACAAAGACACAGGTATTACCATTCAGCAGGAGCAGCAACAGTCCTTGCACCTCTGGGTTTATTTGAAGATGATAGAATTGCATGTCTTAAGTTAAAATCTGTTTCCCATTGATGTTCCTGAAGATTAGTCCCCTGATTGTAAAAGGGGTGGTGAGAGGGGGTTATAGAAGCTCAGGATCCCACAAGCTTTGTTTTATACTCAGCTGTCTAATAGTTCAGTCTCAAAGTGTGTAGTGTTATAGACTATGACCCCTCACAGTAATTCTTTCCATGGCTATATCCATCCTTTACTTCTGTCATATTCTGCCACATGCTGATACAGCATCCACAGAGAGATCTTATTGAGATTTTTACCTGCTGAACACCAATGACTGTGTCAGGAGCGACTGCAGATTGACCCAAAAGGTCTGTATTTACTCTCAAACTTATCCACTCAAGAGCCAGCTCCTGGCTTCAGCACTCCCTAAGTTTTCAAGACAGGCTTAGGAGAAGCACTAGTCTTTTTTTCCTTCAGAGTCAGAAAACTCTATCTTTAACATCACATTTGGGGAAGACAAACAAGGAGGTGATTACAGAATCCTACAAAGACTGGCTTACTCTTTTCCCTTGCTGTCTTGTTTCTTTTTAAACAGGACTCCTATAATGGCCGGAGAAGAACTCAATGCCCACATTCCTTGTTCGTTAGCAGAGATGTGTTTATCTTTAGGGCTTGCTTCCTAACTTTAAAAATAAGCAACAGAAGATGCTCATGGCTTTCAGGGAGAGGACTGGTGAGGAAATGGCTGTAGTTACAATTAGTTATGTACCTATCAGTGGCCTGAAAGAATGTCTTTGAGACACATAAGATTCTCCTCTACACAAATATAAACAAATAACTTTATGGCATGACCTTCAGTACAAAGCCAGCCATGACTGTACTACAGGCTATGCTCAGATGAGCACTTCTAAGCACTGTGCTTAGAGTGATGTTAATTTTCTTTTCCTGGTAATTCTCCATTGCTTCTTACTTTGTAATACAAGCACACTTGTACACTGAAAAAATAGAAAAATTTGTCTCGCTATTTCCTTTTCAACCAGTAATATACATTATGGGCATTAGGAACAGAAAAAAAAACAATTCAAGGCTATCAGGCATCTTTATAGCAGCATATATAACCACATCACCTGCAGCTCCAATAGATTTAAATATTTTTCTAAAACTCTGCTGTTATACCTTCCTCTCTTCAGAAACACAATTCATCCAGTTCATTAATGCAGATTACTGTAGCAGTACATAAACTAAAAATACATCAGAATCAGCAAGTGACACGTGGCATTCAATGTGCTTTTTATGGCAGCAGAGGTGCTGGTGGCAGCAGGTCGTGGAGCTGAGCTATCACACACACTGGCAGTCACAGACAGCAGAGGATGGCAGGGCAGATTAATAACACAAAGCAAGAGAGAGACATGGAAGAACTTGAGGTTTTGACTACAAGCAGAGAATAAGGAACAACACTGTTACATTCACCAATAGGCTATGTGTAGTTTTAAAACCATTTGGTTTATACAGACTTTTTGGGAACATCTCTTTAAATGCTGGTATCATTTTGGGACGTATTCATTCAATTGGTGAATAAAGTCTGTGCAATTTTTTGTGTTAGTATTATCGCCTGGCTTTACACATCTCTTTTATTTTTTTCCCCTGGCACTCAAAATGTTAATCATGTATTTCTAAAATTAACTGGAAAATAGTGTGCAAAGCCCTTCAGTGTTTCTAAGTACTCTCTTCTGGCTTAGAGATGTTGTTCACATGCAACATTGTCTGGCATTGATTGTAACTGTAACAAATCAGCAAAGGAAAATATAAAAAGACCAACAATCTTTTCAGAATGCAAAAATTTTGCATGTGTTAAGTTGCGTATTTTGCCATTTTTAAAATCTACTTCCTACTTTATACACATAAAAGCATTATTTCATATTAAAAGGCAATATTAATTTAATTTGAGGTACTGGGGAGTTGTGGATTGTTTTTTTTTATTAGCAGAATAATTTGGGCCTAGACTTTTGGCCTCTGATAATGAAAATGAGGTTTTCACTGCATTCAACAGAAACCTGAATACAATCCAAACATGGACACGCTCTTTTAAATATTGGATAATGGCGATATTTTAGTCTTGTCCAATATAGTCCATCCGACAGGTTGCTACAGGTGCTGGGAAGGGGGAACAGCATCCAGTAATTTTCAGAACAGGCCTTGGATTTGGTTGCTTGCCCCATATCCCTCGACCTAGAAACTGAGGTGATGCATGGAAGGCAGAGCAAGACTTTTGTGCAGTGCTGCATCAGTTTACTTTAAAAAAAAAAATCTCTTAAGGAAAGTTTTTACAGATCCTCCAACCAAGTTTCAGTTGAAACATGCAAATTCAAGCATAAAGACCAATGTAAAGCTAAAATAAATCTACTAGATCTGCCCTGGAGTCTCATTTGGCTTGAAATTGCATTGCTTACCTAGTGAGATTTATCAAAGCCTATGCACTGGAATCACAATTACTAAAAATGCCAGAGTTGTACAAGTCCCTCTTAAAAACCATAGTATAGATAATGAATGAGGGAAAGTTCCCTGTGAATAGTCAGGTATATTAATTGGTTTGAACATGATTAGACATTGCATGATGTGGAAAACATCCGTGTGAGGCAGCAGCTTTAACAAGCTCTTGTTTGGTCCTGAGTGAAATACCACTGAGAGGTCACATTACTGCAGGAATTGTATTGGAGACTTTAAAACACAAGCAGAGCTCTCTCTTAAAATGGGTGACTTCAGGGCTGGGCAGAGTTTTCATTTGCCTCATTTGGCATCACCCTGCGATGTAAATCATATGTGCCACCCCACTAGGGACCATCAGAGGATGAGGAAGGGTGGGACAAGCTCCTGGCTTCCTTCTCTGCTGCATTTAGAAAATCCAAACCTCAGCAAGTGTAATTGGTCCTTAAATGCCCTCAAATTTTACTCCAGATCCCAATTACTTCATTTAAACAACAACTTATTCTGACTTGCATTAAATCTATTGTTGTGCTTCACTGCTATACAGAGCTGGGCAGGTAATGTGGCTGAGGCAAGAAAGGCAGCAGTGTGAATATATCAAAATCAGTGTTGTTTTGACTTCACTAGATGAGTACAAATCTAGTGGTAAGAAACAATAGCCACCTGAAAGTCAATTTTTTAGCTAAGTGTGTAAGGTGCATATTGTTTGTAGGATGATTGACCTGAAGTTTTTAAAATATTAACCATATTTTAAATTATCAGGAGGAGGTAGTGTTTGCAGATGAATATACACCAGTAGGAAATCAGGTAGGGTTTCCATTCTGAGAAGCCATTTTAAAATTACAGAAGCAAATGCTGGTTAGCATTTAGAGAGGGATGGTAGTTGAGCAAATTCTCGACTAGGAGAGTAGCTCTGGAAGGAACAGAATAGCATTTAATTTAATTAAATGGGGTTAAAATAAGTCTTGTTGACATTAACCTTCCATGTTTCCAAAGCACCTATTGCTAATCTCAAATTGCTCTAATATCTAAAATATAGCAGCATCGTTTTACTGGCATATTAAGGATTTTAAATGTAACTTGTAATTTTTTTTCAGTGAGCTGTAGAACTCCAAACTGCAAATCAGTAAATGATACTTTCCAGTTATAATGAGTTTACACCAGCTTCTCAGTAAAATTTTCATATTGCTCTTACAGAGTAAAGAAAATAATACTTCCAACTTTGTAGGCAATAAAAGAGAGGCACTAACTTGGCCACGACAGTTCAGGCAAAGGCCTAAAAATATGGTAACCTATTTCAAACGAGAAAATAGACATAAGTGAATATTTGCACAGAATGTACCATGAACAGATAAAATTATTGTAATGCCCTTTGCTTTCCTTAGGTTTGGGGTTGTGCCTTGATTAACTCAGCCATCCCAGAAGCACAGTGTGGCCTTTGCACCACCTATGAGCAAGGGCACCAGTTTACTTATAAAAACAAGATTAAAAACTGATTGCCTTGGGTCTGAGTTTCCAAGTCAGGGAGAACTGAGATGTGTCTGCTAAAATCTCACAAATACTTTCAAAATGCCACCTTACAAAAGGGAAGCCTACACCTACCCCTGAAATTAAAAGTCCCCCATATAAGTAAATCTTTCTAGCAACAAAATAAATTCATTACTATTTTTCTGATAGTGAGAAACTGCATAAAAATATCAAATGAGGGCCACGAGTTCCAGATTTGCATTTTTTCCATATTTTTACAGGGAAGCAAGCGCATGAATGCTGTGACTCATGTTGGTACTGTCACTGCAGAAATTACCACTGTTCCTCAAGCTGTTAAAAGTTTGCTGTTAGAGAAAAAGTGAAGAGGTTTTGTCTGAGGAGGAGGAGGGGGTGGCAGGCGTGCATGCAGCTATGTGCAAAGAGAGGAGAGTTAGTGGAGTTTACCTGACAGTCTGGCAATCTGGCCCCCTGGCTAGTTGTGAGCCGTGTGGCGGTATGGAGGCAGCAGGCTGCTGACAATCTACAAGAAACTGATAAATTAGACATATATACAGAGAGATTACAGAGCAAGGGGTTAGTAATGGCAGTACACAGGCTACGCATCTCAGGGAGAGATTTAGTGAGGAATGTGCTCTTGGTGCCTTATCTGACAGAAACACCTTTTTTCTGATAGCAGTGGCATTGGCAGTTGCCTTTTTCTCCTTTTCAGACGAAGCACTGGAAATATTTTTGTTTCTTTTCTCTTAGCACTGACAAATTTTTGTTTACATAGACAGCAGTAATGGGCTGTATTCAGGATCTGGGTTTAAATGTTGTACTTCTCATTCTTCTGCTCATCATGAAGCTGTTTTGCTCACATCTAATATGAAAAATGTCAATAAAGTCACTCAAAATTTATCCAAAGAACTTTTATGCATATAAAAACAATTATGTCATCTCATTACAACATACAAGAAAGAGTTGCAAGAAAGCATTTTCAATTTCTGAACAATGCCTGTGAGATAGGGGGTTTTTGTAGGAAAAAGGGAGAACTTGATACAGTCAGTTTCATTGTTTTGTCTCAATTATTTTATCAATTCCCTGTCAAAGAAATTCCCACATTAATCACTTGCAAAACTGTATTACAGTTCTTAATTTATTAAATAACAGTAAAGCCAAATAATCCTTCATTTCTGTGTCTTCCTGTGACATTCAAAATTTGAAGACAGCTTTACTCGTGGAGCTTCATGAAAGTAGCTCAACAAGACGACCCTGCTTTCTAAGTCAGTAGTCTTTACAAAGATTTACAGATCTCAAGATTTGCTCATTTTCCCTGCAGCATTCCGGCCTCTCATTCTACTCTTTGTGTGATTCAGACTGTCACACAACAGAGTCATCAGAATCTTTTCAAACATTAGAATCTATGGGTGAAATTCTGCCCCTATGAAGAACTACTGGAGGTTACTTCTTGTCTCCAGTAGGATTTGTAGACCTATCATTCTTCCTGACTGCTTCAACCTGATTCTCAACCTGTTTGATGGAATGGGGTAATTTTCCTCCAAACCTTAAAAATGAGTCAAGGGAACACCACGTACTTGGAAAGAATTTGATTTTTTTTTCAATTGGTTGCTACTTAAAGTTCAACACCAATAATAATTTCTTTTTACAATTTAGATGTGTTTCAAAACATCTATTTTTATTTCAATCAATGGAAGAACATGCAAATAATTTGCTGTCAAGAGTGTTGAGGTGCCATCTGAGCAGAGCAACATATCTTCATAGCACACTGAGCATGATATCCACTATAATAACATTTCCTTTCCCTCCCAGCCCACAGGGCCTCTCCCTAGTTCCTGTGAAGATCTGTGCTGACCTCCAGTGGGTAAGAAGCAAGTGTACCCAAATCACTGGTTTCTCTCTGCTTCAGCAAAGAAGAGAAGGGTTTGGATCTATTTTCTAGTACATGGGTTAGAAAAACACGGGCAGAGTTTGTGCCAGCACCACTGTGTCTGGAAGCAGAAATGGAATAAGAAAGAATACTGTGCCACGCTCATTTACCAGGATTGTAACTATGGTCCTCACTGCATCTTTTAGCAGAGGAGTGCAAGAGTTGGCAATGTATTTGAGTCATGAATAGAAGGGTCTGTCATTTCAGTACAAAGCTCAACTAAAATAAGAGGTGTCCGAGGAGCACACAGATGAGGCTAACTGCAGACAGAAAAATATAGCAAAAAAGAAAAAATTAATGCTTTATCCTAAACAAAATATTTTGCAGAAGTCCAAAGTAAAGTCACCCCTGACAGGTTATACAAGGTTGTCAGTGAGGAAAGAAATACAAAACAGAATGCTGTGTGATGAAAAGGTGCAGACAGGTTTCACTAATACAGAAGAAATTGTTCTGACAGGCTTTTCCAGGGCAACACAAATGCCTGATTTATGATCCTGTTCTAATATCTCAAACACGGTGCAAATATTTTATGATGCGTCTTGATCTGCTACATTTGGCAGAATGCTTGAATAGTGAGCCAGGTTCTGGGAGGATTATGCAAGCTGGGTAATAACTATTTCTGGGTGAGCACACTCCCTCGACTTTGTGTGAAACACTGTTCTAGCTGGCGTCAGCAAAGCTCATGCAATCTGGCTCGTGTTCACATCAGGACCAGATCTATTGATCCACATGTCTTAAGATGACTGAATCGTCCCCTACATCCTCCAGGAGTGAAGTTTCTGGGGATTATGCTAGGAAAGAGCTAAGCAGAATGCATATGGCTTACATAGACACATTTCAAATTCAAAGGAGCTTCTTATCTACTTATGTCCAAGTAGCTGTGCGAGAGCTGACTTTATTCCTTCTATATTTAATCTTTTTAGGTATTTTGGAGGATTTATAACACCCTTCTCTGATGTCATGACAATCATAAAATGACTTCTTTCTACTAAGGAACTCCTACCTGTATTAAGTAAATGTTTGTTTCTTCCTGAAATACTCTGCTGAAGGTTAAAAGTCTCAAAAAAAGCTTTACTAATTCTAATGTCACATGCCATAAAGACAAAGCAAGAATGACATTTTTTAATCTCTTTTACTAAAAAAAAAGTAAAAATAAATTTTAAAATCACACTGAAAGAAGCCTGTTACCAGTTCAAATGTCAGGGCCTGTCAGTCAAGCTACAGAATGAAAGGACAGTCCATCATTTATGTAGAAGGTACTGGGGGTACAGACACAGATTTCACTTTTTGGTGTGTTTTGTTCTGACACTACCACCAAGAAAATCATCAATGAAGTTGCTAAATACAGACTATCTTATTTCTCCATCATGTACACTTGCTATTAGAAAATAAACCACTTTGGGGTAGGGGATGAGCTGACTGATCTCATGTCCTTTTGCAATTCCATGAACCTATAACAAAGAAATTCATTTTAGTGCTTATTTCAACCACAGATGGCAAAGAGGAGCTGAAATTCACATGCCACTTCTCACTGAATTTAGCAGGATTAGTCCCTGCAGAGTCTTGTGACACTACCCAACAACACCTACCACCGAGTCTATTGGAAATTTGAGGTTTGACTTGTGCTGTATGTTAGTCCTGTTACGATTTTGCAGTTCCTGACATTTTAGCCATTTGCACAATGATGATGAAAAGGGCTCAGAGATTTCCTCCCTCCCAGATTAGCCACTGCTGATTTTCCTTTGGAACCTAATGCTTAGTCCTAATCGGGCTAATCAGCTCCTAATAGAAGAGCATTAAAAAAAAAAAAAACAGGCTCAGAGAAGCTACATCTGCTCACATGAGCACTCAATGTGCTGCTATAAATTATCTGCTGAGAGCGAATCTCACCAAAAAGAGAGTATTTTCCTGCGCTTCCCTTTGGCTCAGCCACAAAAACAACACGTTTCCCTGGTGTCACAAGATGTGCTCTGCCCTCCAGCCTGTGAACTGGGTGTTTCTAACCAACACAGGTCTGCTTTACTGGGTTATTTGTGTCTGAGATGGGCTTGCCTTCTGTTGACATCAGCAATGTCCTCAGCGAAAAATCTACATGCAAGCATTTCCAGTCCCACCTGCTCAGGACCCTGCACACTGCAATGAACATCGCAGCACATTTTGACTCTCAGTAAATTTCTAATCTCTACACAGTGCTCTCAAACACCAAGACTAGTCAGAATCCCAAGATAAGCATAATAGAGTTTTAACTGCATTCAGTTCAGATAATCAATAATTATATTTTTTTAAATCTCTTTTATCTGAAAGGGTAAAATTGAGAGCCAAACAGCAAACCAATAAGCAGGTAATGTTACATATTTTGCATTTCTGATATGAAAACATTGGGGAAAATCTGTTCTTGATAAATGAAAATTTGTCAATAAATGTTTATGACCAAATGTGAGACTGAGACTTTTTCAGTCTGTTAAAACAAACCTTTCCTAGCATTCCATTGATCACTTCAGGCCAACAGAAACTCCTTCTTTCCTAGGTAAAAGTTTTCAGGCTATCTGACTTTGTGTTACAATACCCAATGTCAATTGAACTTGCTCCACCAAGTCTGAGGAATTTGATAACGTGTCTATGAAGCTGTTATTGGCAATTTACTTGGAAAGAGAAGCTGTCTCTATTAATATGGTCATGAATTGTTTTCATCACTGAAATGCCAATTTATGAGAAAGAATGAAGGGTTAATAGCGTGAGTTAAAAGTATTGGGCAAAGAACAGATCCGTAGCCTTCTAGTTGTGCAGATGTAAAAACGTTTTACATCATAGAGCAAGACCTACAAAGACAATAAATCAATCCTCCCTGCTCAAAGGTGAGGAACAAGGAAAATTTCCAAACCAAATGACAAATGTGAGATGTCAAGAAGAATGGGGCAGAGGGTACTAAGATGCTTGCCCTCCTTGCTGAGATTTGTAGAGATGCTTTCAAGCTACAAACTGACAGGATGAGAAAAGTCCCCAAGCTGTTTATATACAGGGGTGACAAAGACATAAGTTTATACAATTATTTGACAGCTGGTTCCACTTGTAATTTATGTTCCTTTTTCTAACGAAAGCCAAGAAAATTTTGACCTTCCTCAAGGCCAAGAGGAACTTTAAGAGGTAATAGTTATCACAAAGAACAGCTGCTGAGAGGACAGCTGTGGCTTACCTTCAGAAAAAGCCACAAACAATGGCACAGGTCAAAGGTTAGAAGAGTCTCTCCCTTCTCCTGCTTCCAGGGTCAGTTTGAGTCTGTAAATAACACAGTTACCTCTGCCCTACACACAGCCCCAGCAGATTGTTCTGTCAGCTGAAAACTGCACACAGCTCCATGTTTTTGCAGGCTGTCCTAGAAGGAGAGGGCTATGGCGGAGCAGCCTCTGGGGTTCCATCTGGAGCCTGGTTGGCCTAATGAACCCCAGCTTGCTCAGAGCAGGATTGACTCAGCTTGTCCTGGCCTGTGAGCAAAAGGAGCAGTGTAGGAGGATGGGCCCTTGTGCAGAGCAATTCTACCACTCCACGAGGGCTGACCATCCTGGCACAGCTGTATGCCAGCAGCCAAATAAAGTTCACCAGGTGCTGCTTAGCTCCTGCACATTTTCCAGTATCCACATTATCTGTGGTTTCCCACTGTCTGAATTTTACCTCAGTTCCATTAAACTGAATAATGGATCATTAATTTGAGATAGAAAAATGTGTCAGCCAAATATAATTTTCAACTTTTTTCATGGTAAAGGTAATCTGCTATGAAATTTCTGTGTTGAGGGTGCAAGTGCACAGGTAACTCACATCTTAAGCTTGCTATTCAGAAAACTTAATAGCTCAGATTAGTTTTGATTGGAGAAGCTACAGCAGCAATTAATTCTTCCACTACTTATTTCTTAGTCTTCTTAAAAACTATTTGAAGAATAAGAGATGTGAGCATGTCGCTGAAGTCCCATTAATTACCAATATCTATACATTGCCCTAAGATGCAGTAGGCCAGCAGTAAGATGCATCTAAAATCCTCATCTCCTGTCATCTCCTCATACCAATCTTCTTTTTCTTGCAAAGCAGGCTCGGGAAATGTCCCACTGCTGGTACAATCACAAGCTCCTGACACAGGCCCTCCTTCTGCTCCTCCTCCTCTGAGCACTTTAGCACAAGGTCAGAGTTAACCTAACAGAGGGCTTGATGTCAAATGCTTCTCAAGAATAAGAGCAGGTAGGGAGTTTAACTGCCATTTTCTTATGGGATTTAGGGAAATGCTGTCTATCTTGGTGATTTCCACAAACAGATTCCTGGAGCATCTCTAACCACTTCACACACTGCCTGGCACACAGCACAGACAGCCATGGTTTAGTAGGTCACTGATTCAGGGGCTTTCCAGAACATGTCAACATTTCTTGGCTATGTCCTAGTGAGTTCTTTCATCTTTACAGCAGCTACACTATATGGAGTTATTTTACCCTTCATTTCTTTATTCTGCATGACTTCACCTGTATTTTCTTTTTAGAGCTGAATTATCCCAAATCTAGAGAGCTGTTCCCCATCAGTCCTCGTGTTTCAGTGCTGATATGCCTGCTAGTTCATAGTATAGCAATAAAGCCTTATCCCAGCCTTGCCTTTTCCTGTAGTTCATATTAAAAATAGCTTTTAAAAACGAAATAATACCGCGTTGTTCACAAAATTAGTGAAATGCGTTTTTCTCCAGTTACAGGCTCAGAACATTAAGAGGTTTCTTGTCAGTTCTCTAGCCTTTTTCACACTTTCTGTATCATGACGTGCTTATGTTACTTCTCAAATGGTTTGTTTTTATGAATGCTTTAAATAATTCCTCATTAAATCTACTGAGAAGCTAAATAATGGGTTAGTAAAACAGCAAAAATGGAAATGGCATAAGCTGAAAAATACATCTTCAGTTCCTTTCATTTATATACAGTTCATAAAAAGCACATTTATAAAGGTCTGATGATTCATGAAACACTTACTAAAAGACACACATTTTAAACATTTTAAAAGAGGAAAGGAAAGGTCTTAAAATTACATAAATCATCACATTTCAATCTTGTTGTTTACCATAACATAAATCAAGGATACATTTCAGGTGACAAAATTATGCAGAGCAAATATACTTGCACTATTATGTGGATAAAGAGGGGCCTGATCCAAAGTTTGAAGTCAGTGGGAACAGTAACTTTAGTAGGCTTTGGAAGAAACAACATAAGTTATGATTTTAAGGTTCTATGCCCCTAAAAAATGCAGACAAGAAGAATACTTACAATCAAGGACACTAGACTTGTTTAAAGAATTGCTGTGAGCTTCCTCCAAACACCACAACATCCCAAGGAACTGCTCTATTGAGAGCTAAAATGTCAGCATATCTAATTTAAACAGACTCACTTCCATTTTGCCTAATTTATGAGGCAGAAAGCACAATATTGAATATTCTTGTGTATTTGATGGCAAAAACCAGCAAGTCATGAAACCACATTAAACCTTGTCATGAAAGAAAATAGAGATGGATGACTTTTGTCACCAACATTGTAAGGATATTTCAATCTCTGTTTAGTTAATTGATAGGACTGGATTCCAAAGCCCAAAGTTTTCAGAGAAAGCAACAAATATCTGGTAAAATGCCTTAAAGATTTGATGTGTCTCCTGTATACCTGTTCAGTTAGAAAAAAAACAGAAGTCTAAATAAGACTTTACTGGAGAACTCCAACAAATGATGCTAATGTAACCATTTCATCCAGCAATGATGTCACAGAGAGAAAAATGTCAATAACCTTTTAATGAAAATATACAGCAGTAAGGCATGGAATTCACTGCAATTTTTTAATTATTATTTTTTAATGTTTTAGCAAACAAATTAGGGTTTCTATGAAAAACAGATTCTATTTCAGGATTGCTTTCTTTATACAGTGGAAAAACATAAAGAAAAATTAACAAAACTTGTAGAACTGCAGTGAATTCATGCCATAATAGCTAAATGATATTAAAGCTAAGCTAAATTATATTGATCAGCATGAAATGTATGGGTTTGGTCTCATCAGTGGCAACTGGAAAGCTAAATGCAAGAGAGGAAAAGCACAGAGTGAAAAGGTCCTGTTCACAGTGGCACCAAGAGGTAAAAGTACACTTAGCCAGCAGAATTCTTCATCAGTTACAGCCAATCAATGTCCTTGGCGAGGACACTGTTCCTCAAAGTCAAAACAGCCTCCACAGGGACAACACACCATGCTTGAAATGGCATAAGTACGCAATGCTCATTAAGCTGAGCTAAGTGAGCATATCAGATGCAGGACATGGCCCTGAGAGCAGGAAGATATATACATGTGTCTGTATATATGCACTGATACCGCTCATCAAACAATGAACACACAGAGACACAAACATGGCATGTTTACAGAACCCACAGAAAACAGGACAGTGCAGAACAAAAAAACAAGAGAACACAGATAATAAGTAAATAATGACTGAATTATCCCTTTTGTGAAGAGCATCATATTCAGGTTTAAAAAAACCCTTACACACAGTTTTTTTTAAAAACATATGAAATTCATTTTTTCATGAAGAGCGGAGACTAAAATAGAGATTAAAACCAATATTTCATGAGTCTCACAACTGCCTGTCTGATTGCACAAGCTCAGAGAGATCTTGCAGGTACAGGATCATCATCAATACAAGTACATTCCCAGTAGATAAAAATACAACATACTTTCTCAGAAGAATCATCCATTGATCTCTAATGAAGTGAAAAGCAATTTGTATTCAGACTAAATTTGTGTTACCAGAATAAAGTTGTGTTGTTTTTGTTTTTTTTTTTTTTAAATAATGGTTCTGAAGAACTTCCAAGCTTTGGATTGCTTGGATGAAGCAAACCAAACTTTCCTAAGGGAAGAACTCTGAATAGACCAACCTGACTAGTTAAATATTATATATCTTATATAATAGTGGTGGCTTGGTTAACCACCTGTCCTGTTTCTCAAGAATAAACTCTTTCACTTAATGTACAGAAAAATCCACATTGTTAAGAACTCAGTATAAAATCATCTAATTTAAAATCAGTACAGAAAGAGGTATCTAGATACTAATCATGTTGATTTTCCTCTTCATCAATCTATAAAATCCATTCACAAAGGAGAAGTAAGAAATATTTTAAACTTATATCAATATATCAAACTTCAGTGTGTGACCCGAGCAATCACAAAGATCTACAAAGCACCCTCCCGGCAAAATTAATTTCTGAGCTGACAGTGTTCCTCAAAGGACTTCCTCCATAACCATTTTTAAAAAAAAAAGTTGTGGTTTCTGTGTTCAGATTTCTGAAAGTCCTGCTGTTTCAAATTGAGAAGTGCACAAAAAGCAAAGTCCGGATATTGAAGTAAGGCCTACAGCAGCAAGGCTTTGAAATTTGTGAGGCGCTTTTAGACATTGGTACTTCAGCTCAAAAGCAAAGCTGAAACTGTTTTTAGCAAAATATTCCTAAACAAACAAAAAAGGTGCACAGCTAAAGACCTTGAATGTAAACCTTTTTCATCACACCAGGAAAGCAGACACAAACCTACTATCAAAAATATATTTCCCTGACTTTTACACAGGTACACCTCTTCAGACAGCCTCCTCTGTGCAGAGGGCTGTCAGCCTGAAAATCTCTGCTCACTTCCCTGCATCCAAAAGGGGAGGGTAAGGCAGCTTCTACTCAAAACACACCTTTAAAAAGAGGATTTCCCATATCTTCACACTACCTAAACAGGATAGTGTGAAGAAGCAAGAAGGAGGAGCAAAATCAACAATCTTGCCCCACATGCCAAGTTCCACTTGAAGGTTCTTTAAAGAAAAATACAAAAGGAACATGAGTTTCTGATTACACAGAAAATAAGCTTTTATAGACTATTTTGGAAAGTCACATCTAAAACACTGCACTTTAAAAAAAGCTCAAAAACCAAAAAGAACAAATATTTTAAACTAGCATGAGAGTGTATTCCTCATCCCTTGAATCTAGAGGGGTTACTCAAGACCTCACATGGCCTGTCAAAAGCCCTTAATGCCCTATAACACTATAACCACCCTACTCAGAAGACCCTCTGCTCGTTCTTGTGTTCAACCATGTTTGTGCTAAATCAAACACATCAATGTATTCCCAGGTTTCTTACCTATTCTTCATATTTTAAACCACTCTCAGTGTAAAGACAAGACAACTCAAGCAATTTCTCTTGAGTTCCAGCTTAAAGATTTAATTATAAGACTTCCTAGGACCTCAGAATTTGGGTCATTGATATTTTTTTATTTTAATTTTCCTTGTTAGCTTTAAAAACACTTTCCACCTACAGATGGTGTAAGTTAGTTCTTGCTGACACTCTAGGAATTGCCTTTGGGATAGAGTTTTTACAAATGAAGTTCAATTTTATGGTAAGAATGCAAACCAACAAACAAGAGCGAGTTATTTGTATAATATGGTGAATCATATTTGGTTTGCTGTAAGTAGAATTACATCAGAGATTAATCTTGGATTATTTTTTCAGTAAGAGTAACGATTATATCCTCTTAATTACATATGGTAGGTGGTGAGCTTAGTGCCTGAGCAGTTGCTATACTATTATATGGCATTCTTTCTGCTGTCTTTATCTTTCACATTAGTCTGTTCTTGTGGGAATTAAATGCCAGGCTGTAAATCACTCTTGAAAGACAGTTGAAAAGCAAGCGTGCTTTCAGGTTTAATGTGCTTTCAGAAATGAGCAACTCTACAAAACAACCTAATTTTGCAGGTTTGTTTGATTTTCTTACAGGTTTTTAGAAGAGCCATTTTATGAAATGGTTTGTAACAATGAAGAACGATTAATCTAAACGCTACAAAAATACAAACTTTGGATCACAGCAAAGTAGCATAGTTCTGTTGAAATCCATGGGTCTATCCTGGCTTATCCTGGCAATCAATATCTGACCTCAGCTGGGCTTGGAATTTGAGGGAAATGTGTTGCATTTAAGGCTACTACCTTCCTTTTTCTACTGTGATAAAATAAAATAGATATGACCGTACAGATTTCTCTAAAAGGATTGTTCAATATGATCTTATGGTCTGTATTCTTTCAAAGTATGAAATACTTTACTTTTTACAGTGTTTCCCTATGTGGGATTTTAAATACTAAGCATAAGCAATAGGGGAAAGAAACATCCACCACATTTTGTTTGGAGACCGCTCCAACAAAGGAGATTCTCAGGTGGTTTGTTGTTGATGGTGAGTGAGAACTGCAGCCATTGGTTACTGTCCTTCTCATAACCTGTTGGAAAATCTTTTACTTCAGGTACATCTTCTACACAAGGATCTCAATTTAATTTTAAGATAAAATAGAAGAAATTTATATTCAAGTTTTGGAATTGCCATGCTAAAGTATCTGACAGAAAAGAATGTTGTCAAGGCAGATACTACAGGAGACCTTTTTCGTGTCGCTCTTTCTTTGAAGAGGTTGAGAAAACCATATTTCATATTTGGACTGTGGCATATTAAGAGGCACCTAGTGACTTCACATTCAAGGAGTTTGAACACAACTGCAAAGGAAATATTGTTTTTCAGTGTTAGACACTGCCAAACCCAGCACTAGGCTTTCTATATGCCCTTTTTCATGTAGTAAGGAAAACAAACAAATCCAAAGGTGGGCTGGAATTGTGCTGGGCACATACTGGCTGTTATCAGAAGAATAAATACTTGAAAGTGTAAAAAAAGCAAAGAAGAAATGAACAACGAAGCTAAATTCAAGCCATTACATAGGAGAAGTGGAACATGATATTTTGGAAAAGCACCGAGTGCTATTTTTAGCCCCTGCGGGCAGTTAAGAGCTATTAGTTCAATTAGAAAGCCCAGATCAGGTCGTGCTGTCGCAGCTTTGTGTCAGAGGTACCCGCATGCTGATCTAAAGCTGAGGGCATTCAAATGGAAACCCAGCAAGATGTGACAATCTCTTAAGAGGTCTTCAACTCAGCTGGTCTTTCTCTGAAGAAGGCTGCCAAAAGCAGCCCAGCTTTCCCTCTCCAGGTACCCAGCAGCAGTCAAAGCAAAGGCAGCCTCTCCTGCCAAGCACCAAGTCCAGAAGAAGAAGCAAGAGAAACACAGGCACAGCTTGCTACTGCACGGGGCTCATGGGGCAGAGGAACCTGTCCTGCTTCTCCTGCCACCAACTTCAGCTACTTTGGCTCTTGGTTTCCATCTCCAACCAAACACATTCCCAGTTACAGCCTCCCAGTCCCCACATCCCTGGAAGCTCATGAAAGGACAGGGAAGCTCTCACATGACACAGGTAAAAAGTTCTTGTGAAGGAAATAGTTCACATATTTAAAAGAACAAAACCAAAACGGTTTCCCTTTAATGCAGGTTTGATTCATTACTCCATTTCTGGGGACTCAACCTCAAGCCAAGCTATACTTTGCTCTGCAGTGTGAGTTTGGATGCTACTTTTTTGTGCCCTCTGTGATGAAGAAACAGGTGTGGGTTGCTACACTTCTTGCTGCCTTGCTTAACTGCACAAATCCTCTGAGAACAGAAGCTCTTTGTGAGACAAGGCTTTTAAACATTCTCAATAAAAGCAGCAGAATAACATTCTTCACTGTTCCTTACTTTCAGGAAACAGATAATTAGACAGATGGCAAAAAAATCCTACTTGGTGCATCATTCCTTTCATCTGTTAACAGTAAGAAATCTTCCAGAAACTGGTAAAAGAAATTATGAATAATACCCTGCGTAATCCTCAATTTGGCTCCAGCCTGGTCCTGCCAACACTGGAATCTGAATGCTCAGAAAAATCTTGGGTTTGGACCTGTCAGGCTCACAGGCTGAGATCAAAGCAATGTGATAACATAAAATTCTGACAAATGCATTCAGAAAGCTGAGATTGTTGCAGATTCATAAGGACAACTGCAATATAATTCAGTGACCCTGTCTCAAGACCCTTATACTCTAAATATGTAGAGATGTACCTAAAGTGACAGGTAAGACTGTCAAACAATTTTCTGGACAATTCTACCTTTCAGGCTGCTTCATCCTTTGGTCTCTGACAAAAAGACTGTGTCAGTGTTCCTCAATCTGTGGTCCACACATCCATGATGTTCCCAGAGATATCAGATGCTTCTTTCCCCCCACTCCCATATTTTTCTCTTCAGGAGACAGGTCTTTGATTTATTTACTGCAATACACTCTAGGAAAATGTCTTGTTTAGACTCTGTGCCATTTCACACTTGTCCTCTGAGTGGGTGTTACTTGCATGGCTCTACTCAAAGGCAGCTGTGACACTGATGCCACTAGGTGAGAAATATAATCTACTATAGGGTACTGCTCAGCTTCCCAGAATAAACATTTACTCAAGCAGAAACTACTTTTATGGGTTTTAGTTTTCATATTTTCTACTTATGCTTTTTATCTATAACATATTTCAAAACAAAGAATAAACAAAATTACCACTAGACAAGACTGTGCCCAGTTAAAGGCTAAAGGTCCTGCTCAGGTGCAGAAGATAAGAAATTATTAGCTATTCACTCAGGAGAAGAAAGCTAGCACACCTTTGAAATGTAATCCCAGTTTGCATTTCCTTTCTATGCCTTGCTTGAAGCAGACGCTACATTTTGGCAGGAAATTAAGAGCAAAACCTTCCTGCATAGATTAACTTCATGACTCAATTTATATAAACTAAGCCTTCTGTGAGTTGAACATCATCCTTTGGAAAAACCTGACTGAAGGCTCCAGGGTGAGAAGATGGGTGCTGCGGAGCTCCTGCACACTGCCAGCCGCTCCCTTGCTGGTCCTCACACATCTGACTCCTCTAGCCCGGGGGGTTTGTGTCTTCCAGGGGGACTACCAATGCCACCACCAGGCTAAGCTCCACCCAGGGACAGCGGTGCAGCCTCTGTGGATGCCAGTGGGACTGCACCCACACAAACCACAGCAGGACTTTCCACACTGCATCTGAAACTAGCATGGGCCGCTGCCAGCAGAATGTCATCTTGTGCCACCTGTGACACAGGAGGAGACATTTTGCTTTTCAAGAAGGTGCCCAAAATAAATTGCATCTGCAGTGCTGGGAGGGTCCCCTGCTCTGCTAACCACTCAGCACCACATGCACCCAAGGAAAAAATGTTTACCTGGTATGGCCACGGTTAACCTTTTTTCCTTGCTGAGACGGTGCCCATGGATGAATTCACTCATGGAAGGGGGGCCCGTCAGAAGATATGATTCTGTGGAGGCGGGATGAGGGGGGGCTCTTAATAATTTCTGGAGGTAGGTCCCTGAAGTCCTGGGATGGCTCTGATCACAAAGGGAAGGTGAGAATAGTCTTGCAGGAGATCCAAGAAAAATACATATGGAAACAAAAGAGTTTTACTTTAATTACCTTTCAAAGCCTCACAAAGGACAGTATCATCTTAACTTGCTTAACAGGTAAAAAATCAACTATCATTGACACCCCGTGTAATTTCCAGAGCAGGACACCTTGCCTGCATTGGAAATCCTCATTCACCTTAGGGAAGGAGGAGATGAGGTTGGGTTATAGCTCAGCATCCTCAAGTCAGCTTGTACGAGGTTCCCTGATTGTTCTCTTGGTTTTGCATCGTGATTAGAGCATACAAGAAAAGGGGACTTCTCTAACAGAGTCCTCTTCATCTTCAAAACCATGGAGAAGCCCACATCTAGAGAGTTTTGGCAGGGCAGGCACAAAGCATGAGCTCACTGCTTGAACAGCAGTATATTTGCATTAGGTTATGAATGACAGCCATCCCCTTCAAAAGGTTTCTTGCTCCCATGTAGAAAAATTGATCTGACTGAACACATCCATATTCTTTTCACACTGATAAAGAACAAGCGAACACCAGACCTTAACAAAGAAATGCAGTTTCTTTCATGTTAAGCACTAAAATGCTCATAGAGCACAATCCTTTTATTTCAGATGCTCATTACGGAAAACCATAGGGAAAACTTAAAGAAAACTTATTAAAAGAAAATACATTCACACTTAATATTAAAGACGTACAAGATGCACCGAGACACTGACAGAATATAGTTCAAAACACTGCATTCAGAAGGAGGAAATAACAGTGAGTAGGTGGATCAGAACCACATGTTGCCAGGCTCTGAATTTCACACTCATATCCTCCCCACCTCCTTCTCCCCAGTCAAAGTATGGAAAGTAAAATAAAAATTAAAAAAATAATCATTATGTTTATAATTCAGTGAACGACTTAAATGCAAGTCTGGCTACTGCACTGTACTGTAAAGATCACTGCATGCATACCTTTTCCTCTGAGTGCCACTGCTGACCAGTAAGTTTGGTTGCTGTGGGCCCTGACTATGCAGGAGGAAAGTGTCTATGCTTGGCACGGTGGCTGATGCCTCCTCACTTACTTTAGGGCTGCCGATCTTGCTCTTTCCCAGCTTGCCTTTGCTGCGTCGCGATTGCTCGTGGTCAAACTCTAAATCCTCCAGTCGCTGGGTTAGGGCAAGCTTTTGCTGGATAGCCATGCGCAGGAGAGAGTTCAGGGTCTTCTTCTCATCCTCCGCAGCTGCCAGCTGCCTCTGCATCTCATCCAGCTGTGTGACGTACTCATCACACCTGCAGAGAAACGGGGCAGAAATTGGGGACACGGCCCAAGAACGGACTCTACCAGTGAGCACATTCCTGGGCTTCTGTTACAGAGCCAGACTCAGAACCAGCTTTTGCTGACACTAATCCTGGCAGTAGGCAACCTAAATTCTTCTGTTCCCACTTTGAATAAATTTGGACTTGGATCTGAAAGTCAACACTTCCCATTCAGCAAGGCAACCTGTGCCTATATTAACATAGTCTATGACAACATAAAATGTTTCTGATGCAGATAAAAATCAATTGGGGGAGAGGTATGGGATTGTATCCAGTTTAGACTATAAAAAATAATTTTGGGTGCTGCTTCTACTGGTAAGTGACCATGGATAACAACATCTATCAATTAGAAAATACTATTTTCCATAGGCAGTAATATCTACTTCAAGAAAGTATTACAAAAGAGGACTGCAAGTAGTTTGAACCCTTGACACATCAGATTTTTGTGAAATGAGAAACCTTCAGTTATTTATCCTTGTTAACCATTTATTACCATGATTACCATTAGTTACCATTGATTAAAAGGATACTATTCAAGAAACCCCAAACCTGGAAGTTATTTTACATTTACTGTTGAATCTCTTGGAGGTGTGTTCATTGCTATGTTCACCAACTCCTTTTTAATCCTCAGCCTTTTTTACCCACATGAAAAATTATCATTTTATTTGCTTCAGATCTCTGGGAACTAAAACCACTTTTCTTGTGATTTTGTTAGATTTAAGACCAAATCCAATTTATTTCTGCTTTTAGCAATACTACCTAATGTTAAGAGGAAAAGCAAGGCTTAAAACACTTTTGAAGTGAAATAGCTTCAGTTTTATAGCAATAGACCATCTAATCAGCAAGAACCAAGAGAAATAAAAATAAATGTATCCCAGCAGTGAGATGCTTTCACAAACAGCAGTACTGCCTGACCAGCAGACATTTGTGGAAACACCCAAGGATTTCTCATGTTGAATGATGCAGCTTTCACCAGATCTCCTTCCCACAAGATCTGGGTGAATCTAAGTAGCTTTGCTGTGTAATTGCAATTGTGTAATGGATGAGGATGTAACTTTATCAGTATCACTTACAGAAAGCAAGCACAAAAAACTATTTTAGTCTTCTTTATCAAAATGTGTGATGCAACAAACCTTTGAATTATTGCAAACTGAGGGATTAAACTAATTCCTGTGAAATTTTAATCTTCCCCTTGGGAAACAAAAACAAAATATACTTGAAAATGTGTAGTGAATTATTCTTCACACACAAGTACTTATACACATTGCACATCCCTTTTGAACAATTCAGGCACTGTGAGCAAAATTACTGTCAGATACAGTTTCATCTACAATTTCAGTATTATCTTTCTTCTACAGCACCTTAATAAGCATGATTGTTGCTACCCAAGCCTTGAGGAAAAGAGATACTTATAAAATAGCAGTTGGCTTAAAGCCAACTTGCACACCTATTTCTGCTCCAACCTGTGAGATGTCTGATGCTTAAGTCAGTTTCCTTGACAGAGACCTGAAATCAGAATTCTGAATATTCTAGTAATCCCTATTTTAAATTAATTTAATGTCTGTGTTATCATAGTTTTAAAGCCTCATTCTTGTAACCAGATGAGTCTTGTATCCATGTCTTTTTTTCTCTCCTGCTTTCTTTTTTGTTCAGGAGACCTCTTTTGTTTACAAATATGTTTCTGTTGAAAATTTTTAGACACAACACCTGCAGCAGCACTTGCGGCACACTGCCACTAGAGGAATTAATTGCCTTCCTTTAATATGCCAATAAATGAGTTTTTGTTTTGGAAAAAGATTGGTTTTTCTCAGACCTTAGAAGGTGTTCTTGGTATTTGAGCATCTGATTTGTAAAACAGCCCAACTGGTTTTCCAAGTAAAACTTGAGAAACAAGTGCCATGAAAGCGGATGTTACTAAAGCAATCTTAGATGAACCTGCTGTGAACTATATCAAGCTGTCTTGAGAAATCTGGATATACTGGATGCTATTAGCTAGTCTCATACTTGAGACAAAACCAATCTCATGAATACATTTCCTAACTGTTCTGATTAATTGCATGACCTCATGTCCTTCCTAGAAGTGTCCCAATGAGAGCCAACCCACATTTCTGGTAGCTCACTGCTGTGTTTGGGGGGGTTCCAGTCACCTACCCTCAACCATGACTTGACGTTTCTAATTATTTTTCACCAACACATGTCTATTGTGTCTGGGTTTTTCTGCTCAAGCTTTTTTTTGTTGTTGTTTTTTTTTTGTTTGTTTGTTTTGTTTTGTTTTCAGGGTTTTTTTGTGTGGGTGTTTTTGTTTGGTTGGGGTTTTTTTGTTTTGTTTTGTTTTCAGGGTTTTTTTGTGTGGGTGTTTTTGTTTGGTTGGGGTTTTTTTGTTTTGTTTTGTCTTTTTTTGGGGGGGGGGTTGTGTGGTTTTTTGGGGGTGTTTGGTTGATTGGCTGGTTTGGTTTTTTGGTTGGTTGGCTGTTTTTTTGTTTTATTTTTTGTTTGGTTCATTTGTTTTGGTTTTTGTCAGTTTGGGGTTTTTTTGAGAAAGTGCTCAGAAAGGTTAAATTTATATCACCCAAGTAAAGGCCTCAATTAACTTTAGAAACTGCTGAATTAACAGCCTCAGATCTCCTGGAATTTTGCAGTAGAGAAGGTTATTCTGTGTAGTGGGAGGTAACAACTGCCTGCAGCCATAACATTTCTCTTCACTGAAATATTCCCAGCTATGTACAAGCGTGGGATAAAAGGAGAAGTGTTTCCAATTAAAAAAGAAAAAAGCATTGCACACATCTATATTGCCTTTCACCCACACGTTTGATAAATACTCATCAAGTCTCACAGAAGGAAGAAAAAGGTTAAGGATCTCCTAAAAGAAAAAGGTAAAGAGCTCCTAAGAAAAATTACTTTGGGCATGGCAGAGACCATTGCAGGACTCTGGATACTCCAGGGCTCTGGGTCTTTCAGGAGGGCTCAAACAGGGATACCAAAAGTTAGGTTATGTCCACCTGAGTCAGAACTCTTCCCCAATTTCCCTCTTGCCCCAGGAGAAGTTTTAAGCTGCAAGTGACTATTAAAAAAGCAGCACTATTTTCTTGCTGTCTGCTGGTGTACTTATAGTTAGAGCAAAAGTCAAGGCTTCACCTATTTTTCATTTCTCTCATCTCAGAAAGGAAGCAGACAGACACATAAGCCCACTTAATTTTTATGAACTGATCCAAGAAGCTTATATAGGATTTCAAGGGATTTCTGGTTCCATCTATCCCTTTCGTCTAGGAACATAAACCAAATGCCAAATCAGGCTTACGTGCAATTTAGGTAACATAAATCATAGCAGAGCTTGAGCTAAAACTGATGACACTGACAGTGACAGGTCCCTGCTCTAACCATATAATCATAATTCTCTTCTGTTCACAAATGTTTTCTCAGCTCCAGGATCTGTCTGATCTTCCTACCCAGTCTCTTCATCACACATTTTTCTTTAAAAATTACCATAAGAAAATATTCTGATGGGTGAAGAATAAAATCCATGCATGCAGTGTCAGGACTATGGCAATACCACAAGCAGTATTTCCTGCTCTCTCCTGTTACATATCTCTATTAGGCTGGGAAAGGAAGCAGTGTAAGGACTCAGTGAAGTTTGCTTCCTGAATCTCTTTAGGATCCTGTTTAAAAGTAGTTCCTTCTCTCCTTCAGCACAGGACTTCCTCTCACAGGAGAACACCTACTCTAAACTAGAAAACTAATGTTTTAAATTATTTTTTGTTCCTCTGGATGGGTGCTGCTTGTTGCTTCACATACCCACAGCTCTTACCCTGGGTCAGCAACTCATGGTTAGAGTGAGGGGAAACAACAGGAGGGGCAGGAAAGACTTCCCTGGAGTTCCTCATTTTCTCTGCAAATACCAGAAGCAGCCCATGACAAAATAAGCAGGTTAAAGGCAGCACATGTCCCTGGCATCTAACAGAAACCTCAGCTCTGCTTTGCCAACCCCTTGAATTCCACAAAACGACTTTATATGCTATTGCTTTAGTTTTCTACAAGAGCTGTTATGAGAAATATTCTTGACAGACCTGAAACACATAAATCCCAGAAAGGGATCACAATGCTAATGAAAAGAGAAGAAAGAAGCTGTAAAGTGCAGAATCTTGGAGACATTTTTGGGTCAAATAAGCTGCTCCAGAAGGAAGAAGAGCAAAAGTAGAGGGACAAGCAGGACAGAAAGACTTTTGAGACAAAAATCTGAAAAAAGAACTTAAGGAGTGAAGGATGAACAAGTGTCAGGAAAAACACACAAAAAAGAAGGCTCTTGCTTTCTGCATAGGGGAGCTTTGGAGGAAAGTGTAGCTTTGCTGTTCAGACCAGAAACAGGTTTTCTGGGCTCTCTTTATAATGTGTGCTATGACCTTTAGCCAGCGTATTTGAGGAAGGAGCCAGTCCAGCTCCAGATGAACATCCACTTGGGGACCAAAATGATGTTTTATGGAAAGAGAAAGGACATTGTTCTATCAAACAGCATAAGCAACCGTTTTCAGATCTACAACACAATTCTACTATCAGAAGGATGATCTCCCTATCGTGCAAATTCAGGAGTAAGTACCACATGATGCACTATAACCATGGAAAGCACTGTTTTATTCAACTAAAACCTAAACAATTGCTTTTTTTATGGTGAAGGTTGCTACTGCATCTAATGTTACTGCACAAAAATCTTACAGCCTTATATTTTCAAAGAGACTTCTCTTCTTCAGCAGACTTTTAGAGTATATCAACTCTGTCATTTAAACAAATGCTCTTCCAAATTGACTATTTGGAATGAGTCAATGATTTGACCATTTAGGAAGATTGATTTATTATAAAGGCCATTAAACTCCATGCTAGGGAAGAGAAATTAATATTTTACAACAGAAAAATCTATAGGAGTATAATGGTGTGGAAGACCTTGTAGTGAATAATTTTTTATAACTATGCTCAGAAAATACTGGGCAAAACTTAGGATGTCAAGGGCAAGGATATGTCCCCTAGGCTATACATTGAGTGTTTAATCACTACTAGATGGAGTTTACCAACAGGAGTGAATTTTTGGGTGGGGTTTATGTCTACTAACATTGGAAATCCATAAATTAAAAATGTGTATCTCAGGAAGTCATGCAGACTCCCTTTAGAGATCATAGAAGAGGAACAGAAGTTTCCTTGCATCCTACACACAAGGCATCTAGAAAAGATACCTGGATGAGTGGCATCAGTGAAGCCTAATTCCACGGAGGGGATGCTGCTGCCTCCCATCAGCTCTAGGATATGCCTTGAGCCCAACAGAAGTCTACACTCAGGATGCCCAAATTGGGTAAGGAGCATTCAGTGCACCAACAATCTAACATTCTCTTTAATTAACTTTTAAAGCTTTGCAAACTACTTTTACCTCATGTGTTGAAGATTTATGGCCCATCCAAGAGCCTTGTTTGCTTTATGCTCACGATGCCACTCCCCTGCTCAGGAGTTACCCACCTTCCACGAGCTCTTACAGAGTTAGAACATTCCTGGGGCTCCTGGAGTAAGGAGCTTGCAAGGCAAGGTCAACACATGCATTTCCAACACACCCATACAACTCTCCTTTCTGGAAGAAATTCTTTAGATGCCAATGAAATCAATCAGGCTACCTTGGTTCACACCAACTGCTGAGCAGGGTCTCCGTTTCCATTATGTCGCTACAAGCACTCTTCTGACGATGGACCTATGATGAATTTGTACACAGCACCAATGTCATGACACATAAATGCCCCTTTTCTCCTTCCTTCCCACTTCTCCCAGCCGCTGCTGCCACTGTCACTAAGCAAAAAAGCACCTTAGAAGGCTGGAAGTGGTGAGATGGCACTGCCGGCAGCACTGAAGAGATGTTGGCAGAAGGCACAAAGATGTCTTATCACTTAGGGACTAAAGGACAAACAAGAAATCTGTATTGTGTTTGACCATAAGAGGGAAAAAAGTCTTTCTTGTGTATTTCCAAAATAAGAATTTATTGATGAAAATGATGGATCTTTTAAAAAAAAATATTTTTAGGTAGCCTTTTAAAAAGTAGCTAAGACAAAGTCTTAAGCTGTGCCAGGGGAGGTCTAGGTGGTCCTTAGGAAGAATTTCTTCACAGAAAAGGCTCTTAGACATTGGAATGAACTGTCCAGGGAGGTGCTGGAGTCACCATCCCTGAGGATGTTTAAGGAAAGCCTGAATACGGCTCAGTGCCATGGTCTGGATCACAAGCTGTGTTGGGTCATAGGTTGGACTTAATCTCAGAAGTATTTTCCAACCTGGTTGATTATGTGATTCTGTGTAAAACTAAAAGCTCTTTGGAAGAAGATGTGGGAGAAGGAAAGATGAAAGTTGATTAATTACTGTCCTGCCAGGAGGAACTATATTACAGAAGATAAGTGAAGCTTTTATCCTGTGAAGGAGAAGATAGTAAATTGAACATCACAGTTGGAGAAAATAAGGGTTTATATTAGAGTAGGAAATTACAGTGGCCTTACAATTATTAGCACTGGATTACAGCATAGGCTAGTTGATTAAACAGATTTTACTGCTGGTAAGTAATAAATTTCACTGTAATGAAAGTGGGGGGGTTTGAAAATCATCATTAACCATATTATAGTTTTACATGACAGAATCACTGCATACTTCTGAATGGGAAAATCAGCCACATAAATCCACTATTTGATTTTCACTTTAAAAAACCCTATAAATGCAAATATGCTGGAGGCATATATTGTAATTTGTAACACTGTACTCAAGGGGACATCGCAATTCTTCAGCTTTATTTTCCAAGACACGAGTCTCAGCAGCACTTGAAAGCTTGCAAGTTTTGCTCAGTGTGCATTCTAGGACTCATTCACCTTCATCCAGCAAATCACTGACCATGCAGAAAATGATTTCTCTATCCTCCTAGGCACCCAGCATACACAGCTAAGTGTTTTCTCACTTAGCACACACATGTTTACGATGCTCAGCCAGATGGTGAGACCGTTTCCCTTACCTGGTTGCAAACATTGCTCTCAAGGATGAGAAGGTTGCTGCATCTTCCTTCAGAGCCTTGAGTTCATTCCGTAGTTTGGTCATGGTCTCAGTCACCATTGCTTTTTCGTTTTCATATTTGTTCTTCAGATTGGCCAGTGCTACTTCAGCTGTCTAAAAACACAAACAAGGATATGTGCTTATGAGACGGAGATCTGACAACAGCTAAAATCCCATGCCTGGTTTTGATGTCCTTCACACGGTAAAAGAAATTAATCCTGATTTTCATTGTCCTGCACCCTTTAACTTCTTCTTTTAAGTTGTACTTCAGGAAAAGGAGAAAGCTTCTGAAAGGACAAAGGCCATTTCAGTGGCAACTGGCAGTAACTCAGCACCTCAAGAGTCTCTGCAAAACTGTGCAGCTGTATGGGGAGGGCTCAGGCAAGTGAGTAAAGTTACTACAGGAGCTGCTACCATGTCATTTGAGATGCAATAAACAACCAAGCGTGTCCCCTGGCCACTTTGCAAACAGGACACAGAGCACATGAGGCTCAGCCTCTGCAGCCAAGTTGTGAATCACAGTGCCTGGCCTCAAGCCTCCTGCTGGCTGAGTCTTTCCTTGGGCACAGGGATGGTCAGGACCTGGCAGCTTGCTTTATGCCTGAGAGCTGGCAATGCTCACTGCTGTGCAAAATGCCATTATTTCAGCAGTTTTAATCAGAAAAAGAAAAAAAAAAGAAAAAAAAAGAAAAAAAAAGTGGAAAGAATTGTTTTCATTTAAGAGGAAATCAAGGCTTTGTCTTTGTCCTATCCCATTCCTAAATTTTTGCTGCTCCCTTCTTTCTGTTTTCAATTTCATCCATTAAATTCCTTTAATTTATTACTGTACTGCTTTAATAGTCACATTTGTCTTATCTTTGCAAGACTTGAACATTCTGCTTTATCTATGACTTCAGTATCATTTTGAAGTTATTCAAAATACATAGTTTAATGGAGGCTTTAAGCCTACTGCTGCTTGAGATATTTAAAAATACTGCCTTAGAATTAAATGAAGAAAAGGTTGCTTCTTTTTACATTTATTCAGAGGCTGTTATGGTTGTTTTTTGCATTTCATTTAGTGCATAATAAGTTGCAGCAATTCACACAGGCAATCAATTTCCCCTGTTGATCTTATGGGCTCTTGAGCCACCACCAGGGCAGAGAAGTTTAGAAGAACATCAGGTTAAAGCAACCAGCAAGGGAACAGGACAAAAGATGGTAATGGACAAACAGCTGGAAACCTATTTCAAACTCAGTTTTCTGAAACTCAATACATTTCCCACTAACAATGTCTCTTAACAAGAGGATGCATTAGAATCTCCTACTAAATTAAAACTTTATTAACTTGTGTCTTGTTAAATAACAGTATCAAAATAATTTTTTAATTGTATACTCACCAATAATATTTTCTTACTTTCACACCAATTTACATTAAGAGAACAGATTTTTAAAGGGCAGTAGTAGTAACCGCCTATCATTTTAAATAGATGCATTTTTCCAAACCAGATTTGTAATCATCAGCAATACATGTTGAAATTATCAATCACTTAGGGATCTATTGAAATAAATTCTGCTTTTTTTCAACTTTCCTGATATGTGATTTGGTGCAATGTAGGATGGCAGACACCAGACCATGTCTTGGCAGCATAAAGCAGAAATAATCAGTTTTTTGTCTGTTTTCAGCCATGACCAAATATGTGCACTCATAAATTAACAGTAATTTACACATCACCGAAACTGTGCACAATAATCAGACAGGTTGTGATCCTCATGTCTTAGTCTGTGTGTTAGGGTAAGTTAAACAGATGTGCAACACTAGAGGATGAAAATATAATTTACTTGGTGAGTAAAAATAACAGAGGAAGGACTGTGTCAAATCTTCAAATCTTTCTTCCTATTAAAGTTTCCAATAAAACAACATAGAAAAAGCAAAGCATATGTTTCAAATCCTATGGGAAATACTTCATGCCTCTCCATGCACCAGACAAGGTGCTGAGGATCTCCCTCCTGAAAGTCTCCTAAGTGGAGAACAAATGGGCACAAATGCTCTGCTAGAGAAGCAAATAGAACTAACAGAAAAGGTGGGTTTAGCAGGAAAAGAAAGAAGGGGAGCACAAGCTGAGGAAGCTTCTCTTGGAAACCTGGGGAGCCTGAAGAGACAGGAAACTTGTGTGAATCCTGAGAACACCCTGAAGCCTGAATGTGAGAGTGAGACAGGTAGAAGAGGAACTCAGCCTCCATCTCTCAGAGACACTTAAGAACGTCTGGTCACCTCAGCTGTACTGTCACACTGTGCCAAACTAACAGGGACAAAATGAACTGAAGACACAGCTTCATGTTATTCCTCCTCCACTGACAGCTCTCATTGAAATTATTTCTATTTTTTCCCCATCTCAGCCAATCTCCAAAATTGTACCCACTGAGCCATATATGCCTGGTTATACCTGAAACCATTTCTGGAGGATAATCTAGATTTAGGTAATCTAGAACAGTTCTCTGAAAGGAAGGATGGGGCAAAAAAAAGCCTTCATCTCCAAGTAGTGGGTGCCACAAGGAAGCAGATGCCCAAGACCTGGCTTTAACAGCTCTGAAACATTTGTTTTAAAGCTGTGGTTAAAGAAAAAAAAAACTGTAGCAGAAAGATCAGTGAACTTTTTCCACATAAAAATGTAATCTCTCAACACAGTAGACGGGGAGCACAAGAAAAAAGATGAAAACACAGGGGTGGAAAAAAAAGCATAAATATTCTTCAGTGAAGTAAATAATCCAATAAGACAGCAGAGGTGCTCATGACACTCTTGTCAGACCAGTCATGCTGAGGAACTGGGCAAATGAACTACCCAGGCTCTCAGCCAGCAGACATGGGATTGATGGCTCATGTAGCATTTACTGTAGAACAAGGAACTGACCACCTGGAATTGACAGCAATGCCAGGAGGGAGCAGTGAGCTCCAGTGCCTGGACTCCAGCAGGGTGTGAATTACCAGCAAGGAAAAAAGAGCTGGGGAGCACAGAGAGCTCAGCGCCCTCCCCCCCCAAGGCTGGAGGTGAATAGGCTGAGGTGAGCACACACCCGTGCACCAGGACCTCAGGAACTGCCAGAACTAACAGGATCCTTTCCATCCTCCTCTGTATCCTTACAGAAGAGATGTTTGCCCAAACTCGGCCTAAAGGTTGCCATCTTCATCCTGAAATCTGTGAACAAATCTCATTTTCTAAAACAGCTTTGTATCCCGTTTCTTTTGTATCACCAGCGTGAAAAGCAGATCAGTGAAAATAATTGTTAATAAATATTAAATCCTACACTGGTAGGATGTTTATTTCACATATGAAAGCAGAAAAATAGCCTGCACTTTTAGAGCAGAAGTTGTACATCATTCCAGGTCTCTCCCTCAAGCCTCTCTTTCACACCAGAAGTTTTACTGTGTTCTGTCCATACAATATCAGGGCATTTGTTTATAGATAAAGTTCTGTATGCCTGGGGTTATCAAGGTATTTTTTCTGAAGGACTTTTATAGGTATTGCAGTAATGGGAGCTTGAGACTAACTGCTAATGGAGATATGAAGGTCTTGCTGACTCAATTTTGTCTCATTGAATTATTTACCTATGAAAACAACTGATCAGCTTTCCATCAGGACTTCAGGGTATTAATTTCCCCTCATAGGCAGCTTTGCTTTCTGATTGTTATTAGAAATCAAAATCAAACCCATTATTGAACTGGTCCTAAAAGTTACTGCATCATTAATTTGATTTTACTTTCTCATTTATGCTACTTGTTAATGTTTATTCTGCCAGTCTGAGGTAGACACTAATTTGGGCTATGAACAAATGCATACATAAATCTAGACAAGGTAAGCAAGCAAGCCAGCAAGAGCTATGTGCCTTGCTTTCTTGAGAAATTGATTTAATAACTCATTTTCTTGGACTTGGGTTTGTGTCTTCTTACACCAAATCTTGCTCTCTTTTTCCTGCTAGAGCTTTGTGAAGTCTAAAATGCTTATTTGCATATACTGCTGACCAACACTACATGCCAACTGTGCTTCCCTAGTTAAGGGTGTTTTTTTCACTAAGGTACAGTCCAAAATACCAGAACCAAGGAAGGGTCCCACAAGGGAAAAACATCCCCAGCCTTTTGCTGCTTAGAAACTTACTCTTTTGAAGGGGAAGACCTCAAGAAAATAAATCTTAACTCCTGGTTTTTGAACATGAGTCAAAACATGAAATTGGGTCCTGGGATACACCCACCACTTGAAGCTGGCACATAATAAATTACTCTTCCTCTCTTCAACAGTAAATTTCTCATTCCCTTAACATTATTATGTCTTTTAGCTTGAAAGCCTGAGGAAGCTGAGATCAGGTTTGCATGAACAAGAATTGCAAGTTTTTGTACCCAGTTGAACAGTTCCTATCTATGCTGCTATCCAATAAATAAAAGATTAGTTAATAGCAGCTCCTTAGTCAGCAAATCTATCTTTTCCATTTCAGTGAGCATGCCCTAGGATAATGCATTATTTCTGACAGCAATAAAAGAGTGAGACTGAGACAGATCTTCTGGTAGTAGCAAAAAAATAAATGATAGCTCTACACTAATGGGAAAAATCTTTAATTTTGAATCATAGAATGTATACCCACATACATCAATTCCAGCTAAATTACATTTTAATTACATGGAAAATCCACATATAATAGCTCAGAGCTATTATTGCTTAGCTAGAGATGATATTTAATTACTTGAGTTAATATTTAACATGTGTTGTATCAGGGGGGGATAATGCAATAGAAGACTCAATATATGTTGAAATATTGCTGCAATTTAAAAATCCCCAGTACTCTATGCAGTTACAGATACAACAATCAATTAAACTTGAAATTTAACTTCAGAATAGTTGACTATTGGGAATTTTAAACTGAAATCCCATCGCAGTCTCCAGCTAATAGTGTGCCAAGCTGTTAACCAGGATTCAAGCCCCCATGTGGCGATCACTGCACTGTTTTCAGATGAGCAAAGTGCCAGGCAAACTAGAACGAAATCATTGCCGCTGCAGCCTTTTGCATTCAGATATAATTCCGGGCAAAAGGAGATGCATCAAAGGAAATAAAACTATTTGCATGTTTAAATTCAGATTTATTTTTTTTTTACAGTGTTTTCAGAACTGGAATCTAATGGATGCCAAGGGCTTGGTAAATATACTTTGCAAAGAAAATTAACAATACTCTTGAAAACATGACAAAGATGGCATTTTGGCATTTAATATAAAGTACTATAATTTTTAGCTTCTTTTCATTGGTGAAACATCAAAAATAAAGTGGTTGGATGAATTTATCTTATGATTTTAAACTCAAAATAATAGCTTGAAGGTTTTTATTCTCCTAAATAGGAGAGCACACCTCTGAGAGCCTCTCCAGGTACATTCTATTTTGTTTTCCAACCCTGGTAATCTTAAACAGTTTGTGATAATACCAGCAACATGCCTGGGCAGTAGCTAGTCCCTGCCTACACCTCTGCATAGTGAATGGTGGGTGCTGAGAAAAGCAGAACTGAAGTGCTTCAAGAGGAGGCTGGGAGAGGACAGAACAAAGGTGTGTCCTTGCTGTGACTGAGTGAGAGGCAAATAACCTGTGAGTAAAACCTCCCCTCCATAACACCCCTGGGAGAGCTTGTAAGTGACCTGTATAAATAACAGACTTTCCTGAGCGCTTTATGAGTGCCTTACCTGCTTGTTGGCTTTCAGCACAGCCCTCAAGGTCGCGATCTGCTCTCGCTTTGTACTCAGGAGCGACTTCAGCTTCAGGATCTCTTCCATTAAGGCCTCCTTGTCTTTGTCGATCATGGGCGCCAGCTCACGGGCCGCGGCCCGCTGGCGCGACAGCTGCAGTGACCGATCCACAGCCTTCTGCAAGTGCTTAATTTGGTCCCTTATTATGGCATTGAGGTTGTAGATGTTCATAGGCTCTTTGCGGATGTCACTGGTGTCAGAGACAGGGGAGGAGGGAGGGGCTGTGATGACAGGAGAAATGGAAGGTGTTTTTGTTGGGCTCTGTTCCTTGCCGGGCTCTGCGGCCTCTTTCGTCACCTGCTCGGTCGGAGTCCTGGCTTCCACAGGCGATGCCACCCCCCGCCTGGCAAGTCGTGGGGAAAGGAGGCCTCGAGGGTCATCCGGCCCCTTCAGGCTCCCGCTGCGGGTGACTCTGCTCTGCCTGTAATAGTCCAACATGACCCTGTTCGGCGTCTCGTTGTTGCACAGGCAGACGTGGTGGTAGAGCTGAGCCAACTCCTCGCTAAATGTCACCAGCTCGTCCTGGGCAGTGTTAAGGGTATTGTGGTTTTCATTTGCTATGCTTGTCATCCTTTGTAACTCCTTTTCCATGTGGACCATTTTTTCCTGGCTTTCCTTGGTCGACTTCTCCAGGCTTGTCACCTGCTCATCATATGTCTGAATTCTGCTCTCATACTTGGCCTTCTCTTCAGTGTAGTTTTCCACATACTTATTATATTTCTCCTTTAAGGCTTTGATTTCCGCTTTAAGGTCTATCACCTCTGTAACAGCTACTTTGTATTTACATTCCAGGATCTCCAAGCCATTGATGTCCACTTCGTAGTCGTGTGCTTCCTCGCCAGTGTCTCGGCCCTTCTCACAGTCCAGCTCAACTTTCAGCTCCTTGTTGCTCTGCAGCCCCCTCATGGCGTTGACGTGCTCCGTGAGCCTGTGCACGCGCTCGTGCTGCTCTGTCAGGGCTCCCTTGGTGTGCTCCAGCTGCGTCTGAGACTCCTGGAGGTTGGCCAGGAGAATGGCCTTCTCTCGCTCCACCTGCAACAGAGTCAGAGTGAGGAACCCAGGATCTCATCCTACCCATGCTGAGCACCAAACTCTGCAGTCACAGTCATCTCTTCCACCCCACCACCGCCTGCAGCTTGAGGGCTTCCGAGAGATTTTAGCCATATGCACCAAAACCACAAAACTGATTTACAGAGCACCGTGTAACTCTCAAAGGTTTAGGAAGTCCCAGACCGTTACAACTTTCAGTATTACTAGGTCACAATTTTACATGCTGCCCACTGAAGAATTACCTGATGCCCAAGCACTGTCTCCTCAGCTAGAGTGATGATAGAGGATTTATTAGGACATATGTTCCCTGAACACAGAAACTGCATCACTGTCAAATGTAAGCCATTTCTCAATGAGTCTGAATTTACATTTCCCATTAACAGTTCTACCAAGCTTTCACACACGATATTCATTTATACCTTTGAACTGTTGCACACTTTCATCGAAGCAAATACAGTAAAAAACTAGCTGTGTACATTTTCATCAATTAAATAACCTACTGTGTGGAAATGTAACACAGAGCAGGACACTGAGCACATGCAACTCCCAGGACTGCCCATCCCTAGCACTCAACTGTAAGCAAAATCCATCTGTTTAAACTCAAGCCAGGAAAAGCAGGTCTTGTGGTGTAACTAACACTGGCTGTGACCTAGCAAGTTTCCTTCCAAATATCCGCAGAGAAATGTGGATATTGAACAACAGAAGACATCATGGACACCTCTAGAAATTTTAATGCACAGCAACTTTAAAGCAAATGAACAAGAAAAACTTACAGGTTTGATCTGCTCAGGTATTTGCTAGGCATCACAATACTCCTCACAGATTCCCATTTCAAGTTTTAAGTGTCATGCTCCAAATTTTTCCCATGCCTTTGTCCTGTTCTGACATGTGAACTGGGAAGCAGAGGAAAGCTCAGGGAGATAGGATCCTTCTTCCTTTCACGGCTTTTACAATAGGACCCTGAGCCTACCAGTTTTACTGCTCTTTTCTCTCTCTGTTGCTGTATCTCAGCACATGCAGTGAAAATTACACTTTTCTTGATGAGTGCTGGAATTATTAATTCTGAGAATTTAAAGCTTTCAGTCAGCAAGAAACCTTAAAAAAAAAACCTAACACAAACTTTCCTTCCCTATCAGTAGTTACTGGAAGAGAATCAAATTAGCCACCACAAATCTTAATAAAGGGAAAGAAAAGCCTTTGAGAAACTGAGAAGGTATTAATACCATCTCACAAAATGTTCCAAGCAGTGCTTCAAACTCTTGTTTCCTCTTTACCAGGCTTTTGAGCCATGGCTGCTGCTCAGAAGTACTAAGAAACTGGAGCACACAGTGATCCCTTGGTTTCTCAGACAGGTTCTCAAAACGTGGCCTCCACTAGGATCTGCAATCAATTGCAGGCAGAAACTGTACAAATAAAAATAGAAGCCATGATAAAAACATCTTAAAAAACCAGCCTACTTTTCTTGTATACAGGGGAGTGATGCCTTAAGAATTAAAAAAAATAGGGCTAAACCTCATCATTATTTTATGATCCAGGAAGAGTCTATCTCTTCAGATATAAAGTGTTCCACTTTTGGCACTACGTCATCAGTGCAGAAGAGGACAGCCAAGAACCTCAGGTATTTTGGTATCCATCTCCATTTCTCATTCCCCTGTCGATATCCCAGTATGTCTGACACCCTAATTGTTGCTCAGCCCCCAAGTCAGCCCACTCTTGTTGAGAAAATCCAAAATGGGGTAAACCTCCCTTCTGCCAAGTGAATTGTCTTAAACGTGACTATTTTCTACAGATGTCCTGGTCAGGCCTGTCCTGGGGACCCTCAGAGATCAACCCAGCAGGAGTTTCTTCACCAGTTTTCCTCTTTTTTATTTCCATCAAGCTGTCTGCCCCAGGTGTGCTCTCCCTAGAAACCTTCAGCTGAACTCCAGTTGTTACCACTTGGTATAGCAGGCTTCAGTGTTAGTTGCACTGCCCTCATCAGATGAAGGAATTTATTCTTCAGGCTGGTAAGGTGAGCAGTGCATATGCATGAAAAATCTGGTTTGTGGCTAATTAAAGGACCACCTCACCATATAGTGTGAAATTGTACTGATAATAAAGAACCACATAATACACACCAGAGGCAGTTGGCTTATTAAAGAGTATGGATGCACTGTGGGCATGTTCACACTAAAGAAGCCAATTCACTTTAGACTGCACCCATGTAAAAATAAATACTTACTTTTAATAATACTTATTATAATAAAGCCTTTCCTTTGAGAAAACACCTGTGTGCACAAGCAGCTCAGTACTTCAGTGCCTGCTTGAATTAATGAGAAAAAATTAATCCTGCAGGACTACTGATCTGAGTCATTATACCCTATCATAAAGAAAAACTGTAGCAGAGCTAATTTGGATTTTGATGATAATTTCTCTTCTGAACGTAAATGTGTCCTGGAAACACTTGTTTCAAACAGAAAGGATTCTTTCCAGAGAAAACATTTTAAACTTTTAAAACCCATATATCAACTTGTACAGCAGGCAAAAGGAAATACACAGACCTACTCAACTTTATTCATTCTGGACCAGCAATAATGGATTAAGCTAATCCCCTTCTGTTTAAAACCATCAATACATGCTCCTACTGCCAAGGGAAAAACCCCAAAGCTCCAGTTCAGTCCTGAGCACATCTTCTGCATATTAATGACTCTGCTGTTCCCAAATATGGTAATATTCCCTGTTCTAGACAATACTATCATCTTATTTCCACCACAGCAACCTTATGGCAATTTCAGGTATTTTTCAGTCCAGTTGGTGCATTTTTGACACTGAAATTGGTAGCTGCAGTAAGGATTTTTATCATCTTAAAATGAAAATAAAAGCAATTCAAAATTAGTTGTACCTATTTTGCGATGCATCTTTCCCTTCAGAGATTTCAGCTTGAGGAGATTTCCTTCCCAATTTGCATCTACAGTTTGCAATTATGGAAAGCAATTTAACCATAGCCATTTATGTTCTCATCTATTTGTTTGTTTAGTTTTTTTTTTAAACAACTTCAGTATTTCAGTGAACAATTCCTGGGGGAGACTGGAACAAATTAACAGGAGAACTCATCTCAAGAACCCTGAACTTCAGCTACAGCATATTTGTCAGAGAGTACAAGCAGCTGAAGAAGAGTGTCAGAAACTGAGCTGCAGGGACTTTTTATTTTTCTGTCTTTTTAAACAGAACTTAGATTAAGTTTTCCAAATATTATATTGGCCTCAGAAAAAGGGAAAGCATGACCATGGGAAGAAAAGGAGTCCTAGACTTCAAAGATCATATAGAGAATTTTTTTCACTGGACAACAAACAGGAAGAGCACAAAGCCCTGAGCTTTTCTAAGAAAACCTCAGAATATGAAAATTTTCAGCAAGACTTTTGTTACACAGCAGTTATATATGGAAAGGGAATAGGTGCAATTAAATCTCTCCTAGGGGCCAGCACAGCCCATTAAGCAGCAGCATCCAAAAGCTGTAGAAGGATTTCTGTTTGCTATACTGTGTCAGTGAAGTCTTCTTTATGAGATTGAAGAGCAAAATGAATTTGCCAGACACACTTACAAAGCAGCAAATCTGAAGTTTAGCTTTATCCTAAAAAGGAACCTGATGTCCTATAGTTATAAAAATAGCTCCCAATAAATGGTCAGTTTCTTCAGAAACTCTGTCCTAGTGCAACCTTCTCAAAGAAGACAGGAGAAACTCATACCAAATACTGAGCTACAACTGAATGAAGACCATACAGCAAAGTCACTGTAGAGGGAAAAAAAATCCAATTTTGCTGATGATTTACCTTTTGCCAGCTTTTAAACCTGATTAAGTCTCCCATCTACCACATGGAAAACTTTTGGCAGAATTTTCCACATTTAATCTGTATGATCCAAATTTAATTTGTGTGACGTGAACTGATGTAACTCAACAGAGCAGGAGGTCACTTTGTAAATCATCAGCATTTTGCAGTGAGTCTTTATAGTATCTAAAGAAATCAGGCTTTCACTGAGGTCTAGTCTGTCTTTTTAAACCATTAACTTTTTAACAGGTTGTAAATGCCAAACAACGGTGGCCAGCATTGGCAGAGATGTGCTGGGGCCCAGCACTAAAAAATGCTATGACAACTGTAAATAGTTATAAAGTCTTTTTTAGGGTCCTAAGTTTGTTCCTAGTGACTGTGAGAAGGCTGCCTCTTTGTTTAAGCAATATAAGTTTTTAGCTTAGAGAAGATAAAGACAATTACAGTATCTTTCAAGTAGAAGTTCGCTAACTCATCATGCTCAGTTTTTAATTTAATAAAATCTAGGAAAAGCATACTCAAAGCAACCTTTTTTTTTAATTTCCAAGCAACTTTCACTCAAAATCTATATTGCATATATTTCATCGTAAATTATGGTTTAAAACAAAGGGTGTTTTGAAATGTGAACATTCAAAGCATTTATTTTGAAATAGCGTTTCTAAAACTTTAGCATTGTATTTCTGAATCAAATTAGAAGTTGCATATAGTGTACATGTTCACATATATATGTATATGTTCTATTTGTACATATGCATACATATACAATATACACTCTGTGTATATTTAAAACTGGAAAAGTTTAACAGAATTTGTTATGTAAATAAAATCCTAAATTTCATGCTTTCACACTTAAATTATGTATGCTTTGTGTCAAAGCTACTGGTGCAAAGCACTCGATGTCATCCATGTTCACCATGTCACAGCTCAGATCAAAACTTCCCGCAGTGAATTTGGCAACGAGATAAATAAAACAATTAACTCTTCAGCAAATAGGACAGACCACATAGGGGTTTGTTGTTCTCTAGCAAGCACTGGTTTTGCTCTACTTCGCTTCCAAACCACCTTTTACATTTCAAGCAGTAAAGGGTTCATATTTCCTCTCCTTACAAGAGGTGCTTTTCAGAAGCTTTAAGCTAGAAAATGCTGGGTGTTTCCTTGACGGTGCCAAAACCTTTCAAGCTGCTGTGGCAGACAAGATGCTCAACAGCTTGGGCAGCAGGAGCCTTTCTCTGCGTGGCACCGCACCCCTTCTGAGATGATGTCAACTCTGGGGCTGGCAGCTTGAATTTTCATCTGGCTCGCATCCCAGGCTCCTGTTCTGGCTGGGCACGGATGAACAGGGAACAAACGCTGGCTGTCCAGTCCCGAGGCACCCCCTGCAGCCCGCGCATCCGCCGGGACGGCCAGCGGGACAAGGGCGCTCTGTGACAGCCCACACGCCACATGCTCCCAGTGCGCGGCTGTTGAGAGGAGCGCTCCCCTCCTTTTGTTCTCTCCTGACCGTGTGCCAAACCTTGCTCGAGCTGAATTTAAGGGCAAAAACTTCCTCCGACTTGCAAGGAAGCGTAATCAAGTCTGTACACGCAAGTGTTTTAATGGGTTTTTTTTTCCAGATAGCTTTAGTCATATTGAAAAATATCTTACTCCATTTGCAATTTAAGGGATATTTACCATCATGAAAGCAGGAAGAAAGGAATCTAACCTTCTGCAACCCCAGCATCTACATCCCTTTCTCCTCTTTGCACTAAATATCTGCTCAGGTCACACTGACTTTTGTGCAGTCATGTATTCTGTTTACCAGGATATTTCTGGCAAAACCTGGATATGAAAAAACACCAATGCAGAAGTTTGGAAAACGGACATATATGGTCAAGAACATCACTGGGAATGATCACTGCAAAACCGGTATGAGGGTCCATAGGATGTCTAAACACACCAGGACATTAAATTCAGCCCTTACCTGCATGAGCTGCTGCTTCAGTTTCTGTATCTCTGATATGTTGAGCTCACTGAAGAGGTCAGAGACAGGGTGCAGAGATTCTCCTTTCCTACTCGTGGGAGTTCTGTAGTCACCGTTGAGTTTCACAAGAGGCCCATGGATGTGTCCGTTCATTTTGTCGTCATTGTTTGGCTCACTCCCGTCCTCTGAAAACTTCAACCCATCTACTGATATATTAATATGGTTATTATACATACTATCATTGAGGTTGATATACTGGGACAGTTCCTTTCTCAGATTGTTCTTTTGCTCTCTTTCATTTTTTAAAGTTTCCAGAGCTTCCTCCAGCTGATGCTCAGCAATCTCCTTCAGCCGGATGGCATCTTCTAGCTGGCTATTAAGCAACACTGTCTCCTCCTCAAATCGTTTAATCTCATGCTTTAAGCCTTCGTATTCAACCTGAATTAGACAAGACAAAGAACATTCATAATACTAAAACTTGAGTTGTGGAAACCTGCCATTTATCAGCCCTGTTGAGAGAGGTGTTAGAGAAACTATGGTTTGGAATACCAGATACTGCCTGCTGCTGCAAAGAACTGACTGAACAAAACGTGCAAGTGGAGCTCACTCTGTTAAATACTCCAATGGTCACTGTTTCAGCATGTGAGAATCAAGAAATAGAAAACCTCTTTCTAAATAAGTTATGATAAACAATGAAATTTTATGGGAAGAAGGCTGTTTATTAACAGACATCCTGATAATAACAGATTTACTATGAATTGCCATAAGCAATGTCGGTACATCATGGCATTCACAGATCTTCAGTTAATATGATTTGCAAATATTCTGAAGATGACCTCATATCTCAGTTCCTACTGGATGTAGAGTCACTCAGGCACAGGTAGTCTCAAGTACCTTGGTAGTTTTCAAAAATATGGATGGAAAGTGCAAAAAGAGTCGAAGAGCCTCAACTCTCTTCTCTGTACTTTACAAGGCTCTCCATTATCCCAGAGGCATTTAATTTTAAAGATGAAACATAAATCTATTTGTACAGTCAGTTTAAGATGCCCCAAAATTGCTAGAGATTTTTAAACTACCAGAAGAATGCAGCAAACAGCTCTTTCAGCCCCCCATGGTCTGAGGGACATCCCTGGACAGCATGTAGGGATGTCCCTCTGGAGCACACAGGAACCTGTTGCTCCAACCACAGTGCCTGGAATGTGTCCCAGTGACACTCCTTGACAGCAGTGAAGGGGCTCAGTGTTCTGTCCTTCTCAAAAGGCAGCTCCCTGCCCCACACCAAGGTGTGCTATTTTATCAAGGTGCCTATGGACATTGTGAGCTGAGCTAAACAGCAGCTTCTTCTCTGTCCTTCAGAGGCAGCTCCTTTGTTCAGTCCTTTCCATTTCACCTCACAAGAAACAAAGCCTGGAAAAACCCAGCCTAGCTCAAAAACAGTTGGTCAGGAATACCTAGACAGTGCAGGAGATTCCCCAGTGCAAAATGCTTCCCCTTTGCTGTCCTTCTTTATCTTCCTTTTCACTGCTGGAAAACCCCACAGCAACAAAAAGGAAGAGCTTTGTTTGTCAAAGTCCATGTCCACACTTGACCGGCGCTCATGGTAAAAATGACAACATTTAGTTTTTTTAATTTAATTCTAATCATGTTAGTCATCTGCATCTTAATTTTGAAGTGAAAAAAAAATCTCATTATCAGGGGAAGTAAAAAACCCAAATTTTCATGTTTCCATAAAAAGCCCACTTTTTTTTGCAGTTGATGCTTTTATAATTCAAACACATTACTATCTGCAATCTTAATGCATTGTATAGAATTTTTTATATTTGACATACATAGATTTTTAATCAAACTAAAATAAGGTTCTGGCAAAAATAAAAATATCCACTATTCCTATTGAAGCAGAATATCAACCTGTCAAAAGTCTTTGACTCATAAGCCTTTGAAAAGGCAAACTTAAAAACCAAAGCACTAATCTTCAAACCCAGAAACTAGAATAGAAAAGAAAAGTCCACGAGAGATTCAAATCTACATTTGGCAATTTAATATCTTTCCTTGCTGAAGGAACAGGTCCATCTGGAAAAATTATTAAATGCAATCAAGCAGCTATGTTTATAACTTAAGGACATGAAATAAAGACAAACCAAACAAAACAATCAACACTTTTTCAATTTTAAATACATATAAAAGCTAAAGGTCTATATCTCTATGGTTACCTTCTCATATTTTAAAAGCTACAAAAAGCCCCAATGTGTAGATAATGACATTTTGGCACAGAGATTTATAACATGCAGTTTTGTAAATTCAACCATAAAAGTATAAAATGCTCTTAAAATTTTATCTTGTAGATTAAAGTAATTTTAGGAATCACAAGTTAATGGATCTGTGATGCAAAATGGCTGATTTTTAAAGCCCTTCAAACTGTGGCAATGTTTTTTCTCTCCACAGACTGTTGGCAATTAGTCTCGGTTAGAATTAAATATTATGACAAATGTAAACACCTGCAAATATATTTCATTTTATGGAGAAACTAGGACAGTCCATACCCTGACCTCTTGGTCGTTTACTTCCTTAGAATGTGAAAATGTCTCCTTGTGAGGTTTATGAGAGAAAAAAACCCATGCCTCAAACAAGGAATTTGCTGTCTGGGTAAATAACTCTGGCAACAAAGATGATCTGCTATAAATGCCATTTCAGGAGTGTGAAAGACTAGGCATCTTCATAAAAAGGGGAATTATGCACCCATCTCTATTACCTGTGTATTCCCTGCAGCACAGCTCTGTTGTTTTAAGTGTTTCAATCGCATTTGTGCTGGAGCAGTAAAAAAGCAGTAGAAGAGAGCTGAAATAGCACCACTTATTCCTGCAGGAATAAGGCAGCTTTGTTCCCAGGCTGCCATCAGAAATTGTGACAGGGCTGGCTCTTCACCAGAAGCCCCAAGAGCACCAGGCAATAGGTCAGGACTCAACCAGGGGCTGCAGTGCAGAGCTGTGACCCTCTGAGAGCAGGTGAGGAGAGGGTGCCATGAACTGCAATGTTATGATGGTCTAGACAGACGTGTTAATCCATCTAACCTGGATATTTAAATTTCCATCACTCCAAATTAACTCTTCTGACAGGAGACCAAATTGCTTTTGCTCACTTTAAAAGACAACTGGCCACTGGGCACCAAGTTCCTGAGGAATGGGAAAAGCATGAAGCAAAAATATACAATTCTATCTCTTTTAATAATTCCTCCGGGATTCTATAGTTCTGCAATGAAATATTCCATCACAATTGTTCAAAACTGAGGTAAGACCTCCCCATATTTCACAAATGAACAATAATACCATTTTAGAGTAAGTGATCAGCAAAAATCCAGTAGGAAAAAAACCTCCAAACATACAAAAAAACTTCTATCAAAGTGCTCTGTGGGATCACGTTATGGAAACTGGAGAAAACAGTGACAATTTACAGTACAGTGCCTAGAATCTTTCAAAGCTTACTTGATTCTGTTTCAGTGTGGACACCAGTTTCTGTAAAGTGATGTTTTCCTCTTCCAGCTCAGTGTAGTCCTGCAGCAGTCTCGCCTCTCGAAACTTGTACTCTCGAATCTCATCCTTCATTCGTATCCTCTGCAGTTCCACCATTTCATTATTCTGACAAGAGAAACACAAGTACATTACAGTTCACACACAGCCACTTTAATGCTGAACACTGCCTTGAGAAAAGGCCAAACAAAACTTAATCCTGAAATAGAAACGATTTAACAGTGCACATCAAAACACTATCAGCTATTAATTTGAGGCCAAGCAATAATTTCAGGTGGGTGCTGGCAATGCAGAAATGAGAATGTCTGATAGAGAAACCTGATTAAAACAGTTTCAAGATTAGATGCTTATTGAAATGGAAACTCTGGAAAGGCTGCACCATATCTCATTAGTTTCATTGCTCTACAATACAGCAGGATATAAAAAAAATCACCACCTGTTCTCCACTGAAGGATGCACTTTACATTCATACAGAAAAGCAGTGAGTATTGACATCTGTTCTCCAAAGACATCTGCTAGGGTGCGAGGTGCTCACACATTTGTGTCTGCAGGCACTAGAGAAGCTCACAGGCAGGCACAGGGTGGAAAGCCCTTGCCAAAAGCCTGACAAACGCCTGGCTGTGCTGAGCAGGATCACACCCAGCACTCTGGAAACACACAAGGTCACCATTTTATTTTTCCCATTAGCACATACAGTGCCCAGACAGCCTTATGATAGAGAACATGAGGGATCAGTTTCACCAAAAACCAATTCCATCAGATTCCAGCTCTGACTGAGTTTAACATCAAGGGTCAGGTTATTCTGGAAAGACTCTGCTGGCATAACCACAATGTAAAAGGTGCTACAGGAAAATGGAGTAAACATAAATCTGGAAGAGAGCAGTGACCGATACAGCTGGTTGGGAAGAACAACCTCCAGCTCTGCTTTGAAGAGAAGTCTGAAACTTTCGGATTAATAGGAACAGGCATGGCCAACCACATCTCCTTTCCTACATGAGGATCCTGAGCATTGCCACAGCAGCTGGTGGAGAGGCCTTACTGACGGGGCAGAGTCTCCTCACTGCTGGGATGTCAGAAAGTGAAGCAGTAATAAGTTTCTGTAAAAGATTCCAGTGTGGAGAGGGGGCAACCACTGGCATGATAGATATGTGAAGAAAAGTCAAATGTTTAAGCAGAAATTATAGTCAGGGACCTCTAAATCAATCAATCTACACCATTCACTCTCTGGTACATGAAGAAAAAAACCCCACATTCTGAATTAAGGATGAACAGACCTCCACTTTACATCATGGTTAAATAATTACAAACCCCTGGATAAGAAGTTCACAAAGCATGAAAAAAATATTTTGATGCCAGACTTGATGAAAGTGTTTTTAAAAATGAAAAGTTTTTGTTAGAGAAAACTAAAAACCATCACTCTCCTTCTAGCAGGTAATTAAGAAGTAAAACTACCTGATTTCTGAACTGAAAACAACTGAAAGAATTCCCAGCAGAAGTCACAGAGCACTAGAAAAAAGTAAATATTCCTGCATCCATCACTGCCTAATAAACCTCTAAACAAATTGTAAGAGCAATACCACAGATGATTTCAAAAGGTGAAGGCATTTTATACCCCCAGGCTGCCTTTATACCTTTTGTTTCTGCCAGCACAGTCACTTTCCCAGCTATGGCAGGTGTGGGTGTGTGTGCCAGTCTGAAGCAGTATGGGGACAACACCAAAGGCACAACTCTACCGTGTCAAGGATAAATTAGGCTGTTCGGCAATTCTCCCAGTGTTTGAGGATGATCAGCCCAGGGAATGAGCTGGTGACATCCATCCATCCAACACTGCCAGGAGTCTTGTGAGAGGCAGCATCCTGAAAGGATCCCAGAAGAGCTTAACGAGCCATTCCCAGCGGTGCTGCCTGCACCTCACTGGGGTGAGAGCACCAGCAGCCAGACCAGATCTGCTCATGATCCAAACTGCCTCTGCCCTCAGCACTGCTGAGGGAAAGGAGGGCCTCCCCAAAAGGCCAGGCTGGATGGGGCTTGAGCACCCCGGTCTGGCAGAAGGTGTCCCCGTTCATGGCAGGGGGGTTGGAATGACAAAATCTTTTAAGTCCTTTTTATCACAATCCACTTTCTGATTCTCTGATTCTAAAAGGGAAGAATGAAAAAGGTGGCCAGAATTGGAGGACGAGTAATTTTTACAGAATCCTGATGGTAGTTCCCTGATAGATCACAAGGCATGGTAGCTTGAAAATGCCTTGAAAACTAATTCTGTACAATGCGAGTATTCCTTTATCTCTCCTATCATTGTAAGCTGCAACAGAAAACATGAACTGTCACCTTGCTGGAGTGCACCACCCTTTCTTTAAAAGTGATACCACGTTTCTTCACCATTTATAACTGCTGCTTTCTACACAACCTTGGAGATATGAACAGAACCATCTATAGTTCTCCTCTCCTTACACACAAACTCTTTCTGCAGTGCAGCCTCTATTTGTCCTTACTCATGGCATTTCATCAAGGAGGAAACAGCAGGAAAAAGGAGGGTTAGCCAGCTGGAGCATCCCATGTGCCATGTCTGCCCAAACACTGCTGGCCACACTTCCCATGGCCGGGGACAAGGCCTCTACTGGAAGCAATCCCTCTGCTCTGACACAGGGGCAAAACCAACTCAGCACATTACAGAATAGGGCATCACCTTTCCAAAGCAATATAAAATTTGTGTTTTGTCACTGCAAACACCCAGGATTTATTCTCCATGCTTCAGATCCCTCTTCCTACTTGTAAACATCTGCATTATGCTGGCAAACACCCAGCTACAAGGCACTCCAGTGCTCTCCATGCTTGCCAGCAAAGGCAGTGATTCCACTCCACAGGCCCCAAACCTGGTGTTTCAGAGGTTTACGAGTGAGTAGCCACAGGGCAAGTGGAGGGCTATTCTGATTTCCTTTACACAAGACCTGTGTGTATTTTTGTGAACTAGTCCTGAACCTATTAAAAAAAAAAAGCTCATGTGAATTTATTCTCTTTTACTGTTGCTATGAAGGACATATTGGTCTTCATCAAATGCTTTGATTAAATACATTAACTTCTCACAAATTTTGAACAACTTAAAAAATGCATTTATTAAGCAAAATATCTGCAGTTATAGAGGAGAGATCCTGCTGAACTGATACAATGGCAGCAAGAAGCAAATTTTTTATTTGGTGGACTTGTATGAAAAGAATCTGAGAGGATTTAAAAACACAAGACAAAAGGATTTTGCCAGCAGGGCAGTTATCTACATGAGCCACTAGAGGACAATGTAACCCAAATTATTAGCAAAGTAATTTGTAATTAAACTTTGCTTCTCATCAAGCACTGAACTTGCAGGACAAAACAACTGAGCCAGATGCTTTTACTGGGGCACCGCCTCAGGACTTCTTGCATTCCCAGAGAGAATTCCCCTATGAACTATGTACTGGGTCTGCAAAAGCCAAATTAATCCAAGAGGTGGAGCTGATGACACACAAGCAAATCTTTGATGGCTGAAAATGATTTTCAATCCCAGCCACCAGCCGAACACGGTGCAACGGCTTTAATGGATTGGTGCCAAAGAAGAAGAAGGAAAAGGCCTCTCTGTGAAACTATAGAAAACAAGAGAGTCCTTGTCAGCATTGCATCTCATTAGACATGAGCACTAACTGTGGAAGATGTCAGCCCTGCAGCACCTCTAATGAACCTACACATCTCGGAGCAGGCTGTGGCAAACAAAACACAGGAGGCTCAGTCGAGATGAAGTCTGCTCAGGTCACCTATTTTCTGGCACTTAGATATGTTTTCAGAATTGCAATATATGAAAAGTGAAAGACATCTTAGGTTTCACAGAGGCAAGGACCATGCCCATATACTACCAGCCATCAATGCTGACAGGTCTCTGAGCATCAGTGGAATATTAAATAACAGAAGTTTGTACTTCCTAGAAAATTAAATGTACTATATATTAATTATTCATTTTTGATTCAGCATAGACTCTTAAAATGCTGTATTTCATATGCTACATGCAGAGCACATTGAATTAAGGGTGTGGGGATACATTACAATATATTGTGTAATATCAAATAATTGCAAGAGAGAAGGTACTTTAAAATGAAGGAATGGAAATGGCTAATGTTGAATACTATGAAAAAAATACACAATTTACATGTCAGAATACACCCAAGTGCTGTCCTAGGAAGCAGCTTGTTATGCTCCTGTGGCCTACCAATTCACCTAAAGAAAACAAGGTGGGCAAGGAAGAGACCCCTAAATCTGAGGACTCATCTCGAAGGTGAGAAGTAAATTCCAATGGCTTCTGATTCCTGAACTGTGAAAAAAATAGACTGAATTTCTTGGGAAAGTGGCAGCTTTCTTTTTTTTTTTTTTTTAAGCCTTATTTTTAAAGTGAATGCATTTCTTTATTTTCATTTGTTTAGGGGTCTTTTTGTATTTTGTCTACTGCTTTTATTCCCCCTCCCCCAAAAAAAATTGTGGAGCTAGTGTGTTTGGGCTTTTTCCACCCACTCTGTTCAAGCAAATGTTCTTTAAGAGACTTCAGGTCCTTACTGCAGTAAAACATACTATTTTTCAAACTGTAAAATAGCCTTATAAATCATCAATTAACTCTATGCCCCAAAGTATCCAGACTAAATCCCTACCTATATGTTGGAATATGCAAGCCATAGCATTATGCTGTACAAAACTTCTTTAATTTTCGTAACTCACAAGAGAGCAAGAGAATAATGGTATATTGTATATACACTAAAATTGCATACTTCCAATTTAGTGGCATTGTTTTCTAGCTGATGCAGGATAAAATCCCATTCAATCCAATGACAGTTTTATTGCACTAGTAGTGTATTGAATATAAGAGAGTTTATGCTCAGCCTAATATCTATGATCTTGTGTTTGCTGACAAGTCTCACTGCAAATTTGTATGCCATGTTTACTTTATTCAGCAGAGGAAAATAAAATATATATTTTACGAAGAATAGTAATAGTGATAGAAAATTCAATTTAACAGGGGTTGACAGAAGAGAATGAAAGTGGTAATAGAAGAGAAAAAAACAATTTCTTTTTTTGTCATCAAGTGTTTTAAGTCCCCAGTCCTCTATACTAGCCTTCAAGTTTCCCTCCCTCATATACAGGAATACTCAACTTGAACCGAAAGAATGGCATTTTCCACACTTCCAGGTATATTTAAAAACATTAAGGGATTTCTGTGGATAACCTAAAGTGACCTGATCTGACCCTTTTGAAGAATTTGCACCCCAATCCTCTTGATTCATACATGCAGTTGCCCAGCTAAGCAGGGCTGGGGAGCACCTCTTGGAGAATCATTTCTGCTATTTCAATACACAGATATTCCTACATCCCAAAATAAATTATTTCAAAGATTCTTTTTCATCACTGTCAGAAGTCTGCATCCTCCTTTTTAACCTGAATTTTTCTGATCTCATCCTTCAAAAAGCTTAATCCAGGTGACTTTGTTAGGCTTCATAATACTGTATCTGCTCTAAGCAGCTGTATTGGCATCCTACATTAGAAACACAAATACAGCTCCTATTGTCCAAACCCAGAAATCACTAACTTAGGAAATTATGTATGATTCTGACATTCTTTAGCTGTATCACTCATTGTCTAAAAATCAGGAAAAATGCTATTGTACACAAGATATTTTTGAAAGTCTATCTGTAGCATAGCATAAGGACTTCCAGTCTCTCTCTTCCGCGGATACACTTACAGAATGACAGCACTATCAAAGGGAAGGATGAAAAAAGCCATGTATTTGTTGGCTATAGCATACAGATTAGAAGCCAGATCATGACAATGTCTGTTTCAAGTTCATTCACCAGCAACGGATCTCAAATAAAGCATTTACAATACATCTAATAATTTAATGATCTGAAATGCTCAGTGTTTTTAATTGGAATAGCTAAATCTAAAGAAGCAGGGTGAATTTGTATCAAGGGCAATTAAATAGCCCATTTATCACAGAGTTTGAAACCCGTAATATTTAACATTGTAAATCCTGCTACATATAAAGCCATACAAAGTAGATATTTTATTGAATTTCATGTATAATTATATATAAAAATATAGAATTAAGGAATGTTCTGGTAGTTCAGGGATTAAATTTTCCTGTTGAGTGTCATGGCCACATAATATTATGATGACTTCTTTATAAGATGGTATGAACCACAAACCTCTAATCATGCATATTAGCTGAAAAACAGTGGTTTGATTTGACTGCATTTATAGCAATTAATGCATTAGTATTAGGGCATTAAATATACTTATAATTAATATCAGCATTCTGTAACAAACACTGCTAGAATATTCTTAATCCCTTCAAAGGATAAGAAGCTTCACCAAATTAAACTATATTAAAACAGCATGAGAGAAAATTCAGACTCCAGGGTTACAGCATTGTTCAGTTAAAATCATTCTTCTACCTATCTGTGGAATGGCTTCATGCATGAACATATGATCATTGCTAATAGCAAACTTTCAATTTGCTGGAACACATTTTTCCATGAGGAGGACACTGTGGATGCTATGTGAGGAACCAAACAGATCCTCCTGCAATTCCCACCTGGTGTTCTTGTCTTAGGATAAACCACACTGCCTGTCACAGAGGGCAAGGGAGAATCGGTGCTGCTGGAGGGAGGATGCACGTAAGACCAGAGATCTGACAAGATCACGTTCCATCACATCAAGCACTGCCAAGGTCATTGCTAAACCACAGCCCTAAGTCACAGATCTTTACATTACCTCCAGCATTTACACCTCAACCACGTCCTAAGCAGCATGTTCCAGTGCTTGACAACGCTTTTGGTGAAGAATTTTTTTTTCCTAATACCTAATCAAAACTGGTGCAACTTGAAGCCATTTCTTCTTATCCTATAATCTCTAGCTGGGAGATGAGCCTGACTCTCACCTGACTACAACCAGTAGTTCTGAAGAGCAAAAAGGTCTCTCCCAGCCTCCTTTTCTTCAGGTCTGCACTCTCTGAAGCAGGGGCTGCTGCCCACTCCGCATCACACAACTACCTTACAGCAGGATGAGCAGTTCTATAAAGGTACCAAACCCAAACTGCTCTTGAGAGATTAGTTCAAAGAAAAACAAAAAAAAAGGCAGCATGGATCTGGGGCATTTTGGACTGAATAGATTATTTTTTTTGCCCAGTTATAACCTTTCCTATTATGTTGTCACTTTCTATATACAATTTAAGAAGCCAACAGCAGTGATTCTACATGACAATGCCTCAAGGCAGGCTTTTTGATGGAGAAGCTGCACAGGCCTTTTCAAGCTCATCAAGAGGCCAAGAGCTGGTTCTAAAGCCTAACTGATCACTTAGGAGAAGCATCTGCCAGTTATATGTATCTCTTTGAGAGGCCATCTGTCAGGTCCAAAATGCCAAATTTCCTTCCAGACCCAAAAGGGGCACTAGCTAATCAACAAAAGAAAAGTTGTGCTAACAGGGTGTGGGGCTGTGATCAGTTTAAGTTAATCAGTCCCACAGATGCTGTTTCCAGGTCCTGACCCTCCCTCGGGCCAGTGCTACCTTCCACATCACCAGCCTGATCAAGGGCAGCAAGCCACTCCAGAAAACAAACAAAGATAGTTTTAATGGTGTTTATACTCCCTGACTTTGCTGACAGGCTGGACACACAGGCACTGGTGCTAGCAGGAGGGAGGGAATAGGAAAACATGTCATGTCTAATTTAGGTATGCTTGCTGCTCAGCAACAACTTTATGATCTGTTCCAAGTTCCAGAGGTGGAAGCCCAGCCCCATTGATGTAAATTATAAAATTAATATAGCCTTCAGCAGGACTAAGATTTCATTGTGTGCACTGAAACCTTGAGGAGCCAGGAGCAGTAAAGTGAATGCCTGAATGTGGAAAGGAAGGAAGAGGAAAAAAAAAAGGCACTCAAATAAGAGGGGTGAGCTTTACTATTATTTAGACCTATTTATTAGGCTCTATTATGCTTGGTTGATATGGAAAACTATGTCCCTGTTTTTTGGCTCCTTGCTTTCACATTCCTTCTTCTGTCTTACCTTAACTTCTGCTGTCAGGACTGTCTCAGAGCTCCCTGTGGTAACTTGTCTCCAGGCATGCTGGGCAGCTCCACTGTCCCATGGTTCAGGCACAGAGTTTCAGGCTCCTTGTAAACTTTCCATTCCCCATGGTGACTGCCTCTCCTCCTCAGGACTTGGAGCTATTTTAATTACAGCTGGATGCTAGCTCAGTCCTACCTTCCCTCTACTCCTCACACCACTAATCAAGATGTGCTGAGGAGGGATGCACGTGCCAGGTCAGGGCTCTCAGCTCAGCCTCCCCAACCTGCACTACCTTCAAGTACTTCCCAAGCTCTGATTTTTCCAATTTGCACACCAAGCCAGTCTTTGGTCCTGTAAACACCAGCCAGACATTGCAACATCCGTGTCTGTGAGCAAGTGCCTCTGCTCTCCCCTGCTGTGGCAGGCTGTGCTGCAGGACTGGGTGAGAGCACAGAAAGATGAGAGAGGTGACATGCAGCCCCAGGGCTGGCCAGAAGTGCCAATAAATCTGGTCCCTGGGACAGTGCAGTTGAATTAGTAGGGGACTGAGTTAAAATTAATCAGACATGTAACTAATCCTGATCTTCAGCTCACCAAAGATGATGAAATTAATAAAAAATGAATCTGAGAGGGGCTCCTAGGCAGCATCAAGTAGTCCATTTATCTTTCCCAGGATAAGAGCAACTACATCTATGTCATTCCTGATATCCATCCAATCTCTTGTTAAAGACTTCAAACAATCCCATCACCTTTCCCAGAAACTTGCTTCCTGGCTTTACTTTTGCCACAGATCTATTTTGAATAGATCTGCCAAATCTGAAGCAAAATCTTTCACCGTGAAAGATGAAAACAGTATTTCTTCCCATATCCACAGAAGGCAAGAAATAAATGCATATGTTCCTCTCTGCAAGAGACTCCCATTTGCCCACTCAATCCATTTTCAGCCATCTCTCTGTCCTCTACAACCAGAACAACAAGTAAGAAATCAGGATTCCAGAAACGCTTTAGATGCCCTTGCATGATGTGCAAGGAGATGGACAATGAACTACAACAAAAAGTAGATGTTGGGGGGGGAGCAGGGAAGAATAGGAGACGCCAAAGCCAAATAACACATTATTCCTTCACTGTTCCTCACACTGGAGGAGAAATACATTGAAATAAAGAAGAAANTGCCAAATAACACATTATTCCTTGACTGCTCCTCACACTGGAAGAGAAATACATCAAAAGAAAGAAGAAACCTTTAATAATTTCTAGAAAGTAGAGTGAATAAGTGGCTAAAGGAGACAAAAAACCCTCTTCACAGGTACAAACTATTTTAAGGGGGCATCTGCTGGCACATTCTCTGTTGTGCTGCAGAGGAGCTGTGAGAGCTCAACATCAAAGGAGTTCTGTAAGCCTGTACTCATAGCAGAGCATCCCTCAACAAAATTATTCCTGTAGCTCATCAACTGCAGAGGTGTTTTAAAAGCTCTGTGAATAAACACCCACCAACCCTCCCAATGACAACAGGCTCTTTCAAGTTCCCCTTGAAAAATATCTATACAGTACAAAGGGTTGGTATGAAAAGAGGAAAAACAAGAAAGTAAAACTTTAGTAATTATTCTTCTCCAGATGGGCAGAGACACGGCATCTTTAAACAAACACATCTGAGGCACAAAATTTAAATATAATTATATGGCCAAATCTGTCATTATTAAGGGAGAGTACTTCCTCAAAGTCAGGAGCAATTGCAGTAATTAAAATCCATGTAACATTACCCATCTGCTGCAAGAAGCAGCACAGCATTCTGCAGCTTATTTGACCTTGTGCAGAGCACCCACCCACCCCCACTAACTCTTCTGTGGCATGAGCAGAAACATCAATTCAGAAACAGCAGCTGATTAATATTAAAAACATGAACACAGTTTGATGAATAATAGCTTTTTTTTCATCAGAGACTTAGGTTTTTTATTTTAGAGCATATATTTGAGTGACCTGGTTAGCAAATAAAATCAAAATTAAGTACTTCATCTGTCTGTAAACCACAAAATTTAGGACCAAATTTTACACATACTTTTTACTCATTACAGCACACATGATGATTTTCAAATAGACATGCCCACATAAAAGATTTGGTAAAGTAAATTGCACTGAAGGTTACTTGAATTTATTGACATGGCCAGTAAAAAAACCCGTACTCAGGAAGTGTGGCTGTAAGAGTGCAGTACTCTTCACTGTTCAATATGAATTGATTGAAATCTGATCTTAGCTTCTATAATCTGCCCCTTTTTTATTCTCATACAGACCATAAATTTCACACACTTACTTTACACATACGTATATTTTATAGATATATATATTACAGTCAACAGCAATAATTTTCATGCTGACAGTTTTCTATCTTTTCCTTTAAAGGCTGCACAAACAAGATCTTTGCTGTTCAGCATGCAGGACAGAAATACAGATGTAATACATGCCATAAGAACACAGTGCAAGGACTGACTATTAATGCTGCAGTTCTCACACAGATTGTTGGAGCATGCTGCCTATGGCAGCACAGCCTCAGAATTAAATTATTCCTTTGGGAATTGAATAAACACCGAGTATCATTAACTGCCTACAATGCATCAAAATGGAAAAAAGATACCATAAAATTCTATATTTGCTCAGGGAGTAAAATATCAAGCAAGTTGTGGGATGGTTTATCTATAGACATAAAAATTATGTTTAAATCTGTTTTTTTCTGCTCTCTTGTGTTTCCCCTTAAAATCACTACTGTTTTCCTTTCACCATTTGTTTCTACTGGACTTTCACCCAGCTCACAATGGGTGCTAGTCTGATAGCAGAAGCCTTCTGCTAAAAGAGATTATTGATACATTAACAAAATACAGATAAAAAAATTAACTGGGACCACCCACAAAAAAACCCTGCTAACAGCCCTTCTGAAATCTAAAGATAAATCCACCTAAAGCACTGATAATTTTCTATAAACACCTTGTGGCATGAGGAGGACAGAGGCAAAAATCAAGTAATCTTGATGATCATTATAGCACATGTGAGCAAAGAGACACAGCAGCTCTGGCACCTCAGCTGCAGCAAGAAAAGGAAGGAGTTCTCTTGTCCTTGCTGAAGCTGGGCTCAAGGACCTTGATAAATGAAGAACTACTTTTTTTCCAGATTTATGGAAATCTAGAATATGCCCATGTTAAAGTAGTGAGGAAAACACCGAATTTCAAAGACATGTTCACCTAAGCCTCATCTACGTCAATATCAGCATTTCCAAATTCTGAACTGAGCATTCTCTCAAGCCTTCAAGCCTGCCAGTGACAGCTGGGTGAAATGGGGGTGCCAGACTGGCCCCACAGGTGGCCCTGGCAGGCTTGGTGGCCTGGGGCGGTGAGGGCAGTGTGACAGCTTCCCCATCCGTCTCTCAGCCATGCCCCCAAGGTGCAAGGGCACTCACGGATAACAGGGGAGTGCTGGACTGTAGATCCCCAGGTACTGCTAAGAAACTTCTTTGGCAGTGAAGGATTTCAGTCCAAAGAGTTAATTTCCCCCTCCACTTCCTACCCTCCCATTAGACCACTGCTGATTGATAGCTTCCCTTTGTTTTTTTCTAACTTCTTTTTAATATAAAACACAACAAAACATTAGAGGATGGCTCCAAATTCATCACAGTGTTCTTAAATTTTCTGAGTTCTTAAAGCACTCAACCATGACCCCAACATGCCAACATTACTCATGAAATTCAGTATCAGTTTCAGCAAATAACTATGTAAATGCAAGATTTTTAGTTCTGATTCTGTTGCATGCCCAATGGCCTGGTGATACAGCACAACTGAACTCAGTTATACACTGCAAAAACGTGCAGCAGAATGATCAATCTAACAAAATGACAGCCAACCTCAGGAAGGAAAAACATCACACTTGAAACTAGGTCAGAATTCAGACAAGCAACAGGAATAAGATGAAATTTATGAACTCCCCTTCATTAACTGATCAATATATTCTATGTCATTCCTACACACTTGTGGACTATTGTCAGGTTTTTCATCACTGAAATACTGCTACCAGTGTCTGTAGGGAAAACAATCCAGGCTGCAACAATTCCTTGGGCTCTTAATTATTATACTGAGGGTGAGTTTACCCAGCATATCAATCAGGGAATTGACTTGGCATCTTCCTGATCCTGTGTCCCTCCCAACAAATGTATGTATGGATCGTGGGATACACAGCACACCTGCACCACGCTCTCTGTGCAGGAAAATGTAGGACATGGCCAAATACAAGGGCAGAATGGGAAAAATCCCCCAAACAGAACTTGTAGTGTAATCACAGCTTTTGGCAGTGCATTACCCCTTGTTTAACAGTCTCTGCCTTTGATCAAATTGGAACTTCCACATAACAGGTAATTTTTCTTCAGGCTGTACAGTACCTCTTGTGAAAGAAACAAGGAGAAAAAAATTAACCCTGCAGCCATATCTGCCTGTTCTTTGCCCTCATCCTCCCTCAGTTAATGGAGGCTCCTTTAAGATCAAGGGGCCAAACTCCCCCAGTATATGAAAATAAAGTGCTACCTATTCTAACATTCCAAAGTAGGGTGCCCATTGCTTTGCAGCAGTTTGCTGTCTGCTGCAGTAGTGCTGCAGCAAGCACAGGGAAAAGAGCTGAGCTGCTCTAGGAAAAGAAAATCCCCATTACAAATCAGAGACATTGATTGTGCACCTTGAGAGCTACCGAGTCAAAATCCCTGCATTTACATAAATTAAGAAAATCTATGTGCAGTTCAAAGCTTTAAGTTTAAGCTAAAAATCCATTTCTGGCCTTGGTCCTCAGGAAGTGGGAACCATCACTTTCCCTGTGGACCTTTCCATCTATCATCACTAAATGGGAAGCTTTTGAAGACAGCTCTCACATAGCAACCAAAGGACAAGACATGAGCCTTTGAATCCTAAATGATTTCCCTCCACACTCTTGAGTCCCTCAGAGATTAGCTGAGATGCAGGAGCACCTAGACAGAATGCAGATGTGCGCTTGTTAATTGGCCCAGCACACTATGGTATCACAACCCTTCTACCAGGACCATTTTTGCAAATAAATGCAGCATAAAGCCTAAATATTTTCCTCAGTCCATCCCATTAACGGATTGGAGCTGTTGTAGCACTGTTCTGACTTTCATTTTCTTTTTTCTCATTCTCTCAGGGGAGTGTTTGTGTGACCTAGAGAAACTCCAGTAAATCTTCTCTTAAAACTAAACACTGTACTGAAAGCTTTTCCTGCCCTGATTTGTTCTAAAACTCAGCAATAAAAGATACCACCCTAACATCAACACCAATTCCATTTTTGCTCTCACTACAATTTCTAGTCCTTTTTCTTCCCACTAAAGATTATCAAAATGTTTTATTCTTTTGCCCCTCCAACCTTTACTTCTTATTCACCATTTTTCAACACAGGCATCAGTGTGTTCAACTTGCATCAAATACTAATTTCTCCCCCCTATCTGACGTGGGGTTAACCAGGGGTTAATGAAAAACATGCAAATAATGTTTAATGGCTAAATTCAAAGTTGCAAGGAAATAAAAAACATTGCTAATCTTGCAGGCTGATCCTTTGCCAAACCTGATCAATAAAACTCATTCAAATCTCAATCTTGACAAATGTTTGAAGTTGTTTATTTATTTGCTGAAACAGAAGAAAATATCATGCCCCAATAACAAAAAACAGAAACAGACCAACAGCAGCAGTCTGTCACTGTGTTACCTGTCTCGTGGACAGAGAGACAAAACAGCCTCTAATAAATTTAATGAGCCTCAGGATATCTTGTGGCAACCAAATGTCTTTTTTTAAAAACTAAAATTTTCTCCCAAGTTCTCCCTTCATTTTAGGATCATGGGTGAGAATGCATATTTTAACATATACCAGCTAGTGTGTCTTAATCAGCCCACATTAAAAGCATACAATGGAAACAGTCAATCATATAATATATATGACATATGATAGATATCCTGATATATATTTTATGATAGGTTGTTGGGTTTGGTTTTTTTTTTTGACAAGGCCCTGAATGTTCGCTTGAGATGAAGGGTAATAAATCAAAACTAGTCAGAACTTGACTAATCACAAATCTTATTCATCCCTTATTATGGAACTCCCTTCACACATTTCACTTAGGTGTAACAGACTGTGGTAAGAGATACCCCATGCCACAAGCTCCAGCATCATCCCCTTTCTTCTACTCAGAAATTGCAAGTCTGGCTCAAATCCAGGAGTGTCAGGGGAGGAATTCAAATAGGAAACTTTCACACACTGTCAGTTTGCTGAGTTTTGAAGAGGACCCCGTATTTCTGCTAAGTGCAAGACAGGAGGGGATGGGTAAAAGGGCAGCAGGCTGAGACAGTACACACAGCTATTTTCTTGCACTGGCCCTGAGGCCAAGCACCAGCTCTCTGCCAGGCTCTGCACAAAAGCCTGAGGGCTTCTCCCAGCTCTGGCAAAGGGCTCGGAGACAGCCCCACTTGTGGCAGCACCACGTGTTTCACCACCACAACTCCGGTGATGAGTGCGAATCATCACGCTGATAGGGACAGTCAAGGCTCTGGACAAGCCTGGCACAGCTCTTTGAAAACACTGAAATGCCACAGTACTTGTTTCAGACAGGAACTCTTCTTTGTTTCCCAAGGTGAAAGGGGACTGTTTTATATAAGGTGGTTTCCATTAGTATCTGCTTTCACAGAACAAAAGCCAAATGATGCAACTTTTCCTGCCTAGAATCTCAATTAGAAACTTGGATTTAGGATTGGTACACAGCTTTGGAAGTAAATGGGAAACGGAGCAGAAGAGTTTATGTAGAAGGGGAAAAAACCTTTCTTTAAAGAGAAAGACAGTTGTAATACCCTGTAACTGAAAAACAAACCAAAAAGGATGGGAGGTTAAGCACTCCATCAGGGAAGGTGTTGGGTGCTGTTAATGATTTCCATGTTTAAGCACAAGAAATACACGTGAAAGAGTTGCTACATGACAGAGTCTGGGTCTTCTTTTGCAGTACATAAAGAAGAAACAAACAGATTCATACTAGCTCTGTCAAAAGCTCTTCAATATTAGGAGCACTGGAAAGATTACAATTATTGAACTTAGGATAGGGAAAGCAGTACAGTTTAGTTAGTGTTGGGGTAAAAGGACCCTAGGAATTTCTGAGCTTTAGGATGCAACACAAACTTCCGCCTTCATCGCACATAGATCACCAAGTGTCAAAGAAACCAAAAAATGCAAGAGTGCAGCCTGTTACTAAAAATGGAGATCTGAGCCTCAGTGCCTCAACATCCCATTACAGGAAAGAAATAATCTCATCATAAAAACCCTGTACAAATTACACACCTTAAAGCAGAGCACATTTCTAACAGGGCAGATTTTCTAACAGCAGACAAAACCATGCATTTATATAGAGAGGTGGGAAATTGACAAAACCTGCCCTGGTTTAAAAAAATAGTATTATGGCAAACAGGATTTATTTCCACAGTATTTTATCCCTCGTATGATTAAGATAAGTGTGTGATATAGGAACAGACTGGTAAAATTATCTCACCAAGTAGGCAGGGAGCTGAACAGATGGCAGCACCAGGCATCACTAGACCTCACTTATAGAGATGATATTTGTCACTTCCATAAGATTAGAAAATTACACTCCTATGAAATACAACATTCTGAGGGTGAGGCAGAAATAATTTTTTTCTTTCCCATGGAATCAAAGGTTACGAACCATCCACCATGATAATGTTAGTGGTTCAAAAAGAAATCCCATACAGAGATAGCTCATTTCTGCTAATTTGTCTGCTGGTAGCTACCCTGGGTTTGGTTTCTTTGTAGGCAGGGTGCTCTTTTGGAGAAGGTTATCTTGAATTGCACACACACCTTCATCTTACTCATAAAAAAGACAAGTTTAGACCATGCTCAGTGTGCCCAGCCACAACATGTGTGACGGGGCATTTATAGGGAGCAAGTCTTAGTCACAGAATACAAACCATGGCTGGTTTAGGCACTTTTTGAATTTATAAAATTGCTTCTCTCTCTGACCAAAGTACTTTTTCCCACTGTGTGTTTCATACAAAGCTTCCTTCTTCCTGCCTGTTTGTCCCATCCTGCCATATGTTCCAAAGGAGAAAGGTTTTAATTACAGCAGTTACTGAAGCACTTCCCTGCCTACAGAGCACAGCAGAGCTTTTTCAGAAAAAAAGAATTGGTTTTATCACTATTATAATTAACAGCTAAGAAGTCCATTTGTGAGCTCTAAGTGAAGTGTTGCACACAAAGGACAAGAAAATTAATTCAGTTTTACAGAATGGAGGTTTACTGAAGGTTTGTGTGGTTTTTTCCCTTTGGCTTAGCATGCCATCATGCAAATGGTTAAACAGCAACATGGAGAAATTTTTAGTAGCAAATTTCCAACAATGAGGCAAATATATGCTAGACATGGTTCAGCTGATGCCAAAGACAAAGGGAAAAAAATGCACAAGCACTTATGGTCTCAAAAACTTATCCCTCACATAAACATTAGAAAAGAAATCAAACAAGACCACAGACTGGAGCAGAGCTTCTCAAGTCTGGTCTGGCACCAAGATGCCTCTTGTAGCCAGCTGGCTGTACCTTAAAGGAAAAAAAAAAGCCTTCTGGGGTAACTTGCTATGTAAGAAGGTTGGAAATGTCTTCTGTGCTGCAGAACTTTAGGCCAGTGCAAATCTTGCATTCATTTTTGACAATAACTCTGAGGTTTAACACCCTCAAATCAGAGGAAGTGCATAAAGCTGAGGGATGCTGATTTTTTTATAAGGGCAGAACTCTGGAGGGCATAACCACTGCATTCCCTGAAAAAGGAAATTCTTAAAGTTGAATATGCAGTACATGCCTGAGTTTGCCTGCAGGCTATTTTTACACCAAAAATAGTTGAAATGCATATATCTGGCCTGAGTAAAGCATGCAATCACTAGAAGTATAAGGCTGTAAAATACACTGAAAGTCAATAATGCACAAGTAAAGAAAGGAAGACAGTCCTCCTGGGAGGGGATACACAGAAAAGATGTTTGAGTCCACAAGAAAAGACATATCTATAGTTCTCCTTTTGCTCAGAAACAACAGCAAGTGACATCTGGCAAAGTCATTTCCTGGTTGAAAAAAAGCCCTGGAATCAGCTTTGAATGTTTGTATTTTTTCATTAGTTCCTCTTAAAACACCAACTCCAATCCTACTTACCTTACACAGCAGCGATCTTGACTAGCAAACAAAAGCCTATGATCCCATCAATGCAGAGACAAGGCCCAGATACAACCTCTCCATGTTCATGGTCTTCATCAGGAAAGATGCTCTATCAGTGCTTTTGATTTTCTTTCTTGCATGTCCCTTCATAACTCAACTGCTGCTCTGCTTATCCCCTCCCAGTAAATTCACTCTGGAGCCACAGGAAATTCATCCATCTCCTCTGGGAGAAAAATGCTCTTCGAATAAGCCCCAAGTGCTGCCAGCCAGCCACTCAACAGACAGGAAACCTCTGCTAGCACCACATTTCTTGCAGTCAGTGCCCTCTGAAAGCCCAGCCATGCACAAGGGAGCTCAGCTCACCCAGTCACATCTCCATCATCACAGGTAAACCTCCCAGGACAGCTACATCTTAAATCTGGGCTGGATTTAAGAGAAGGGGTGAGACGTGGCTTGGGCTGTGTGACAATGATATGTGGTGAACAATTTGCTTTAAAGGCAGTTTGAGGCCTCTTCTGGGAAAAATTAAGTAGGTAAGTATAGAAAAAAGTTCACCTTGGGAAAACTATCTCTGCTATTAAAAGAATTTGTTTATTTTTTATCTAGCTGCAGGAGTTCTTGAAATAAATGACATTGTTATCTTTCAGCAAAGCCTCTCACTCTGAGTTATGTGAAAACTCTGGATACTGGTATGCAATGGACTTGCTGTTCAGCTGGTCATCTGCATGAACACCACACACATCAGCAGGAACTGCTGTGGAGGAAAGGTAAGGGGAGAGACACTTCATATTACAGGTGCACTTTGCTGAAGGGTCAAATTACTGCTTCACTGCTTATTGGTATTTTCTAAATGAAAAGTAGTGAACACTATGAAAATGCTAAATATATATATGTTTAAGTTTATCTTCTGGAGAAGAAGTAAATGCTTCCTAAAACCAAAATCAAATAATCTACTTCATACAGAATCTCTCTCAGACCAAATTAATTTTCCTCACCCTTGGTTGAACAATAATAGGGTATCAAGGCTATGCAATAAAACCCCACAAGACAAATTGAAAATTACAGCAAGAAAAAAAATAATCTCATTCTAGCTGGAGAATATCCTAGCTGAAAAAACAGCTTCCATCTCTGTATTCATGAGCAAAAGCAACAATAAATCATGTTTAGAAGTTAACCCAAATCATGATGAAATAATGAAAGTCTCTAATGGATTACAGACAGGACATGGAAAGAGAACGCCAGACGAGGAGAAGGCACATGGCTCCTCACCCCAACAGACCCTGAATTACGTGCTTCAGTGGAGGAAGTGACACGTGTATTTTACTTCACTGTTGCTTTCACAGCCCATTTTACCATCCCATTGAATTACACCTTTATAGGGCCTGAACTGTTTTTCAGCTGCAGCACTAGATTTAAAAATAACCTTCCGTTCCAGACCTCGGATGGGAATGATGCTTAGAGCAGCCTCCACTATTAAAAGGCACAACTAAGAGAAGTAATTTCCTCATAAAACTCAGCATTAAACAAACCCTGTTAAAGAAAAATGCTTAAACATATATAACAAAAACTGACTGTTTTTTTAAGTTTCAGTACTAAGACAAATATTGCAAGACAGTGTAGCTTATAACAGATGTAGGTTATATATTTTGCTGCAATATTGGACAGAGAAGTAGCCATGGCTAAATTTCCTTAAGCAGGGGCATGTAATAAAGAAGAAACCAGCCTATTTTGGTTTTAATGTCTTGGACTTGCTTACAAGCCCTGAGGAAGAGGTCAGTGCAATACGATATGAAAAACAGAATGATAAACCAGTCTTTGCATTTGCTTCTTGATGGAAAGAAAGATGATCTCTCCAGTTCACTCAGAGTTATTGCCTGGATTTTTAATGAAATGATAATAGGGGTGAAAAAAAATCTCCAATATATTTGCACCCTTGCAACTGGAAAGCAAGGGGCTTTCCAGTTGCAGTCAAAACCCAACATTTTTTGCTAACTATCCTGTCTTTAAACAGGTGATCATGGCTTTCTGCCTCAAGGCACAGAGCTACAGCAGCTGTAGAGCGGTTATTCTGACCTGTACAAAGAACCAGTATTGTTATAAATAACTATGTAGTCATTGGCTTTCGCTATTATATTGGCTTTTGCAAATTATTTTGATGTAATAGAGTTTGTAATTCCTCTTTAACCGCTTTTGATATAATTTGTCAGCCTTTTTTTTCCTGTGCACATTATATAGCGTGATAAATATAATATAGCTTAGGTTTTAACAAAATATCAAAATAGAGACAAAGTGCCATGTATTATAACATGAACTATTGCTAATACCTTTATTTGTGTAACTAACTGACAATAGTGAGAATAACCCAGATAATGTTGATTGAATGTACTTGTGGAGTATCTTACCTATATGATAACACTGAAAAAAAACAGAAAAACAAACATTGAAAGAAAGAATGCAAAGAATTTACCACTGATCTTCTGGTTATCAAGAACTGTTCAAAACACAGAACATGGGCCCTTGTGAGGACATAAAATATATAAATTTTATCTGCAGTATGACATGTACTTTAAGAAGATGGGTCAAGGGTCGAACCAAGCAAAGGAATTCCTGGAACAAACTCAAATGTTTGAGTAGGTATAGGCTTCATGAATATGCATTTAACCAATGTAATGAAAAAGCATATCAGAAAATTGTTTTAAGCTAACTGGCGTGCCTGTGGCGCTTTGCCAAGCACCTGGTGCTGTTTATTGTCTCTTATCTCTCATGAAACTTTAAAAACTTAAATGAGCCTTGTTTCTCACAGTATCATCAATATTTTTCAATGCAGCTAAGAACAAAAATATAGACTGTGGTAGGGGAACTCACTATTTTATTTTGCAACATGCAATTAGTGGGTATGACAAGGAAATATGACTCCCCAAAGTATATGGTCAAAAAATGATTAATTTACATAAATGTTGCTGAAGCTGAGCTGGTGGTTGATTTGCCTTGCCTTTCTGATAGCTGCAGTGAGAAGCTAGGTAATAACATGCATTGAGTTCCTGAAAATTGGTCCTTAGCTCACCCAGGCAATCCACAGCCTGAACTCAGCGCAAGGCAGGTGGTGCAGCTGCCCCGTGTTAGAGCTGACCACAAAAAATACTCTTGAACCTGAAAATGCAGAGATTTTCTTAAACAGAAACACCACCAAGGCTGTGCATTTCTTATTTTAAGTCCATAGACCCACCTAGTTTTATTTTTCCTTCCTGATAGTCCAAAATTTTTCACATTTCAAATTTCAAAACATGCACTGTCATTACTTCTTTCCCTTGAAGATGTTAATATAATTTAAAGTGGACTATAAATACAGAAGTGTTTTAAAATCCTATTAGCACTTTAAGGTTCAATTTCACTTGTAGCCGATAAAGTGATTTATTTTGAAACAGAGTTAGGCAGTTATGACTGGCATAAAGCTCCATCTCACAATAGATTTGGTTGGAAGAAATTAGGTAGGTCAACAGGAAGAAAGAGCAAGTCATAAATTCTAGAGGGCAAGAAAAGTGGCAACGCAAAACTCATAACTGGCTTTTTAAAAGTATTTACAATGGATAAAAACATAAAAATGCAAAAACAATACATGAAAGGTGTCAAGGGGCTGCCTTCAAATCACCACTGACATTTATAGAGCACTGGCAAACCAAGTTGCATGACAAACAGCTGTACATCCTAGCCTCCAGAACTAAAATATTCTGATAATGACTCAAAGATCTTCAGTAAAATTAATATCAAAACCACACAAATCATATACATCTACATCTCCAGCTATGTGTTATCTGCTTAGCAACTTACTGTGCAGTAAAATGGCAATGGGAATTGCTGCCAAAATAGGGTGAGCTCCAGTTCTACAAATGGCTGTGAACATCTTGCAAAGGTGTCTGCAGAGCCAGTCCTCCTTCCTCATTGCATTTCTGTCTCGGATAACAAACCAAGGGCATAGTTTCCCTCTCATATTTGTGGAGCATGCCAAGGTGGAGAGACTTTAGGAAACCTTGCTGCTGACTTGATATAGACCAAAATATCAAGTTTTCCCCCTTTAATATACTCCCATTTATTTGACAACCAACCCCCATCCATACCTATTTTTTGGAATTCTTTACTTTTTCTTCCCTGCTTTTCTCAAGCATCTCTCTGTGTGCCTCATCTGAGAAGGGCAGATAATCATGGCATGTGAGAGAAGCTGTTTGGGAAAGAAACACTTTCCTTCCTCCACACTGACTGTGAGAAACAGAGCTCACTCCTTAGAAATTTATAATAATAATATAAAAAAAGAACACTCTTTCCAGTGCTGGGGGTCCCTCTGACAATGGTCAAAGAGCATGCCGAACAGTTAAAATCAAGGTCTCTAGATACAACTAAATAGTTGGGATTACATGCGTATTCATTATTCCATACATCATTCAAACATTCCTGAGAGTCCTTGATGTTACAGTGATTCTTCGTATTTAAGTCTTCCTATCTTTGCTTATCTGTACAACACCAATAAATCTCTTCTCATGAATTTATTCTTATTCTTTCACATTCTTCTTGACAAAAAAAAATGTATGAGTTTCACTCCCATCCTCTCCAGTGCTCCATCTTGTGTCACTGTCATCTTTTCACTTGGTCTGGTCAATTAATGGATGATCTTACACAGTTCTTTTAGTTACACAAAAGCTTTATCACATCTCATGTTTTGTTAAGGTCTATTCATCCTGTTACTACTTCTAGAAGTGATACATATTTATTACACTACTGTTTGTATAAGGAATATAATACCTATTTAAACTGAGAAATTTTATATCAACAAGCAGCTAAAAGGCGTTATAATTTATACCATATCTAAATACTTACGATAAATAGCAACATGCAAAAGCTAATACATAAATGCAAAAGCCAACACTATCTGGTCGTTTTAAATACTGATCCAGAATTTTGCCCTTGCCACTTTAATCACATCCAGCTACTACGCAAAGAACCAGAATCCTATATCTTCTCATGCTGATGTGTTGCCACTTCCTTTGGGAAAAAAAGACACAAGGGACCCCAAGAAACAAATGCAAAAAGCTCTATCATGAGCCAAACCTCACAGTGCTCTGTTAGTGAAGAGCATTGCCTCTGGATCCCCTTTTCGTGACTAGGTGTGCAGGACTGGTGGGAAATGACCCATTTTTAACACACCTCACTCTGAGCTGACACTGTAATGCCACAGCCAGTCTTCACACAGAGTTCACAGTGAGTATCAGAGCAGACAGCCCAACCATTTCACTGAAGTGAAAAATCACAGCTCTACGACGCCTTCAAGGCACATTTAGCTGAAAGAGCCAACACACTGTGCTTCAGGAGGAGAGGAAAGACTACATAGGCAGAATGAAAGAGCAGCGAAGGCAAAAATTGCATTCATACCCAGTCCTACCTGTTTGATGGGGTTTTTTTAACAATAACAACATAGAAGCAGACAAGCTCTGATTATATATGAGCATCTGCACGTACACATCTAAAACATTTGCCAGCAAAAGTGCATTTCTCTCAATCCTGAAGCTTAAAAGTGGATTTGACCATCACAATGAAAGGGTGATAATACTGTCTGACCTCTGCCTGACTTGCTGCCCACCTCCTGGATGCTGACTGGCACTGACTGTTGAGAATAACTAAAAATAACCAGCTTGTATCATATATTGTAATAAGGGCAAAGGGAGAAAAAGAGGTGGCATATTTGAGGCTCTTGCTGTTCACCCTTCTGTCACCTTCCTCTTATAAATTTTCCCCTTGAGAACAGAGTTTGTTGTAGAAAGCACAATTAGCACAGATGATGGGAGGCAAGAAATTATTAATGATTTCATATCAATGACAAACTGGTAATGAGTTTAAAGTTTTGAGGCAGAAGGGGGAAACTGAAGAGAAGAACCTGCCCCACAGAGGATATTTAAGGATATTATTTAAGGATAGCCTCAGGTTGCCACACAGAACAGACTTCATGTACTCAAGATGTAACATGAATGAATCCAAATGAGAAAATACCAACACAAAGAACACAAAAACATAAACCTCAAAAATGCTGACTTTCCCCAAATTTTTCAGGGCTTCATAGGTTTTGAATGTACATGGTTTCTTTCTTTTTATTTGGGTGGGTTTTTTTGTCAAAAATATCTTTAGTAGTTGCTTACAATCTAAGGGTATAATTTAGACGTGTTTTGCTCCATCTTGCTGTGATCGCACATCACAACTCATGCACTTCTGGAGTCAGGTCACAGGCAATGGTCCATGTCCTGGCAGCCAAGACATATCCCCAGGAAAAGGTAAATCCCATTTCCCAAAATTTCCCACTAAATCCCAGGAGAAGCCCTTACAAATAAATCAGTATTGATTAAAAGACAAGAAAAAAAAGTAGACTGAACATAAACGTGGGTTTTGAACAAATGAGAGCAGATGTTGAAGCTTGAGCACCTTGGCTGATAATTACTGTCCACATGCGACTAGTATCCATGAGTTTCCCTAAGGTCCAAATAACTAATCACAGCTCCAGTAGACATTATTGGGTTTTCAGTTTTGTTTGGTGGATCTCATCTCTGAGCCAGTCACTGCCATCCATTCTGTACCCCTTAATAACAAACAAAAATGTTTAGGAGGAAGGAAAACAGGCAGTGATGCATCCATATGCAGGGAACAGGAGAAAATCAACAGAAGGTACAATCATGCAGGGCTAGAGTGCCTGTGTGGGTTCCCAGGAGAGGAGAAATGTGACCACACTGCTTGTGTACTGATGGCTGGGAATACATGCAGATTCCTGTTCTGTAATCCCAGTGAGATCCCAATGAGTACTGAAGGCATAAAACATTCAACAATTGCCAGGCACATTCTAACACTTAATGACTGGGAAGAACAACATTAGTCTCTCAGGGAAACTTCAACCATCCTTTTTTTTTTTAACTGAAAACTGCTCAGGATATTGAAAAAATTCAAAGGAAATTAATTGTAACAGGGGCAACAAACTTACCTTCATTTGTTGTTTAATACTCTTTATCAGTGACACACCACCACAATTTATGCCCTATTTGCTTATGCACTCAGGCAGTGAGGACTTCCAGCAAAATATTCTCCTTTTCCTTATGCCTTTACTTTATCCGGAAGGCTGCTTAAGCTTTTGGGGACTCAAGCTTCCAATAGTCTGGCACCAAGGGTACTCTTCCTTTCCCACTTAATCCCAGGCAAATGAATGAAGTCACAAGGTATAAGTCAACACAGCTCCTGGGCTCCTGCTCCTCAGAGCCCAGATCACATTGCAAGGATTCTGTAAAAACTGGCAACACAGCTCATCCCAGCAATGCCAAAAACCATCTTACTCCCCACCACTTGAATAGACAAAAGCCCAAGTTATTTTTAACAAGCAAATTGATACTGAAAAGAATGAGTCAGCACAAGAAGTTCTTAAGAGGGTTTCCTCATCTAGAAACAAAAACAGGACAGAAAAGTTATGCATTTTAAAAATGTAGAGGCCAAATGGGAAAAACAAAATGTTTTGACAAGTTCAGAGAGCTGCTAGCTCAATATCCAAGAAGCCACTGGTGTGTGAGACCTGAGAAACAGGGATATTATATGAAGATGCTTCCCCTGGCATCCCCTACAGCCCTGGGACTGGATCTTCAGCTATCAGCAGCACTGATGGCCCAATGCTCCATGGAATTTGCCTCAGTCTTCTTTAAACCCAGGTAATGCCTCTGGCTTCCAGAGCTGTCCTCTCAGCATGTGCTCACTCAATACCCTGCACAAAGAGGGACACACAGGGCTTGGAAACACCACCTCGGCAGAAATAAGGGGTCATTCTTTCAAAGAACTTATGTAAGACCCAGCACTGCCAGACCCCGATTTGATTAATTACTGCCCAAAGATTACCAAGGGCAGCTGAAAGTGCACCCTCTTTCATTTCCTATTTGAGGCCCCTTTGCTGAAAGAAGGAGTGGGAATTTGAGTATTTTTAATAAAGCACTCTGTATTTATGCAACAGTCCCTTGGTTATGCTCCATTATCCCACTTGGCCTTTTTTTGACCTCCCTAGTGTCCATTGTTTGATGCTGCTATTCCCAGCAGAGCTAAATGCCTGAATTCTGCCAAAGAAAACAGTGTCATAAACGTGTCAAATCCCAAATTTGTATCCAAAATCCTTGTTTGGGCTCATTAACAGGAAACACAACCACTCAAAGATGTTTTTGGTGGCTTGCAAGTATATTTGAGGGTAAGAATAGCAAAACAACAAGCAGGTTACCCTACAAAAATAATGCCACAACAAAATGTATTTATCCAAAACTCTTGACCTTCCTGTTCTATTTCAGTTGGTGCTTATGAGGAGTATGAACTTGGAAACACAACCCTCTTATGAGTGATTATAGCAATTTAGAATTATAAGCCACATTTCAGGAAACAAAAAGGTGAATTTTACCATAGTCACCTTTGGTTTCACCTGAGTGGTTTGTCAGCAAAATTATGAAGCAAGAACCCAATGAAAGAATTTGATGGTAACTAAGTCAGAAGATGGAGCTGAACAGCAGATTTGTAATTAAACCTTCATCTGTTAATAGGAACACTCAGAAGCAGTCAACAGTAGTCTTGCTGCCTATACTCAAAGCTCTCTCACACAGAGACAGTCTATTAGTATACCCATTAATTTCACAGCATGAAGAGAGATTTAGTAGGATTACAAGTCACAGCTTGCTGTATTTTTCTGTCTCCAAGACAAAGAAAATAATTTTGCTTCTTTTCAGAAATNAATTTTACCATAGTCACCTTTGGTTTCACCTGAGTGGTTTGTCAGCAAAATTATGAAGCAAGAACCCAATGAAAGCATTTGATGGTAACTAAGTCAGAAGATGGAGCTGAACAGCAGATTTGTAATTAAACCTTCATATGTTAATAGGAACGCTCAGAAGCAGTCAACAGTGGTCTTGCTGCCTATACTCAAAGCTCTTTCTCTCACACAGAGACAGTCATTTAGTATACCCATTAATTTCACAGCATGAAGAGAGATTTAGTAGGATTACAAGCCACAGCTTGCTGTATTTTTCTGTCTCCAAGACAAAGAAAATAATTTTGCTTCTTTTCAGAAATTCTGTGAACAGGGAAAGTACATGTACAGAGTAGGGCAAACCATTTAAGAAGCTTTCCGACTAAGGTCCATCTGAAATTTTTCCTAAAATTTTTTCTGAAAGCAGACTGAAGCAATATATTTTTAGAAAATCGTGCAGCCTCTTCAGGTAAAAACATCACCCATTAACACTATCAGAAAAGGAGGGAGAAACATTTATGAGGGTGACCTGGCAGAATCTCCCTATGGCAGACTTTTCTAAACACAGGAGAGAGAAAATAAAAACACCTCTTAGCAGGAAAAATAACACACTTGTATTATAAGCCTAAATTAGAGCTGGTTCTAACCAGGGGACAGTATCTTCCAAAACAACGGAAACTAAATATTGTCAACTCTACTGATTATGCTAAAAATGCCCTAAATTGAGATGTGAGCACTCTCCTGACAGGAGGAACAGTTCTGCCATCTCTCTATCACACCCAGCTCCACGTAGTTTCTCAGACACTTCTGACACTCACAGTCATGCCTGTGGGCTGCCCTAGCATCTCACTCCCACAGCTTCTTTTCAAAAAACAGTGCTTGAATTAAAGTCCATTAAGATCAAAACACCATTAACAATGTCCATGTTGAATACTCCAGAAAATTTTCTTAATTATTCTCCCTCTAAAAGTCATAGGATCATTCAGGTTAGAAAATAGCTCTAAGATCAAGTTCAACCATTAACCTAGCATGGCCAGTGCACCATTAAACCACACCCACAAATGACATATCTATGTGTATTTTAAATGTCACCAGGGTTGGCGACTCCACCACCACCCTGGGCAGCCTCTTCCAATGCCTGACCACTCTCATGGTGAAGAAACTTTTTCATAATATTCAACCTAAACTCCCCTGGCAACAACTTGAGGCCATTTCCTCTTGTCCTAACGGTTGTTACATAGGAGAAGAGACCAACCTCCACGTCACCCCAGCTTCCTTTCAGGAAGTTGTAAACAGCGATAAAGGCTCCTTTGAGCCTCCTTTTCTCCACACTAAATACACTCAGCTGCCTCCACTGCTCCAGCACCTCAATGTCCTCCTTGTCACGTCTTCCATGTCACAAAAGTGGACACAGGAATAGAGGCATGGCCTCACCAGAGCTGAGTACAGGGGGATAATCACTGCCCTGGTCCTGCTGGCCACATTATTGCTGATACAGGCCAGGTGCCATTGGCCTTCTTGACCACCTGGACACGGCTGGCTCATGTTCAGCTGCTGTCAACCAGCACCCCCAGGTTCTTTTCCACCAGGCAGCTTTCCAGACACTGTCTTTGGATGTCTTCCAAGTCTCTAGCGATGCATGGGATTGTTGTGGCCCAAATGCAGGACTTTGCCTTGTTGAACCTCATTCCATTATCCTCAGCCCATCAATCCAGCCTGTCCAGACCCTTCTGCAGAGCCTTCCTGCCTTTCAACACATCAACATTTCTGCCCAGCTTGGTGTTGTCTACAAACTGGCTGAGGGTGGGCTCTTGTCCAGATCACAATACAAAGCTATTGCTGCAAGAGCCACCTTCATATTAAGCAAGCAGATAAATATTCATAATGCAAGCTTTGTTTAACTGGCATAGATACCAAAGCAAACTTCCATTCTGGAGTAGATTGAGTGGGACAGGGCTGTGGATGCAGACACTGGAAAGCACGGGACAACACCACACCACACAAGGGAGCAGACAAGATCATGTAAGGATGCTGCACAGTCAGAGTCAACACTGCAGTCACTTAAATCACTTCACTGGCTGGGGTAAACACCAGAGCGCAATCACAGGCTCCCTACTCTGTGCATGAAGGACATTAGACAACTACTAGAAAAGCAAGCTAACAAAAGTGATGAGAGCTCACCAGCTTTGTCACTACAGCCAAGCAGCTAAAAGGTGCTTCCTGCAGTACATAATTCCTAGCAGTGATTGCTCTTCCAGACTTAGTTTTCCCTGTCTTTTTTCAATGCAGAGTTGGTAAAAGTCACCTCACTTGGTTACCCAGAGTTACCTCTCTCCAAGAGCTCATCAGTTAGGCCACAAGCTGTGGGAGAGCCAGGTTGCAGACCACACTCTCCCTGAGGGATGGAGACAGCTTTTGCTGAGGGCTGCCACCTCACAAAGGATAGGCTGGGGTTATGGTCTCTGACCCAATTAATATTTAAGTATTTCTTATCCAACATTAATTGAAATAGGGAATAGAACTTGTTCTCTATTCCCATCTGAGTGGTTTAGCCTTTAGGCTACAGTCATTCCCATCAGCTTGCTCAGTCCCACTCTCTCTGCCCCACAAAACACTATCTTCCCAACCATGTGGAACAGCTTCATCTGAAGGAAAAAAGCCTGTCAACCAACTGCTAGGGCACTTTCATCAGAGAAAGCAGCAGATTCACAAATCCTATGGCAAAGAATAAACTGGAGCCCCAAATCTTGCCACAAATCTCATGGAACCAGAGAGTGGAACAACATCACTGGGTGAGGTGATCAGCTGGGAAACCTCTCCTTGGAAGATCCCAGTAGCTCCTACAGCAGTGTTCAACGTGCAGCAACAGGGTAGTGACAGACCTCAGGCCAAGCCAGACCTTTAGATGGACAGAAAATTTTACAAAAGGTAGAAACTGAAGCACAATGTCTGCAGAAGCTTCCAGTAGTAGAAGACAATTGAATGTAAAAGGATCTAAGGACAGCCTAAATTGTATAGGATGCACTATGTACCTAAATCTAAACCCAGAGCAGCAAAATGAGAACCTGAAATCAGTGTGTTTGCCCTGGTTCCACCATGACAGGGTATTGACTATATGTGTTCATATTAAAGGTTTGAGGTTTCACTCAAAAGTGTAAAAGAGAAAAACCCCTATTTTTTCAGATTGAAAAAAACCCCATCATTTCTAAATAGGAAACAGCAAATTTTGATTTAAGCCACATTTAATATAGAAATTAATATAAATTTTTAGATAAAAGTCAGCTGGAAGGCAATAATTGTAATTTTTTTCTGTTTTCAAACATTAGTTCCCCTCAAAAAAATCCAGGCTACCATACCCATACATTTTCTGACTAGCATGAAGTACAAGATTTTTGTGCTGCCAAAGTGAATAAATGTTTAGCTATTGATTTCAAGGGCAGCAGGCAAGGGCAGCAGGGCAGCATAACTTCACCTTAGACATTTTTTCACCTGCTTTCAGCAAATAATACATTGCAAATTCCTATTTTTCTCCCCACCCACTCTTCCACTGCCCTCATTGCTGTTTTTGCCCTCCAGAAACCCAGGTGTGTGGTGTTTCCGTGGCCCATTAATATTGTCATCACATAAAGCTTCCTGTTCATCTGTCATCTCCTGGGCTGCAGGTACCCAGGTGCCGATTTCTTTCTGCAATCCCCACAGCTGCTGCAGTGGCTTTTAGTAGAGAGCTTATGAGTTTTAACCCTTCCCTTCCTAGCTTTCTCCTTTTCACTAGTCTTAATGGGAAGAAAGAGCTGATCCACATATGCCAGCTCCTGCAGACACCAAGACATTCACCTGCCCACCCATCTGTACCAACTGTACCATCACTCTCCACTCCCATTTTCTACAGTCCTGCCTGCTTCATCTTTGCCTCATTCTCTTTCCACTCCAGTTGCCACCAGTTTTGATTCAGATGCCCAGCTCCAAGGTATTCAGCCTTCCCATGACAGATGAGTATATACAGACATCACCTCTATATGGATATTTCCTGTTTATGGGCATGGAGAACTTTCTCCAGCTTCTGAGCTGGGTCATCTGGGCTTTCATAACCATCTCTGGCAGTTATCAGCTTCTCAAGGTAATGACTTCATCTCTATACACCAATAAAATACTCATGATTATTATGAGAAGAGATTTTTTTCACTGACACAAATGGAAAAAAGTTACTTATCTCCCAATTACAAGTGAACAGTGCTTTTAAATAGGAAAAAATAACAGACTCCAGAAAATTAGAAAAGGATAAAAAAATTGTCTTTTAAAGAGATAGTTTTTTAAAAGAAGTATTTTTCAATATTTATAATAAATTAGGACAATTTATACACTGCTAGAGAAGGTACATGATCTAATAACCATAATGATCTCTCCATACAGAGAGGCCACCACCACAAACTGTGTGATGCCTAACACAGATTTCATAAATCTAGTCCCTGACTACTACAATATTATCTCTCTGGCCTCAGTTTAAAATCTATATAGTTTTGGTTCAAATTAAACAGCTTACATTCCCTATCTGAGGTCTTGGAAGGAGAAAAAAAAAGCTACCAGCTTTCCAAAACATATATTTTATTTAGTTAGGTGATAGTTAATAAGATTTCTATCCAACATTCTAGGGATTTTTATTACATCAAAAATAAAGCCGGTGGCATCTTACTCCTTTAATCATTTTAACGTGAAGTAGAGAGCTATCTATGTACAGAGATTCCTGCTTCATTATTCCCCGTCAGGGGTGAAGCACATGATCAAGTTCTTAAAAAACATCTTTTTCAAGATATGGGTACTGAAAACAGTTTGCTTGGTTCTGCAGTCTGAGGTGCACAGTTCTCCAGGGACATGAGCCTGATACATTCCCTTTTATAGCAAGGGAGATCCAGGTCAAGCTGCCCTGCAGACATCAGCCGGGACTCTAAGGCAGATACTTGCTAAAATGTATGAATTTTTAAACCCCAGGGCTATGGAATTCCCAGCACTGATAGAAGTCATCAGCATTCATGTGAGTGTATTCTGACAGCTCACAAAACACTCATACACATTCATATGACTATGGATTTCTTTGCAAACTCAGAGAGCAGATTGAATTCATCAGAAAACTCCCACGACATGCTGGAGAGTGGAGAAACACCGAGTGTATTATTTAGGAATGTGATACCAATAACGAGTCATTTTTTCAAAACCTACCTATCAGTCTTCAGTATCCTAAGTGGATGAGTGCATAGAGAAACTACCATACATTTGTGTTATCCATGCAAAAACTATTCCCAGAACCACACGGCAGTTATTCAAGCATTTATATTAAGACTGAAAGTAAAAGGAATTATTTGTTTTTGTTTAGTTTATAAGATGTATTATTAAGGCCTAAAAAACAGCTATAAAGCATGTTTTTCTTGAGGGGAAGAGGCAGTGGGCAGGGAGAGGAAAAGACAGAATACAATCAGGTAACTTACATCCAGAATCTACCCATCTATCTTTGCCTCACTCAGTACAGAGATCCACATGAGGATGATATTTTTTCTTTCATTTTTTTTCTCTAATTAGAATTCCAGATTTACTGCCTAAAAAGACAAATTGCTTCCTCATTGTAGCAATCCACCCACGGCAGCATCTAATCCTGACTTTACCCTAAAATATACCAGACACTTCATACTTTTTTTCCCCTCATCTTTGTAGCTGTCAAGACTGGAAGTAAGTTTAGTCTGCTTTCCCCTACTTGCAGGATGAAGAACCAAACAGACAAAATTCAGAAACACTTACAGGAGAAGGTCACCTCCTTTCAGCAGGCACTTGAACATCACAGCCATAGGACCAAGGGATACCAGGCTGGGCACAAGAGTGAGACTCCTCTGAGCACAAGGTGAAATGCCAGCATAATTCAGTGTGACAAGATCACAAAGAGCCTGAAGTAGGTGTCAATCACTCTCTCTTGTTATTATTCGAGTAATTAATCATAATAGCTGTGATGTGATGAACTGACTGCACTAATCCCATTTATACTTAAGTACACTGATTGTAGTAACACAAAATAGAAGTTCCACATAGTCAAGGACTTGATACTTAGGATACAACATCGTCTTACTAACAATCAGTTTATCAGCCTTATTTTTATTCAAGCAAATTCCTTTATTGCATTTTAATTAACTACTATGGCTTGGTTCCATTCAGCATTACAGCAGGCAATAATTGCAGCTGGCTTCACACCAGGGGCTACTATTATCTCTAACGAAATGAGGACAATTCCAGGGAGGACAGGTACTGAAACTGCCTCCTGAACAAACTGCAGATCAATAACCGTGACAGAAAATATGCATTTGAAGAAATTCCAAGGAGATCCCAGAGGAAAAAAATAGAGCACGAAGACAAATGTCTATTTTCTAACTTGGTTGTTCATGTGTGTATGAACCCCAAGCCATCAGGACCAGCTAAACCAAACAGGTAGGCCTGTCAGCAGCTGGTTGTCTGCCACCAAGATGATTTTAGGACAAGTAGATGAACAACAATTAAAAGTTTTACTTTTTTTTCCTTAACCACTGCAATAGCAATTACAATCACATATTTAATTGGAATATGTGAACAACTGGCATGTGTGTACTTCTTCCTGAAACCTGATCTGTACTGTGAGCAAGTGCAATACAACCATTAAATAAGAATGTTCTACGTGAGTAAAGATCACAGGTCCAGGGATACCCTGGTTCCAGGACTTTCTGTAGGCTAAAAGGATGCCATTCTATTGAGCTACAGAAAACATGCTAAATGTTAATATTAACACATTAAGTAATCACTTTGCAGAACCACATAGGAAATATCTCCTTCAGCAGCTGGACAGCAGGGAGAATTCCTATGTCTAAGCATTCCCAGGGAATGCAGGGAAGATGTGGGCTCATTTCCAAGTGCTGCCTCCCCCTGCATGTAGTTGTTCTGCTACATTCTGTAACTTCCAGATTCCAAAGGGAAAAAAGGCAAGTTATTAAATGTTACTTAATTCTCCATCAAAGTTATTCAATGTGTCATATAGTCAATAACTACATGTGACTTCCTTACTGTTACCCATTTTCTAAACACGAGCATGCATTTTAATTTTGCTTTACAGTAGATGAAAACCAACGAAAGCTTCATTTAATTCTAATCAGTCTGAAAATTTGTGTAAATGCTGAGAAAGAAGAGTTGCACAAACACTGGAAGTGTGCTGAAAATGTGTTTATGTAAAACTCAGTACTATGAAATGCAATGCAAAATGTTAAGGGTGGTTAGGAAATCACATCTTGAATTGGGTTTTAGTATATTTGTAAGATGGTGGTGTTTTTTGATAAACAACACAAGTTATATTCTCTCCTTTCTATACTGTAGCCTTCTCAGGCCAGAAAACTGTGGTTTCTTGGAAGATCACAGACTGGGAGGTGAACATTTTCATTTCCTGTAATATTTTGTTTACTCAGAGCCTTGTTATCCATGATACCCTAACAAAATTCAGCCCATTTACCTCTTTCAAGTCTTGGACAATAGCAGTGAGCCTCTCATTCTCTGCCTGAATGTTGGTGACCACAGCCCTGCTCTGCTTGAGCTCGTTCTGCATCTCCAAAATCTTGCCAAGGTAGTAGGCTTCCTTCGATGCAGACTCCTGGAGAAGAGTCTCCTCCCGTGTTTCGCCATCTTCAGCCACTTTGCGGTGAACAGAGAAGGACTGTCCAAAAGCCTGCAAGGGCAAAACAGAGCACAGTAAAACCTACTGAAGCCATACAGAAATGATCAACAACACTGAGCAGCTGCACAGCCAGCAAGGATGGGACAGACCTGCAAATCCCAAACTCTGTCCTATTAAACACTGCCCCAGCAGCTGAGGGCCCCCATCCTGCTCAGCTGCAATGAAGCATCTTGAGGCTGCTCCTGTTGGCAGTCTGGATTTATGGCCCCCATACAGTCGACCTCCACTGAGATCAAGATGGTGCTCTGCTAACTGGCCATTAATTAGTGCCAGTGTTTAATGCTCCTGCACGAGGCCAGCCCATAATTCATCAACTCCTTTCTTCTCTCATTCCGCAAAACAAATGCGTGGTTTGTTTTGGCTTAAAGAGCATAAATAGCTGACAAATCTCTCTGAATTGCTTTCCATTTCCAACAACCTTTTCCTATAGGAGCTCATCTCCTGCTATGGAAAAACATTCCTATAACCTGGGAGAAAAATAAATGGGCTGAGAACCAAGCAGTGACCATCTACACCTCTGTGATGCTAAACACAGGGTATGTCAGCCCCTTCAATTTGTTTATACTCAGTATTTTTTGCTTCTGTTGGATCTTTAACTGTTTGAGAAGTGTTTAAATACAGACAATCTCAGTGCTTGTCTCCTTGTTACTGGCTTACACTGATCAATTCAATAAGACAGTGTTTCTCAGCGACAATTTTTCACGTTATTTTTGACAGTTCTGGAGCAACCTGGAAGACAGCAAAGTACAAGCCATGATAGTAGACATGGAGGTATCATTTAATGATGAAAAACAAGTGGAAACTCAGCAATAATATAATAACATGAAATACAATGTAATAAAATAATAGACACAAAAAAAAGAATGAAAATAGCAATAAAAAATAAAGTAAAATAAAAGCAAAACCTGATTTAAGTGTAGTACCTTTAAGAAAAAAGGACAGTTGAAAATGACATGACCTGATTCTGGAGAAAGCCCAAAGAGGGCTTCTAATTTGAAGAATATTCAGCCTAACACAGGCAGAAGATCTCATGTATCTTAAATCAAAGTGAACACATCTGAATGACTACAATTTTTATTTTCTTCTCCTAATACATAAGAGAAATTTGAGTTATGGTAACAGCTATTTTAGTGAAAAATTATCCCTAAAAGCCCCATTTCTACCCAGTTCTATAAAACCACAGCACACATTTGCACCCACCGTAGGCTGCGGCCTCCATTGCCTTCCCACCAGTAAGACTTGCCAAATTAAATGCAATGTTTTACCTGCTGCAATTCATAGCCTTTCAGAACACGTTCTAAGCTTTACTGGCACTAGAACTGAAACAGCTCCTTAGAAACTTCAAAGTAAAACTCTCTTCAAAAACTTCTCAGCTTTTAAGTCTACTCCATTTGGAGAATCCTGTGAATTCAGCATTAAAGGATTCTAAAAATATTCAATAATGTATTAACCCAGCTGTCTTCTCAAAAAGCTCTAAGTTACTGAAATAGCAAGTGTCAGCAACTTGCCAAATAGGATTTTCCAAATAACAAGAAATTCAATTTAATGAAACTTAAGCACTGATATATGTGAATCTAAGACCACTGTTTCAGGAGCACTGCTAATAAATGAACTTTCTCTACACACTTACATCCAATAGCTCACCGTTCCTAGTTTGAGACTGAGCAAAAAGCACCGGTCAAATAAAGACTCTACAAGACAGATGTAAAGGCCACTTGTCCAGAGGTAAAATCAAAACAGCAGAAGCAGGACTTGCAGGGATGGAGAAGCTCATGAACAGATGTTACCTGGAGCCCTCTCTACCAGAGAACTACGGTTAAATACCAGCACAGTGATGACAGCCTTCTGGATGCATACCAGGTTTCCCTTAGTGTGCTTTGAAGGTACATTTTTAGCATGTGTGATGTTTGAGAACAGCTTTGAATATAGATTTTGGGGGAGTCCATAGCATAGTGGAAAATTACTGCATACTCCATGTTTCCTTGTACCTACAGCTACAGAAAATATATACACTTTTTTTTTCCTATGAAACCAATTTAAACCATTTTTGTATCACAGAATGGGTCAGGTTGGGAGGGACCACAGTGGGTCATGTGGTCCAACGTCCCTGCTCAAGCAGGGTGACCCCTGAGCAAATGGCACAGGATTGCATCCTGATAGCTCTTGAATAACTTCAGTGAGGGAGACTTGATAAAATCTTAGTAATCTGTCCCATTGTCACCCGTATCGAAAAAACTTCTTCCTCATTTCTTGGATGGCCAAGCCTATCCCAAAGTCACCCATATCATAATACTTAATTTCTTTCTTAAACTGCTATCAACATGTTCAACATCAGGGGAAGGAAAGCAAGGAAACACAGCTCACTTTTGATATCAATTATCAATGCAACAGATCCATGCAACAAGGAGACGAACATGAGATACCTTTTAATTATAAGCAAGCAAAAAGTTCTGCTTCTCTATTTCCTAGCCTGTACAGAACATTAAGAAGTTTGAACTTGCCAGACATGTCCACTTAAAGTCTTCCATGAGATTGACCACTTTTAGATTAAACCACATACCAATATTTTTCAGCTGATAGGCTATTTTGATTTTATGTTTTAATAATTTGCTTGATACATTTACTTACGATGGCATCCTTATAACCTTGCTATGATGTGAAATATTTCAAGTAACTGTGCTCACATGAGAAGGTGATGACCTGGACTGTAACTTAAAGGAAGCTCACTTGCATTTGGGTCACGTGTTGGATACAAACTGGTTTGCTGAATAGATCTCATGGTACTGTACATGAGGGAGTACCAGCCTGAGTGCAGAAACAGCTTTACTGTGACCTGACATGACACCAAGGGAGAGGAAGGACTACGCAAAAGCAAAGCAGATGCTCCCTGCATTCACCATTGAATAAAATCTTGGTATTTTGAGACCATATAGAATGGTCTCAACTATTCTGAGTAGGTGCTGTATTATGCTGTGCAGATGTATCAGTTAATTACCACTGTTCTTTTCAGCATGGTGCTGCTTGGTGGGACTTCTCATTAAAACCACTTAGAAATCACTATTGTCCCTTGTTGGTTCTTGGTTTCAGTAATCACAGAGTGGGGCTTTCCTAACATCTTCCAGATTCAAGTTTGGACTCAGAAGGGGCTGTGTAGCCCTTCAGGGTTTCTGTCTCCTTAAGAAACCCCCTCCCAGAGGAGGCACAACAGCTTAAATCAGCTACAAAGACTGAGACAAGTTTACTGCTTCAACAAAGACTGTCCTAACAGAGAGCAGTCAGATTTTCACCTTACACTGGTCCCATCACTTCTGTCAAGATTTTGTTTGAAAGAATGCTCTTGATTAAGTTAGAAGATAGTCCTTTTAATAAACTGGTTGTAAAAGTTGAGTAACAAGACACCATTAAACTGTGTGTATATATATATGTAACTCCTGAAACCTCAAGAGTTGTGTAACACTACCATGATTTTCCCAAGGCATCTTAAAATTTGAACTTTGAGAACAATAAAATAGCGATCACTATTTGAGGTCATGATAAAGGACAGTAAAAGTGGGTGTACATAAGGAAGAGGTCAATTTGATCATGCAGAAAGGTGTAAATTTGGAGGAAAAACACCATTTACTGTTGAACTCTAAGTAACCCCAGATGGAAATGCCAGCATCAGAAGCAAACAAGTACGACAGAAGTAATGCTGTGAACAAAACAGGCACAGATTTGCAAAGGAACAATAGAAAAATGACTGCTCCAGACATATCATATTTATATGATAAATATAAAAAGCAGTAGAAAGCTAATGTGCAGAGACATAAAATGAAGTCTAAAACAAAAATTATATTTAGCATTTCAAGAAAGAAAGGAAAAAGAAGTTAATTTCTAATTTAAGTGTAGAAAGCAGTACACATGAAAAAATCAGTTTACAACATAAATAGGTAATGAAGGCTGCTATTTCTGAATTTCACTTTTATTTTTACTAGTGATCTCCTAGTGCTGGAATTCTGCTTCACAGAAATTCATTCTTCTACTCTGAAATGATTAATAAGCAATAAACATGACGTGACTGCTATGAGGACAAGCAGGCAGCCTACCTTTATGGCTTTGACACAAGGTAGTTTTTTCTGATGCATAATGCAACAGCATTGAACTTGTTCAAATGATTACCTATTTGAGCTGCTAACTTGCTGCAAAGCAGAGTGTATTATGTATTAGTTACCTCCACATTCACAGCACAAAAGGAGGGGAAAAACGGACTTTTTTATCCAAGAGGGTAGCATATCTCCTAGTCAAATGTCAGTATGGCATCGCAGATGGAAATCTTTGCTCAGGATGCTACGGGTTTATTCCAGGACCAGGCCTTATTTTGTTGCATAACTTGAATGCCCATTTATCACCAAATATTCCTTTAGTCACTCACAATTCTGTGTCTCTCGGATACGACTTTTTTAAAAGTTTACTATACATTGGGTTTTTTCCTTTTTTATTTTTTTTTTCAAAATTTCACGGAAAAAAGCTCAGGGTTCTTTGAAATTTTTCTGCTAAGGAGCAGTCAGTGGCAGACAGCGGTCTGTGAGAAAATCCCCTCAAGGGAAGGCTGAACAGAGGAGCAGCATCTGAGCAGGATTCACTCCTTCCCCCAAACTCAGTTTTTGCAAAACTGTTTTCTCCGTAACTTGTGATATGGCACTGAATCTAAACTCAACATGCTTTGCAACAGCAAAAAAACACCCTTGCAGAGGTGACTGATGGGTTCTACTCATATCATATCTGATTTCTTAAAACTTTCCTAAGTTTTAGGCCTATAAATTTTGTCATAATGTAGACTAAATGCGTATGCAGCTGTCATGACCTTCTCACGTTCACTGAAGATGGCTGAGACAGGTCAACAGTTTCCTTTTGGAAGCCAATACTAAAGTGATTAAAGCCTTCAAATGCAAATACTTGGCATATTGCAATCAAAACACAGACAGATGCATGCTTAATGATGACAGAAGAAAAAAAATTAATAGGCATTGTGTGGATAGTGCATGTGAGATGGACAGCACATGCAGGGAAGCAGATTGAAAACTCAAAAACAGATTGAGAGCACAGCCTGAATCAGCATGGGCTTATAGGCAAGAAAACTAGATCATGAACTCCTGGGTTGACAGGCCAGCTGAAAGCAGCTGATTATCTGATTATTCCTGTGTTCAGCAAACAGGATACTGAATTTTTCTGCAGAGGCAGAAGACTGAGCATCTATCTCATCACTAAATTAGCTTTCAGCTCAGAACACCAAACAAGGTTGCTAGACTTAACCTGTTTCCCAGCCAAAAGGAATGGGATAATTGATAATTGATCAAAATCCCATTGCACCTGGCTAAGCACTGGTAGTTTCAGATTTTCCAGACTCAAGATGATCAGTTTTATGCTCTGTGGAGCACAAGATGAAAATTTGTGTATTTGAGTTTTATTTTCTTAATGTAACAACATACCCTTTACTTCATATGCCACATCTTGCAGGAAAAAAAAAAGTTAAGCATTTTGCAGTCAGTATGAAGCAAGCTAACAAACTAGGGGTTTCTTATTTGCTCTCATGCAAGCAGTCTGCCTTTTAAAAATGCTCAAAAATAAACTTTAAAGGACAGGTTTTTCCAATTCATGCTTTGCTACAGGTAATTGAGGAAGCTCCAGTTCCCATTCGAAAAGTGTAGAGTATCTGCTGCTGAGCGGAAAAAGTTGTTAGAATAGATGCATTCATGATCTGAAATAAAAGATACTATCATTATGACAGGACAAGAGGAAATCACCCCAAGCTGTGCCAGGAGAGGTTCAGATTGAACATCAAGAATTTCTTCACTGAAAGGGTGGTCAGGCACTGGAACAGGCTCAGGGAGGTTGTGGAATCACCATCCCTGGAAGTGTTCAAGAAATGACTGGACACAGCACTCACTGCTATGGTTTAGTTGACATGGTGGTGTTTGGTCAAAGTTCGGATTTTACCTTCGAGATCTTCTCCAGCCTTAAGGACTATGAGCATGGTAGGCAGCTGAGAAATCTACGAAGGGGACTGGAAGAAGCTACCACCTAAAGGCAAAATACATTTAGCTTTATTTCCAAATCCCAGTGAACTTAATTCAACTCTCTTAAATAAAAATGCACAAGCTGTTGCAATAATAAAGTCACGTAAGTTTTAATAGCTGCATAAGAGATTTCACTTGCAAAAGGGACTTGCAAGCCAAAGTGATGGAGGTTTTACCTATGCCAGAAATGCTAAGGAGATCAGATACATGGAAAACATAACTAATCCTGAGTCTATTTACTGATGTAGAGCAGCAGAACAAATGTCAACAATTCACAGGCTTTTCCCCAAGGACGATTTGAGTAAAAGAATGAACAACATGGATGCTTCCGTTTGTTCTCAGTGGATCCCTTCAGTATCTACAGTCCTCTTGAAATTCATATATCAGATGCTAATCAACAAAGCCTTCAGAAAACAGAGAGAAATTTATATTCAGTTCAGCTAGACACAGCCATGCTTCTGCAGTCCCAGTACACAGTGCACTGATTTCTATCAATATGTGCGAGGCCTCAGGCAACCACTCTGCCTTTTTATAAATAAGGAACAAAACCACTCCTAAATGTGATGGTTAGGAAATATTTATAGACAAGAAGAAAACACTACCATGAAAATGAACACTCAATGCCATCATCCACTGTTCATCTGCAATCCAGCAAAAGAGGGAGTGAATAAGAATTTCGATTTAATTGCCTTTAACTGAACTCTAGACCGGGATTTCAATTCCTCAGCCCTTGAGCATTCCCTGCAGGCACAGAGACACACGAAGGGGGAAGCTTGTAACAAAGAGCACCACTTATCTACAACACAACAAATTAGTTTCATGCTGGTAATTTTAAAGCAGCTCTGTTCAAAATTCCTATGGCCAATAATTAAAGTACCTCTACAAACAATATAATTCATATCTTGTTAAAGAAACATAAGGTAGCTTACAATTTCGCACAAATTACTATGAGACCAACATCCACCTATTACAAAATTTCAATTAAAACCAATAGAAGCATTACCAGAACAAGCACATAAGACTGTCAGAGATTTTTAATTTTTTTTGAACAGAATGTGCCTGAAGGCAGAGATTAAACCAGTCTTCCATGGAGGCGCTATTACATTTGCACCGAGCACCAAAACCCCATTTCTACAAAAATTTGATTTTTTCTTTTCTAACTGATTTTCTTTTCTTTTTATAACTGTGAAATGGCTGAAACTATTGCAATTCTATCTCCTGTGCTTACTTGAATAAAGCAGCAAAGAATTAATGCCCAAATCCAGTTCTTAAGGAACTGCCAGCCAGCTGGGACATTCTAGTTATTTCACATTAGCTCTCCATATGTAAACTCACGTATTGTAGTCAAAGCACATTTCTGGAGCATTCTTAGGAGTGGTCTAAGCAAAGTCATGTTGGTAGTGAATAATAAAAACAACCCCGTTGCTTAGTAAATCACCTGAAAGCTTTTACTTATCTGGGCCTCACTTTATGAGGGCTACTGGGATTTGGTCTCATATTTGGAAAGAAATGGTATTTTTCTGCTGCGAAACACTTTGCTCTATCTGCATATATCCTAGAAGCCACAGAAGATCTACTTTTAGACCCTTTTAATATTTCTCACTGTTCTCTGTCAATTAAAAGGAAAATAAGGTCCCTTCCAAATCAAACCATTTTATAGATCTATTAAAAAAAAACCAGATATTAAAACTGCATTTTGAGTATAGGATAAGTGGTGGTGTTTCTGCTAAGCAGCAAAATTAAGGATTTGTTTCTCAAAGAACAGGAAGTTCCTCTCCTTGAATAAGAAAACAAGTAATATAGTTACCATCTTGTCTTCAAAGCACTGAAAAATGTCACTCTCAGGCAGAAGCTCATGCTCTGAATAATTCTTTGTAATTCAAACAAAATAAATTAGAAGCTACAATGAGCATTTCCACTCTCCACATTTTCACAGAGGAGGACAAAAAGCCCCATCTCCTTTAAGGCATTTTTGAAACCCCCAGGAAAGATAGTAGCTGTTCAAAACAGCATTATATTATCCTTGAAGTGACATTTAGAGACAAGCATAAGGACTTCCTCTACTCCTCGTGTTTCCAATCTTTTTTTTTTCAAAACAGGCCCTTGCAGCCTGCCTATCTCAATGAGTCACCAAGTAGATGGGAAGAGAACTAACTACAACCATGAACACCTAAAGAGGCTGATTTCTATAGTTTTTGTAAATTAAATTGGAGAAGAGAGAGGAGGTATTATTTAGGGCTCATTGTCATAACAACAGCCCAGTGAAACAAGCAGCCCTGGAAGAGTGTCAAAGAAAGCACAGTGAATCTCAAGGGTGTCTGAAAGGTCCCCTAAAGAAGTGAAAGGAACTTTTTTTTTGTTGTTCAGCAGAAGTAGAATAGTTCAAAAAAAGGGAGACCTACTTGCATTCTTTTCTTGACTGAAGGGGGATAGAGTAGTGTACAGGAAAAGGGCAAGACACAAGGCCACAATCTGAAACCAAGAAAATTCACACAAAACAAAGGAAAATCCATTCAGAGTGGCATGGCAGCAAAATAAGGTCACAGGGTGGCTGTGTACCCTCTATCCTTGGAGACTTTCAAAACTTGTCTAGGACAAGAACACACTTCAACTGAACAACACTTCACTTTGAACTTCAGTCAGGTGATAGACAAGATCATCTTCAGGAGCCTCTTGTAAACTAAATTCCATCATGATTCAGAGAGCAACACACTGTGCTGGAAGGACTGGTAGACATTACACTTCTCAGGGACCATGCAGCTGAAAGAGCCACGACTCATGGTTTGCCCTTTTCTTAAGTATCTTCAACCAGGCTCAAATTGAAGATGACCAAAAGCAAGACCAATGTGGTTTTACTGTCATAAACAAGCCTGATTATTTAAATGGAGCATACAGAGACAAAGTTTTAACGCCAAGAGCACAGAGAGACCTGGCATTTTATCTGTTTGTGCCACTAGCACTCTCAACCACTTTTACAGCAGCAGTCATACAAATCTGAGCCTGAGAGCATGGCTCAATCTAAGCCAAATTCATAGCAACAAGGCAAGATTAGTCTTGGGGCTGTAGCAGCCAGGGCAGAAAACGTTCTTCCAAAATAAGAACTTCACGAACAACTATACTTACAGAACATGTGTTTTCTGTATGTCCTACTAGAGTAATCATGCTCATTAAATTTAAAGCTTTAATTTGCCTGGCTACACTTATACTCCTCTGCAGCTCTTTATGTGAATTGCCAGCACAGCAGTTCTGATTACTCCATAGGTGATTAATAAGAATAAACTCTCTCCTTGTGGTCACACATGACTCACTATTGTCAGCGTGTGGAAACCAGAGCTGTGCTTAGCAAGTGCCTTGGACAATGGAATGCAGAGAAAGAGCTCCACATTCCAGCTCCTTGAAAGGGAGTATAAGCTGGCAGGAGGCACACATTAGCTTTTAGAACAATAACTTTTTTTAATAAAACGTTTGAAAGGAGAAAGATTTTCCAGAGATTTCTGCTGCTTCAGGCATTTACAGAAACTCCTAAAAAGTTTAGTTGGAAAAAGCTCTAAATAAAAGCATGCTCTTCAGAACAAGAGGCCAAAATTACAGACTTCTCACTTATTTTCAAAGGAACATTTAATTAGAGTGCTGCCAGCCACAGCTTTACCATGGAGAATCTTATGCTTCCATTGGCATTGATCAATGCAGTGCACACAACTGTTTCACAGAATGCTCTTGCAGCTGAATGCTCACTGCAAGTGCTGGATAATCTCACATTTCCAGAGGAAGTAAGATGTTATGTGATGGTACTGATAATCATGTTACAGCAACAATAGCTTGCCTAATCAACGCCCCCAAAAAGTGAGCCTTGAAGAATGGGATTGATATAAATTGTCCCACTGTAATCCTCAGAGAACTTTAATTCATTTCACACAGGCTAAGAACTAAAAACACCAAACAAACACAAAATACCCAATTCAAAAACACCCTGCCCATTTATCCAACCAAAGCAGAGACAGTGATGAAAGGAACTTGGTGTACACTGCTAGCCAGAAGATCCATTGAGGAGGAGAGAGGGACATGTCTGACCTAGGAGGTTGCATGAGAAGGGAGCTGGCCTGGCGCTCCTCCAAGAACTGCTGCATCCACACGTGTCTGTCTCAAGCCAACCCAACAATAAATAGAAGAAAGCAGACCATGCCCCATGCTGAACATTTGTATACCTACATGTCCAACTGCAGCAGGGCTCCAGAGTCATCCCATCTGTCACCCCAACAGAAGCAAAAGGCAGTAGCCCAACAAAGATTTGCCTTTACAAGCAAGAAATCTGCAACCCAAGCCATGTGTCCAGTCACAACTTTCCCTCCACTACCTTTCCTTTCCTGCATGAGCACAGAGGAAGACAGCTGCAGAGAGGATGGGATTTGAAAACCACACAAAAAACAATGAGACCAGGAATCAGAGGCAACATCCAGGGCTGCAGGCATGTTTACAGCATGGATCTGCCATAGCTCACTCAAGATCTTAGCTAGTTCCCAGCCTTGTTCCCTGGCAATGTCAAACACATAATACTGCCTGATGATGAAAACTCCTGTTTGTGAAATACATGTGTCCCCCAGTAAGCAATTTACAAAGGATAACAAGTTTAAGAGGATAATATGCTTTTGCTTTGTCAGCAGCTTTGTTTCAGGGTGACCTGTCTTCCCAGCTGTAAGGTAACTGCAGAAGCCTGTGCAAATTCAGCATCCATGATTTACCTAGTTCTACTGAAAGAGTAAGCAGAGATTTCACTGGCTTCAGTGAAGCCCAGATTTTACCCTTGGGTATTTATTTCTGGATGATATACTGTATTCTGGCTCCTGATTGACTATATTTGCTCAAGTGGAAGTTGCCAGCAAATTACAAACCGTTTAAACAACAAACTTTTGAAAATCAGCAAAACCTGTCACTCTGAGCTCATTGAGTAACAATCTCATTTTCACAGAAGCTTCCAAACCACTTCACTGGCATCACCAGGATTCTCTCTCTAGAATGTTGCTTTTCACAACATTTTTCATGAAATGGGACGTTTTCTTCCCTCCCCTGACACCCATCCAAGGGAGTGTGGCCAGTGGCCTGCAGAGCACAGGATCAGTGGTACAGACAGGAGAACACCTCAGTCAGCAGCCAGCAATGGAGAGCTTAGCTGGCTGGCCAAATCCATCCCGGCACCAGATGCGAGAGCTGTCCCTTTCTGTTCCAGAAAGGAAGCTTTCACAGGGCCCTGAACTCGATACTTAGCACTGCAGCACAGGTTGATGGCCATTTATGCAATTGCAACAGCAGATTGAAATATCAACACTTCCTACAAATGAAGGTGGATGATTTCCTGCTTTTCTAAAGAGATGTAAAACGAAACAGTTAACATCAGTGCCAATGAAGTACAAAAAAACCCATTTATACGTGTCTGCACATGCACTCACACACACCGCAGGAAACAGCAGAACAGGAGTCAAAAGGAAAGTTAGCAGTTATTTGCTGGAGTATCATAGATGTGATTTCATGGGAAAGAAAAGGAAGAACAGGAGCGGAGCCATAAAATATCCAGATAAAGACAAGAGTGAAATTCACTCTTCTGGAGGAATGAAATGAAATATGATGTACAACATCAAGCCTGCCATCCACCCCTAATGCACAAGACTAGTTTGTCATAACCAGCCAGTAAGACACACGCTAAGGACCCAGTGTCCCCTCTCCCATATCACACTAGTGCTCCTGATGTGACCACCTGTGCACACATACATGTCTTAGTTCTTGAGAGTAAGAATGTATAAGAGTGTGAAAGAATGAAATCTGTAAAAAAAGGAACACAGGTAAGTAGAAGTCTGATTCATGCTGCAAAATTAGCATCACCTACACACTCCACAAGGTCTCCAAAAGCACAAATAGTTTGCCTCACTTAGCATATGACTTTTTTTTTAATTTAAAAAAAGTCTACCTCTCTAACCATAAAGACTGCCTGTAAGACCTCTTCATATTACCAGAACTACACCGGCTCACTGGGCAAGTAACAGTGAGTACTTTGTTGAAAGCACATCTCAAAATTCACAAGTTTTAATTCCTTCTCCATTGTTGTAGTGAGTGGTGAAGCTGGAAAACTGTGGTCTGCAGTCAGTGACGCACAACTTTTCCTCCTTTTCACATGTGTGTGGTCCCTGTAACACATCACACCAGCCTGCCATGGCAGACCAATCACCACTACTGCTCCTGTGCATGCCTCAGACACTGTGTGGCTGCTCTACACAATATTATAATTAGAGAACACAAAAAAAACGTGTATATCTACAATATATGCTCATTGTAAATCTACATAAATGCACTGTCATGTCCTTGAAATACTATATGCACTTGTACAAGAGCTATCATTTTATTGATAGAAGATAGTGGAGCAAATCATCCAAGAAACTTCTCAAAGCAAAGGCCATCTTCCAAACTTGACCACTATCAGTGACTGATGAACATGTGTTATAATCAAGACCCTCTAAGAACTCCAAGTGAACAGAAAGGTTGGTGACACTCACCACGGATGCAAGGGACACAGCGTGCTCTGTGCCACCCTGGGCACACCCAACGCCACAGCAGGCAGGATCCCTGTGCCAGGAGGGATGCAAGATTGCTATCACTCACTGTAAGTCCCATCTGTCACTGGATAACTTAGATACCCAATGGATGTTGATATTTCTTACCTGGATCCCAAAAGAACCAGGATCACCTCAGTGCAAAACAAGCTGTCAGCAATTTCCATTTATTGTTAGCCTCTCATACTCTGCATTATGAACATTTCCATTATGGAAAAAGCATTTCTAATTTACATTTACAATTTATACTGTACTAGATTTGATTATTCTTTAGATGAAAAAATACTATTACAACATGACACCTGTCAGGGATGCTGCTTTGCTATAGGGATGCTCATTTTCAATTCATTGCTTTAGAAGGAGCCTTTTGAGTGTCAGACAAATCCACATTACAAAGATATGTCAGTTACTTGAAGTATTTTAAATTTGAAGGGGACAAAGAGCTCCCTATTGACTCCCACTTTGAGGAAATTCCTGAGAGATTTGATGGTTTCTTTTCTGTTTGTTTTAAACTTGAGCCTCTGAACTGTAGTACGTCTATGAGCTAATTTGTAGGGAACACACATCATTAGAAAAAGAAGCACTAAAAGTGAAAATACAATGTCATCAAATAAGATATTTCTTTTGGATTTATAGATACTCCCTTGAGTCAAAATGTAGTTGCAAGAACCTTTACTGTTGGAAATCTGTAAGCCAGACTTCTAAAAACAGTGGTAACTTCATATATAATCTGTGTAAATGACATACCAGTCAAAATGAAATTGCTTCACTCAGCATAGTTTAGAAGGAAAAAAATCTGGGAAAAAACATAATGAATTATTTTTCATAAATTTCTAGTATGAGGTTATACCATATATTTCTGCCCTAATGCAAATTTAAAAGGCTGTCAATATGGAGAAGTCAGACTTACAGTGCTAGATCTGGGAAAAGAAATCTACTAGGACAGATTTTGAAGGAAAAAAAACAAATTTAACACATAATGAGTCTGCTGCTTAAGACCGAAATAGCACAAAGACACTGTGCCATGTATTCACATGCATGTACAATTAGTTGCACACCAGTGTTGATGAATTCAGAACACTCCGAGATAGAGAGTGATTTATTGCCAGGTGAAGAAATGGTCACACCTGGTCAGTAAAAACAAGAATAATTTTGCAAAATCATTAGCCTGTGGAACCATACAACCAAAACTATGATAAACACTGACCAAGGAAAGGCATAAGACTACAATTCATTGATCTAAGGACCCACAAATTAATGAAGTACAGCAATTATGCCAACTTTTCTCCTAATTTGGAAAGCAGTATTAAATTCATACAGCTGTCAAAGTGTAAATCAGGGTCGCCAGCCACCAGGAACTACTGGAGGGATCCCTGGGAAAAGGGAACACATGTGCCAATAGGAGGAAATATATCCTAATGACCCTGGGGAAATCATTGTCATAGGAATGTTTTTCTGGGAAAACCTATGAATATCTGTGAAAAAAACAGTACAGGAACAGGAGCCTTTTCTGCCCTCAGCATGCACAGTGTTACAGAGAAAATACCCCCTCATGCATCCAGCACTGAATAGAGAATTCCTGCTTCTTAATGCTACACTGGTGTTAAGGAGTTCTTTTAACCAATTTTGGTAACTAATTTTTTTATTTAGAAAACTGTCCAAAACTCTAAAACTGCTTTGAAAATAACAACTCATAGGATTTTTTTTAGGTGTACTCAATCCATTCTTACTATCATGCTCCCAGTAAATTCATGCAGGTCTATTTGGTAGGAGCATGTCACAGCTCAGCTGGGCCAGCACTGTCCTCTCACAGCTGAGAAGCACAGGCATGTGATGAAACTGTGCCTAGAGACATCACAGGAACAGCAATAAAGGGGAGAGAAATCAAGGATCCAGAACCTTACCACAGCCATGTCTCGGGTAAAGCCCACACATATTCTAATGACAGATGATAAAGATAATGGAAAATGGGTCAAAAAAGGAAATAATCATGTAGTATTACAGAAGATATTTTAATTCCTGCCTTGAAAAATTATTCCAGATAATACCTGGCATGCTGCAATTTATGACTCTAAAATTCATGTAGATACTAAGACTCCAACTGAACACACACTAGGTTTATTAGGCTGTGCTCAAAAAGGACCACATCATATGGAAGGGCTAACAGAAGAGCAAAATGTTCAAGTGTTTAAAATATCTGACTTCTTGGAGATACAGCAAACAATTGAGACAGCTCTGCTGTCATAGCAATATATTTATTATGGGGTTAGTCCCAATGGGTGAAAAGGTTAAATGTCTGAGCCACTGTGAGAATTACAGGAGGCAGGAAACTGTTTCAATAGATCCCAAGAAAATCATGTTTCATTGCTGACCCTGGCAATGCAACACAGAATACAAATATTAGAATGACAGCACACTGCAACCCTCACTGACAAAGAATAGGTGTACTTGGGAAAAAAAAACACAGGGATTTGAGCTTTCAACTTCAGCAAAATATAAGTGAGGAAGGTCTGGGCTTTTTCCAAGGCCAGAGTAAGAAGACAACATATTTTGTGTAGAAACACTATAATGCTATTTGTTGAATGTTCTGGGCTTCTCACAACAAAAAACATTGAAAATCACAGAAAAAGTGACAAGATTTCACCCTGTGAGACCAGCATATAATTTGCTTCTATTCAGACTGAGCTTATGTGCTCAGCATAGAGTAAGATTTTGTATGCCACATGCTATGCAGAAGATGGGACCAAACTTCTGTGACAATTATTAAAAACTGAATGATTCTCAGTTGTAACCTACATTGGTGGAAGCATTTCCTACATAAAAGACTCCAAATGGTAGCACAGAGAAGTGTGTTTCTAATGAAAAAGTAACTTGTTAACTTTCTTTTAGAGGGATCACCAATGACAGCAAGTCTGTCTAGCAACACTAATTCCTTGCTGTGGAAAAAGGAACACATTACTCACTTGATCTCTCTAAGAAACAGGAGCACTGCACATGAATTACCATTCTGTTTCAGCAGGGACCTAGCCAGGTCCCTTAAATGGACTGAAGTGGTAACTCAAATCCTGTGACTGGCCATGTGCTTTGTCCATCACACCTCTGAAAGAAACCCAAACTTTTCAACTGTACTGTGACAACCACTGCAGGGAAGAGGGGATGGGGAAAAAAAAAACAAAGAAAGAAACAAAGAAAAGCACATTTCCCATTTCTGCTTAGATAGAAGTAACTAGCTATAAACTTTTGCTTTCACTGTTTCACTGAAAGGTAGTTTTAAACATTAAGTAATCTACATGATTGAGTGCTACATTGCCCAGTGGCTGGAAACCTGACCAGTAATATCCTGAAAACACAGATTGAAAAGTCTCCATCCTTTCTCTTGCTGTCTCACAAAAAGGGCAAAATAAATTCTCAGTTAGAAGCACAGACACAGAAGTTGAAGGAAATTCAAAGAGCTAGAACAGCAACACCTAAAGTACATTAACAGCATACATGCTCCCCCCACACACCCCCAGAATAAATAACCCAAACACAAAAACTTTGTGACAGAGCATATTATTAAATACAGAGAGCCAGGGATCAGGAGCAAAGCAGAAATTAGCAAATTATTACTGAAATAAAACTAGATGCCAATCAAGTTAGAACTGTACAAAATTTCGTTAATCATTTAAACAGGGAGACATGGGTGATTTGCAATGGAAGGGTAAAATACAGATCAAAATCAATTTGCTCAAGGAACCAGAATAATAGATGACAGGGTTGGGTTCAATTCAGAAATGCAAGCTAATCTAATCACTAAAAATGAGCTAATAAGATGGTCTTGATGAGTCCTGCAGTGCTTTAAAGGCCTTGCTATAATATCAAGATTGCCTTAATGCTGTACATCCCTCAGATATCACATTTTCTTCACTGCTCCTCACAAAAAAGTGACTGCTGGGAACTGTAGCTGCATTTGTGCTCGAGAATAAGAGGGAACATCATTAAAATGAAGACAGCTTCAAACTAACAGCATAAGAAGGATGAAATCACCTTTTAAAGGTGACTATTACCCCAGCAAACCATTACCCCAAGAAGCTCTCTTGTGGGAACTTGCAGATAATTTCTGAAAGATTGAAATGTTTTACAGGAACACTGAGATGAATTTTTGTGTGCTTTTTTCAAAAGGATGAAGAGCCTGTTCAAGGGATACAGATATACTTGATACAGATAACTAACAGAGCTGGAGGGACTGCAGTTTATTAGAGAAAGCAGCAGTTCTGCATTACACACAGCTCTGCAGAATGGTGAGTGCTGCAGCAGGCAGGACATTGAATCCTAAATACACAGAATAGTCCCAAATCCAAAAGAACAAGCCCTAAACCTTTCCACTTCACCAACAGTTTCACTTGCAGCTAAATCACTATGGCCACATCAGTCAGATATAAGCTTTTAAATTCAACAGCAAAAACTTACTGTGAATTTTTATTGTCTGTATTTAATAGCAAATTGAGAAAATTCACACAACAGTCTCTTCCAGCCTACAGATTGCTTCATCTCTGAGCAGTCCTGGCCTTTTAAAAACATATCTGCATAAAACTCATCATCCTTTCCTTTTCATAAATTTAGCACTGAAGAACCTACACTGGTAACTACTGAGTTGATTCCAGTTAACTGAAGGTAACGGATTAATATCATAGTTATACTGACGCTGTCACTATACTCAAAAGCCCCTCTTTTACCTGAGATATTAAGATAACTCAACAGCAAAGAATGCTTTCCAGGTAGAAACCAATTATCCATGAGTTCCACAGAAGAGAATTAAAAGTAAGACAGGAGTTACAAGTTAAGCAAAAAAGAAATAAGAAACTACATTGTAAATGCAGGAAAGCCTCCTCTCCAACCACACTCATTTTGCATCACCTCTCTGCATGCACCAGTCCTCTCCACTACTCAACTAAGTTAATTATTCATTAACTAACAAAATTTTTTCTTCCTCCTCAGATAGCTGAAACTTTCAGATACCACTTCAGTATGAATAAATTATAACATATTGACAGGAATATGGTGTTGATACAGTCAGGAGGATGGTGGAGATAGACCAATGCCCAATTTATACATTAAGTAGATACCACAGCAATCATGGCTTTATACATCACCACATAGTGTTGATAATGGTTTTCAACACTGAAGGCAATACCCAACATTTTTCAAAGAACAGCAAGATTCTATTTTGTGCCTCAAAGGCTTTTGAATTTTAAAAGCCAGGCAGACAGTGCTTTCTAAATATCAAGTACCCTGGAACCTTGTTTCAAACTGGGCACTCATAAGTAATTCATTGCTGTTGTTATTTTGGAAGCTTCCTGGAAATGTTAAATCTAGTTCGAATGTCCCCTCAAAAAATAGAGCAGAAACCCTTCTCTCTAGGACACATCATGCTTTTAAGTACAAAAAAAACATAGTAACCTCTCAGTTTGAAGAGTCTGGGATCTGATAAAGAGAAAAAAATCCAAATCTTTTCCTCACACTCATTTTGACAATCTGTGGCTGTGTAAACATTTCCTTAGTTCTCAAAAGAGGTGATATTATCCTACTTGGATTTTGTTGTTCAAATTATCAAATAGGATACAGAAGGGTTGATGCTTTCAGCCTGGTTGCTTAATTTGCTATGGAACTTATGTTAAAGGCAGTCCCAAACCAGAAGTTTTTAGCCTGTTTTTAACTAAACACATGCTGTAAACATTAATGGCAGTCACAGCAAATTACAAATGTTTACACATGAAAAGTTAGATGCTCTTTTTAACTGAGATAGCAGAAACCATTTTGCTCAAAGAGAAAACGAGCCAGAAACTTAATGTTCTCTATAACTGCAAAAAATTTTAACTTTATAAGTAGTCTGTGTATATATATCATCAGTTGATGCTGCAATTGTGTATTTTTAATGACTTTTCAAAATGCTTCAGAAAAACCCACAAACCTTTGAGGGTAAATCACATATCAAGAATGTCAGAAATGCTTTTGTTATTCTCTGTTGAAACAGTTGTGGTCCCAGTAGGAAAAGGAAAAAAAAAAAGAAAAAATAAAAAAAACAACCAACCAAAAAAAAACAGTAAAATTATACAGCCAATTTTAATGCTGCTGAAACAGCCTCACAATTCACAGAAAATATCCCTGATTTTCCTCCAAAATACTGTGCATGTCATCTGTCACTATTACTCAAACAATAAGTGCTAGTGCATTTCTGTACACAGAACTTCAACTGGCAAATCCTACTACAGAGAGCAGTTCTGAGATAAACTAATTAGATTTTAAGCTGTTAAAACACTGACAGTGAGTGATGGCTGGGCTGCTTGCCCTATTATTTCTGCTGAACCAGAAAGAAACCCTTATGTTAATAACAGTAAATTACTAGAAGTGTTTTAAGATAAGACACTACCTGTAATAACAAGGTCCTGTAGAGCAATCTCAAAATGCTTTACAAAGGTCCCTGAAAGATCAGCAGATGACAGTGTGTGTTAAAAGCCAGCACTGGTGACATTCACTCAGTTTATTGTGAAGGACAATTCCGAAACCACAAAGCTTCCCAAAAAGCTAGACAGAAACAGGTAAAATAAGCCTAAATCAGCTTCCATCACTGATTTTTGGACATTATTCTATAAAATAACAGTCTTTCACTAAATTTCTCTTGCATTGGATTGCTTTATTTTCATTTCAAGTAGTTCGTCAAGAAGGCAATAGGTAATAGCCATAAGGAAAGTGAAAGGGGGAAAAAATAAATTTTATTTTATACATAAATGTGTTATCATCAGTCTTTGCCATCTTTTCAATAGTCACAAAACTAGAGCCTAAAAAATTATCATTACTTTAAGTTCTAGTAAAGCTACTACAGCATTGTATTTATATACACACACCCCCAACATTAATATACTTATAGAAGGCAAAATATATGTTAATGCCAAAAGCCTGAACCCCTTAACAGGACAGAGTTCCAGGGATGCCAGCTACAGACACACCTCACTTTCCTCATTAGGACTGCTAATAAATTATTTCTTTTTAAAAATAGGCTACTTGGCTGAATATACACGTTTTGACTGTTAGTTTCTATTTATCTATCTCTTCATGGACAAGGATCAGTACCATTGGCCCAAATTTCTTCCCAGCACATGTGACCACGGCAAGAGAACCCCGATCTCCTGGGCCCATGGGAAATTAGCTGTATCAGTTGTAAGGTAGCAAGAAGGATAACAGAGAAAATAGCAGGAAATGCTATGGGAGATAAAAGGGAAGAGAAGAAATGAACCTCAGTGCTGCAAGACAGATGCTCCCAGGTCCTTAACTTGCCCTCTCCTGTGACAGCTGCCCTGAGCAAGACAAATCCTAATTTCAGAGTACACAAGATACATGGTGCTGTAAGAACCCCAAATGAGCTTTGGCTTCAAAAGAAAAGTTAACTGAATTTACAGAGGCCAGATATTTGCCTTCCCCATTTTCTCACTAATAGCACATCTAACACCCATTTTGTGAGAAGAGCAAACTGCTTGTTCAGGATGCACAGACTCCTCCATGGCAATAGCAATTAATCTCCTGACATGGCAGAGACAGCAGCGTATTTGTGCATCCTAACACCCTGATCAATTTTATTGAACAAAGCTGCTGCCCCTTCTAAAACTGCATCTGAAGGAAATATCCTGAACTGCTTCTTTACACCAGATCCCTCTTTAGCATAGGTCACTCATGATTTTTGAGGCAAAATAAGGAACGAGGCTCAAACATTTAAAGTCACATTTCTCCATCCACAAAAGCATGCTCAGCTCTTCAGAGAGATGGGGAGCTAGGCAGCACACAAGGTGCTGACACAGACAGCTAAATGAAATTCAGTTTCAAGGCTGGTTAGCTTTCAACTTTCATTTTAGCCTATTGTAAAGCACTGAAGAATCACATTTCTGAAAACATATAAGCAAAAAAAAAGTAAGGAGAAAAACACTCAGTAATTCTAAGCACATTTCTAACAACTGCAGACCAATTTTCTGCTTTTACTGATGAAATGCCACTCAATTCCTGCACATCAAGGAGTTTGTATGAAGCTGAAACTTAAGTCTGGAATCCCACAGCACACTAGGTAAAATGAAAAGCTCCTACAAAAATGATCATTCCCCTACATTAAAACTGCACCCAATATCTGGGTCATCTGGAAAATGATCACATACAACATATGCTCACAGTGTCAGCATGGTGGGCAAGTCAGCCTGCAATCTGTCCTTTTAACAATAAGAATAAAAACAAAAAAAAATTGACAAAAAAAGCAGGTATTTTGCTTTCCATTTACTGTCCTTTCTTTCCTTGCTAGGAGCCAATTAGAGGCGCATCAATTATACTTTCAAGCTGCTTTGTGATAAGTGTACTTTCACACCTAATTACTCTGCTTACTCTATCAGCCACAAAACATCTCATTTCCTTTTGCAGGTACCCTCTGGGTTTATTCACAATATCTTTTCTATAATGGTCTGGGGCTGAATTTATCTTCCCTGACTAAACAAGCTGGTTTGAATCACCTACCCTTTTCTATCTATTATTTCAAAATGCCTTTCCTATTATTCCATGGAGGTTTCACGCCTGCACAGCCTGTGGTTTCTGAGCATCAAATTGACAGCATCAGATTCTTCAAGGTCTGGGGAGTTTTTTTTGTTTTCCTTCTATACATCAGTGGCATCCTAAAAAAAAAAAAAGCTGAAATGCCATAAATAGTCACCTTTATGACAACAGCAAGGAATACCTTTCAATATTTATAGATATTGTTATGTGTGGATATGTACATACATGTAGCAATCACAAATGGGGATATTTACTGCAGTGAGAGCATGCAAACACATTTAAAGATTTTAAGTAGCCTGATCTTGTCCTTCATTGAGATAGGGGAGGGAGGCAGGGGAAGGGCTGCTGTTAAGAACTCTCCTCCCTGCTTGGATTTCATCCAAATTGACAGCCTGTAATATAAAGTAGCCTAACGAGATACTAAAGATTATTTTCCATGCATATATTAAGCATGGGTTGCTTTTAACTTCTTTTGGAAAAGAAAAAAAAAATCATACAGCTTATCTACAGAACAGCCATACTTGGATATTCTATCCTGCACATTTCAAGCTCATTTTATAGCTGATGCTGCTCACTTCTATAGTTATTTGCTTTGCTATTTTAAAGAATGCATTTTTCATTTAAAAAAAGGCACAACAAAGAAGTAGTGTTTTCCCTCCCACTCACTCCCCTACACAATTTATTCATTTAGCAGTCCAGGAAATTCAGTGGGGAATTATCAGCCTTCTGTTCAGCTACAGACCAGCCCCAGGGACACAAGTAGAAGGATAAAAAAAAGGCAGCTGTGAATTGTGGCTGCCATCAACATCAGACCTGACCGAATGACCTTTCTGATAAATTGCAGAAAAGGAGGCAAGACAGAAAGAAATAAAATTATTTTCTTTACTAATAAATGCTAAAGAATAAGGTGACAAAAGCAATCTGATACTTCAGTGAACTAGGCAGTTTAATAAAAATGAGCTCTGTATCACTTAGGAAATCAAACCAAAATACAAGTAACTACTGTACATATCTTTGTGCTTAAGGAAGAGAGGGCACAGCCTTAGCTCTGCCAGGGGAGAAAGACCAGCCTGTGATATTTGTCAGCTCCCTGCTTCCCAGCTTCGGCCACTAGTGGGTGGACTAAGGAATGCACAGACAAAGGAGGGGGTACTGATAAAACTGCTTAGATCTCCCACAAGAAGTGTTTACAGAATCACACATAGTTTGGGCAAAGAAGACTCGCCCTTTTCCTCTTTGGTTTGAGGGTTTTGTTTGCTGTAGGTTCTGAGGTTTTCTTTTTGTTGTTTTATACATTATCCCAGAGAGAAAAAGATAAAAGCTACCTTGTGAGTGACAACAAAAGCCTTTCTTACAGCCCAAAGAGACAGGCTGTCCCTCTAGCAGCCTCCACCAAGAGGATGGGATCCATGAGGATATCACTGAGAGCACACAGCAAAGTGAGATAAAACACTGTCTAGTGCCATACAGATGCACCCAGTTAGCTGGGAGTGAGCTGGCTCAGGCACCAAAGTGAGTGTGAGCTTTGCTTGGTACACTGCTCCCCTCCAAACTTTCAGATGCTTCCAGGTTCTTGGGTAAAGTAGGTTTCAAGTAAATGATAAATCCTAGTTTTTCATACCTATAGCCTGCATTTACAGGGCTCAGGGTAAGGAATATAAGGACTTTGAGATGCCTAACCTGAGAAAAGGAAATGCATCTGCCCACCTGAAGTCATAGATGCTACAGAGCAGCTGTAAGGCAAGGAAAGAACAAGATAATTTCTAATGATGTCTCCAACAAAGCTTTTCCAACTCATTCCAGAAAGCCAAGACAGGAGGTGAGAATTAAGCTAGGCAAGTGCTGTTCCTACATGAGAAAATATTCCCACCAAAAAAGGGAGTGCACAGTCATATGACCTTTATCCAACACAAGAAACTAGAATATCTGTCCATGTTATATCCTCATTGCTTATTCAAGACTGTTTTTACCATCTCTCATATATATTGCTATCTTGGAATAGAGATTTACCCATAGGGTTCTTAGATTCCAGAGAATCAATTTAGATAAGTGATTCCTGTATTTCTCTTCTTCCAGGTACCTGTAAGAACCTTGCTGCAGAGTGAATTTAAGTCAATTGACATCAAGACTATATTTAGGATAGTTACTCACTCACACCTTAAGAGAAGTAATTTCAGAGCTGTGAAGTATCCCTTCTTCATACACTCAGCCACCCACAAGCTTTCATTTGGGCATACTGTATTATGTGAAACATTATTACACAAATCTTTAAGTGTTACTGGGATCCACAGATTTTATCTTGCTATGTTTTCCTTTCAGTCACAAAATAAAGTTTAACTGTGAATAATTGCTAAGGGCAGGTAACACAACTTAAAGAATGATTAATTCAGTTTCAGAGGCAGGGTCTCCCAGCAGAGAAACACCACCTTTACGTCACCCATTCTAAAAAAACCCCCAACCACAACTTCCCATCACATAAGTTTCCACTAAAGATGTTCCTTCTCTATTACAGAAACAGCTAACACCCTCTAGTCTATAGATAGGATTTACAAATACATTTTTTGTGATACAAAAACCTCATTCCTAAAGCAAGCCTGATGCAGCAATTACTATACTCAAATAAACACATTGATCAAAGTCTTTAGAGGAAGCTGGATTGATCTCAATGCCTTAGGCCCAGCATTAATCACAGGTGATCACATATACCCTTCAGAAATCCTGATGAGTACTCTACTTGTGATTTGATTTTGCATAGTGAAACAGCTGCTCCATGCCTTAGCAATAAGAAGAATAATAATAAGTATATACACATTAATCTTGTAAAATGCTGTCCTGAAAAAGCACATTAGAAAACTTAGACAGTCTTTCTTTTCATCTGTTCCCCCTTTTCCTCTCCCTCACATAGAACTAATGTTTCTGTCAAACAAGATTTTTTATCTTAACCTGGATCTAGAGAATGACAACTATCCTGAAGCATCTTAGGACTAAAGGGGATTTTAGGAATTTCAGCCCTATCAAATTCAAATGGAAGCTCAAGACGTCTCAGCTGATGTTTTAAGATGCAGATTTACTCTTCTACCTGGTAAAATATACAAACTTAAAGGCCATATGAAGTGGTAGTGATTTTATTCAGCATGTAAGATGAATGTAAACATCAGAAAAATTCCCTGCACTGACATTGTAAACAATACCGTTGTTTTTTATATGTAAGCAAAACATTTCACCCTAAAAGGGTTGAAAAAAAAAAAAGGCAATCAGGTTCAAGTCATGAAGAACAATAAAACCAGTGCAAAGAAGATCTAGCATTAGTAGAGCAAAAGCAGCAGCACTGCAAAACCCATTTTAGGAGCCAAAATGGCAACAAGATTGAGCCAGTTGTTTTTTAAGTGGATTTTCAATAAAGATGCAAAAGAATTCTCAATCCAGGAAAGCACTTAAGCACATGATAACCTAAGCATGTAGATAGGCCTCCAGGTTTCCATGGCACTAATAACAAAGAAGATGTTTCACTGGATTAGGACAGAATTCTTTTATTTTCTCCTTGCAGCTACTCAAGTAATTATTTCAGGCTGAATAAGGTCTGGTCTATTCACAGACAGATTCACTATTATCTGGAGAGAAGATCAGGCAGATATACCAACCAATATATTATCCTGGGTATTTTTCACAAGCCTGAAACTGAAAAAATTTCTTAATTATTACAGGGGATAACTAAGTTTTCAGGGAAACTCACATCACCTCTAAATACAGCAGTAATACACTATCATCTATAAACAATCTTTTTTTCAGGCACTTAAAAAAAGGTGATGTAACACAATTTGGATACTCATATTATATTTAGCCTACCCTAAGCAGTATTTTGCAAGAATCAGATAATGGTTAACTACTTTCAAAATAGCCAATCTTCCAACTATGTTTTAGAGACAGTAATATGCAATAATGAATATCTAACAGAAGAAAGGGGTTTTTGGTCTGTTTTCCCCCAGTGAAGCTTAGTGTTCAGTTTAATACAGAGAGACAAATGCATGCCTGCTTTGTAACAAAATTTCATGCTATTAGCAATTTAGGGAATGATCTCAAAAAACTATGGTATCTTTTTTTGACTAATTGAGTTTTATTTGCCATCTGCAGCAGTATCAAAAGCATAACTTTGCACAGCTCCAATGAAAGAAAAAGCTGAAGCCATGTAAACATAAAAATTCAAAACAAGTTAATTTCTTCTCCTCCAGCAGCAGCAACAAAATTAGGAAACAGTCTAGTCCTGAGCAAAACACGCACTCAAGTTCCTACCCAGTCTCTCTTACTGTGCCATCACAGCAAAAGCCAAGCACTGTTTCAGGGTCCTCATTTTGCCTACCAGCTCCAAACAATTTCCCTCATGCAGTTCTCTCCCAAAAACCTACCCAGGAACAGATGCGTTAGATGGAAATAAAACTGAAACATACTTACTTTAAAAATTTTATAATGAACTATGTTAAATTAGTTAAGGAGCGTTTGACTGTTATTTTTAGCTGGTTTTGATTTAAATTTGTGTTGGCCGAGTGTCACTAGAAAACCCTGAGAAATTGCCTCACTGCATCTGCAGAAAAGAATTCCATGGTGTGGGGGGCTGGGACCCCTACCCCTTAGGGAACTTAACAGCTGAAGAACAAAACTCAGTAAAGAACTGCTTGATCTCTACTTACATGAAAACCATTAATTAGATATCATAGAATAGCAAAGATATCTGGAGAGAATTAGAGTCTAAGGCCTATACACCCCAGAAAAGCTGATTAATACATTGCAGGTACAGCAAGGGAGCCACTTCATAGGCTTGCACACCCCAGAAAACATAATTAATAGTAACTGCCTAACTAGGACAGTAAATTTAATAATCCACTGTTTAGTTAGATAAAACATGGGTTATCCATTAAACAAAGACAGATAAGATATTCTGGAAGTAATTAAAAGAAAGACCCATACCATAGTGCAATAAACTGAATGGACTTTTGGGAGTGTCTATAAAAAAATCTTGGATGCTACAGTGTATATAAATATCTGAAAATTGTTCCTTTGAACACGGCAAATAAATTCCTGCTGTGTTCCCAATCTTGATTCAAAACTGTTATTAAGAATGTTCATCTGACAGCTTCTTGCTGTTACATTTAATCTAAGCCAATTTCTCTCCAAATGCCCAAACACAAGAGGTTATTTTTACCTCTATACTTTCCTCCCAATAGAGGAGAGAACAGCATAAGAGTTTCCTCTATGGCTTCTTCCAGTGAAAATGACAAACAAAATCAAGTATTTTGAAGCACAGTATGTAACAGAAACAATTCCAGACATTACCTTTAGCAAGAAAAGCTCTTAATGTGAACATTATGTATTTACTGAGGGGATCCAGAATAAAACCCTAGAATAAAGCCACATCACTATAGCCAATGAACGTTTTATATTTCTAATGTAATCCAAACTTGTTTACCCCAGCCAAACTTCCTGTTTTCTGTGCATAACCTGCAACCACTTCTCCCCTAACAAGATACAGAATAAATTATATCAAGTTCCTCATTTTGGTACAATCATCTATTTACTCCTCCTACAGACCAAACTGCAGCAGATTTAAAGTGAGCAATGTGGAAAATGTAAGCTATGCTCTAGTTCTCAAGCTCTATGAATCAATAAGGGTGAGTATAAAGGACAGCCACTGCCTGGAGATCATGGTCCAAGGATTCTTTCTGCTGCACCTCTCATTTTTCCAACACCTACCTGTGATGAGAGCTATTCCCTGAGCCAATTTATTCCTTTGTAATTTCTCTGCTGTTACAGTCAGCTCAATCACAGAACTTGAGGCTACAAGAGAGAACTGCATGAGAAATAGATTTGGATTGATTTTACTAACACACATCCATCAGGATCAGAGAAAGCCTCTGGTCAGCTGGCAGAACATTTCACTCAACTTGCATACTTTTGGCATATATCTACAATTCCCCTTCTCCCTCCTTGATTAAAAATGCAACAAAATACACAACTGAAAGCAAATTTTCTTTGCAACTTCCTTCAGGAGACAGACAATATGTTTGACAGTTGCCTAATCTGAAATGCGTTCTCTTTAGAAAACACTTAATGAATCACCATCCCTCAATATTTCCAAGGAGGCATATGCAGATTAATTTGCTTCTTTAATTCAGGAGTGTAGAGCAAGTAACAGGAGAGTGGCAGTTGCTGCCCATGCACCCATTTCTCTCACACAGAAGTCACACATTCTCCAAAAGCATCTATTACATTCCAAATACTCTTGTACACCTCACCATGCCAATCCACGAGAACCAGGTGAATCTGACTGCAAACATTTTATGCCTTTATTAACATAACTAATACTTATTGTATTGCTGCTATGGCTCATGGAAGGGAATAGAGGTCTATACTACTATTTTTAACCCAAATTTGAATTCTGACCTAAGGTTAGGGCCAGTCAACTCCAGCAAAGACAGTGGGCTGGCCCCCAAGTCTGGCCACAGCCAACAGCTGTAGGATGACGTTGAGACATGTGAGCAACTGAGATTCTACTATTTGCTAGTAAACAGCATACAAGTTCGGGAGTTTTAGGGGGTAGAATTAACTTCATAGTCAAGAAGATAAATTTTTTATTAACTCAAATGTGTTACACATTCATATGGAACTAAAATATTCTGTACTTTGAAATTACACACATCTGTACTAACAACCAGTTTAAGAAGCTGTCCTAGGTTACAATGTAAAAATATTCCAGAAGGTCTGTACTCTATCTCCATCTTCATGAACTGTTAAAATCAGGAGGGGCAGTGTTTTCCTTACCTCCTCCCCCGGACCATCTCCTGTTAATGGGCCATCAATGCCTTGCCCCATGAGTCATAGAGAACTCCCTCCGGGAGCCATTTNCTGCTTCAGCAGAACCATCTGTCACCCCAGGAGCACTACTGGAGCCACCATTCCAACTGGACTGCTACCAACACCCTGACTGACAGGGTGTCAGGTTGTATTCTAAGTGTCAGGTTTTGTTTTTTGTTTAATACTGCATCTTGTTCTAATTTTCCTATTAGGTTGTAGTTTGTTGGGTTTTGTTTTATTTTTTTATACATATTAAAGAACTGTTATTCCTATCCTCATATTTTTGCCTGAGAGCCCCTTTTAATAATTCGGAGGGAGGGGGTTTACATTTTGTATTCCAAGAGAAGCTCCTGCCTTCCTTGGCAGGTACCTGTCTTTCAAAACCAAGACAGAAGCAAAAGAAAATTATCCACAGGTAGTCTTTGGAGGAAGATGCTAATAACGGGAGATGATATGAAACCACCACGAAACAACAAACCCAGTGTCTACAGTCTGTCTGTAGAGATACTATCCATGAGACACACTTGGTATGACAACTGTTGATTATAAGGAACAGAGATTCTTTGCCATCACTTACTTCATAAGATCATTCAATTACAGAGAAAAAACACAGCAAAGTGGCCTCTGCCTGTCAGCTTCTTTCTGCAACAAGTCTAAGCACTAAACAAAAATAAGGGTGAAAAAAAGGAGATAATAAACTGAATAATGAGCTTTTCTGTTATCAAGGTTTCGATAGTGAGATTGCCAAGGTCATTGCCTAGTCAGGTATTTAACAAATAGTATCCAAACCCACAGATACCAAACAGGAGGAAAGTAATGCAGTAACGGTTTCACAGCACAGGTGAAGATCCTTGATTAGCCTGAGCTAGCACAAAGCTGAGCACACAAGGAAGAAGCCTCGCAGTCTTTCATCAAGGGACACAGCTGGTGGAATGCCTGATCAATATTGCCTTCTGTAACTGGGATTCACTTCTACAATGACAGCACTGATGGGCTCATCTCACACCTACAGTCTTGCATAAATTCTTGCTTTAAGTGAGTCGCAGCCCAATCTGTTTTGAAGTTGAAAGACAGTCCTTGAACACTTAAACTCTGAGTACCATAGATGAAAAAAAAACAAGCTACGACTTCTTTGCACAAAAACCCTCCCAATTACTCTTATTTTCAGTTTATGGATGAGGAGCTGGGTATTTCATTCTTCCCTCTTCTTCTGCATTTTTCAGGGTGTCATGACAACAGAATACACCTGAAATTACTCAAAGCCTGTTGTTTTCCTAAACTGATTCTTTCCATCACAGTATGAACACATTTTCAGTCTGTTTGTTGAAGATGGAGCCCTCTTCCCTTATCATTGTCCTTTTACGTCTAAACTCTTAGCTAATTTTTCTAAAAAAATGCATCAACTATACTAGCTGCAGCTCTGTTAGCTCTGCTTTTTGTCACACAGAAGAAAAAAACTGTGTTTCCTTTTTATCCTTAAGATCCTCTCAGAATGGGTATTTCCAGTACCTTGGTTGAGACACTCAAAGTAAAGGCTTTAGCAGAAGTTGCATGATTTTTCCATCTTGCTACCAGAGCTGATAAAAATCACATTTATTCAGAGAACAAGCCACAGCACACAGATCATATCAGATGGATAACTCCCAGCATGACTGGAGTTTTCAGTAAACACAGCAAATTACATACTAATAAAGCAGATGACAGATTTGGCACTCAGAGGGCTTTTTGGGGTTTTTTTTTAAGGCCCTTCTTCATTCTCCTCTTACTCCACTGGCAATCTTTTCCTCTACAGGATCTAGAAATCAGACTAAGGAAACAAAGTGCCCTGCCAAGGACAGTTCAATGACATGGGGAGGCTTCCACCTGCCTTTTCATTGATCCCTCAGCCAAAAACCACTAATTAGTTATAAACACCATCATGGACAACCATCTTGAAGTCCAACCTAAAATCCAGCCATTTTGTTTTTAGGACATATTTTTATTTTTTCCTGCACCATCCTCCACATCCCAAGTCCCAGCCATCTTCACGTTCCTAAGGACTGCAACCCTGCAATACCACTAAAGACAAAACACCTGAGGCTCTGCAGTGATGGCTTGTGACAAGTTAATCCAGGCATGGTATGGTCTCAGGAAATGCCAGCTCTAGTGCTCCAAGCATTCCTTGAGTCCTTCCAGTCACACACTGCTCACGCCCTCCCTTGCCTTTACCCTTCCCAGAGCTGCCAATATCTCTTGCTTGCTCTGTTTGCAAAGATGTATTTAGCTTGTGCAGGTTTGAACCCTGCCCTGCAAGGTGACCAATCCTCAGGACTTCTCTTGTCACAAGGGCACCTCAAGTGCTTCAGGGATTCCTCCCCATGACATTCTCAGTCCTTTGTCCTCAGCTTGACCCTGTTGTCCTTTGTTTTGTAAAGGTGTCTGTGACTGAACTCAGGCAAATATAATTTTGATTTTTAAATGCAAGAGAAGAAAATCAGCTCTTTGTATTCCTTTATTTGTGTTTCAGCCCATTATTGGATTTTGATGATAATCTGTTTCCTTCTCTTTAGATCAAGAGATTACTTTTTCCTTTTCAGGCCATGGTAATCAAAGTGTCCTCTTTCTTTTAACTATTTAAAAAACACTAGTAAAATTTAAAATAGGGGCTGAGCTATGGAATTTGGCTGTTCAATTTAAAAGCATTTTTAACTAGACCCAGAGTCTTCAGTTTAAACAGTGTTGAGACATGCAACAGTATCTGTGCAGATATACACATGAAAAAATAAATTTCAGACATGTAGAATGAGGTGCACTCCAAAATACCACTGAAACCACTGATTTCACCTAAATCTAGAGCACATCATATATCACCACCACTTGCATATACCCTGATGAAGAGACTGTGGAAGGCAGCAGGAATGTCTTGATTTACTTTGGACGATCTTAACTCAGGCCTCAGTACTGTCCTTGCAAACATCCTCATTAGCTGGCTCCAGCCAGCAGGTGAGCATGAAATGGAGAGATCTGGATATCAGATAATAGATTTTTAAAAAGAACCTATTCAGAATAGACCAAAAAAGTAGAATTTATTATGTTTAAAGAACATACACATGCAAAATATATATTCACCTACAGTTAGTTTCCTGTAACTCCCAGTTTCCCCTGAAAGAATAATTTCGATCTGCTTTAACAATATCTGAGATCAAAGACTGGCTTGATTACATCTTTTCAGCATAAGAACATGGTTGCCCAGATAAGAAAAAGTCAAAAAGTAAAATTTGCATTTTAAGCTGAAAAGAACTGCCAAACCACTGTGAAGTTCTCCACTGTCCTGGGAGACCTCACAGTGTACAGAAAAGTCCAGGTCTCCAACCCATGCTGCTGAAGGAGTAGTCTGGAGTCATTTGTTTGTGTTCTCAAGGCAGTTTATTAGTTCCTTATCAAAAGTAGATTTCTCTGCACCACCAGGGTTGACACAGCAAAAGTCCAGAGNGCTACTATTTTTCTATCTAAGCTTTTATGACTTGAAATTCTTCATACAAAGTTGACAACCTGTTCCATGGATTAGAATCAGAGCCACAGGCATTTTCAGTATCATTCCAGGGTCTCTGACACCTCTGGCAAGGCTGAAAAGCCTCCTGACCAGGTTTTAGGTCGGCCAAAGGTATCATAGGAACCCCCCTGGGTTCCAACAACCACTAAATACAGAAATGCAGCCTTAACCTCAGTCACATCACCTGAAGCTGTCCTCAGTGGCAGAGCCAATGAGAGTGGTGGGTGGATGAAGTTCAGCCAAGCACCCACCCAGACAGCAGAGAGAAAAGAAGGCAGGACTTCTGTTTCCCTACCTGACCATCTCAAACTTACTTGAAGGCATGGGATAGTATTGTTATTGACTGTCCCAAAAGAAATCATTCCACCCTTGACAGAAGGAGTTAATTCCCATTAATTTTATTATTTGCCATTACAGTTTTAAATCTAGGAGTGTGTCATGGTTTAACCCCAGACAGCAACAAAACCCCAAACTGATGCTTTCTTATTCCCCTCCAGTGGGATAGGGGAGAGAATTTGAAGGGTAAAGAGGGAATAAAACCTCATGGGTTTAGATAAAAGATGGTTTAACAACGAAAGCAATATCTACACAAACAAGCAAAGCAGAACAAGGAATTCATTCACCACTTGCCATTGGTGGCAGGTGTGCAGCAATCCTCAAGAGAGTAGGGCTCCATCACACATAACTGGCTTGGGAAGACAAATGTCATCATTGGGAACATCTCCCCCCCTCACAGTGCTGCTTCTTCCCCTGGTTTATACACTGAGCATGATGCCATATGGTCTGGAACACCCCTTGGGCCAGCTGGCATCAGCTGTCCCCACTGTGTCCCTTTGCAACTCCTTGTGCAGCCCAGCGCACTCAGTGGTGAGGTCAGGCAAGAGGTAAAAAAGGCTTTGAACTGTGTATCAGCCCGGCTCAGCAATAACCAAAACATCCTTGAGTTATCTCTACTGTTTTGGTCACAAATCCAAACAGCCTCAAACCACCTAACCTGAAGGGGAAAAAAAAAGACTCTGTCCCAACCCAAACCGGAACATTCTGTTTCTGCTTAAAAAGGAATTAAGGGCATGTATTAAGCTTACTAATAAAACAGTTAATTGTCAAGAATTATGCTAATGAACTTGACTACAGAGAAAACAGGAAAACAGAGATTAACATTTTAAACCTTATAAATGCAAGAACAAATTCTCGTGTTCAGCTGAGGATACAAGGTTTGAGGTAGCAGTAGAACATACTCATGAAGTTGAAATAACAACCAAACCTCCTCCAACCACACGGTAAAGCACAATGATTATATCATAGATGGCAGAGAACCAAGAAGCTGCACCTCACCAGCAACACTTACGCAGATCTTTAAATAGGCTAAACTTCTCCTTCTACATCTCCCATTAATTGTACTGCTATACCTCCCCATCTTTCCACAGGACTCAAAGTACTAGTTTAAAAAATGTATCAAACAGATCCTGACATTAAGTTCTTCATGACTTGCTTCTTGAATATGCTTGCAAAAACCGATTATCTATACAAGTTAAGGAGGTGCAAACACAGACATTTTCTGCTTATAAGATTTGTTTTCCACTTGCTTTAGTGGATGCAGAACCAGCCCTTATTTCCAGGAATCTCTTGCATCATTACAGTGAGCTACTACAGACTGTAGTACTGAAAATAAGCTGATCAACTTCTCTTAAATGATTGGCAGAACCATCTAGAAGCATGCAAACATTCAAAGTGCATGTTCCCAAGACCAATAGAATGCTAAACCCAGATCTCCCGCAGCTCTGCCTCTGTTTTTCCTCATCTTGCATGTCAATTTTCGCTGTTAGAAGATCAATAATAGAATTACTAGATCAACAATCTCTTCTGTACTATTTCAATAGAGAAAGTGCCAGACAGTCTCTTAAAAGGGAAACTACTCAACCACCAGTATCTTGCCTCAGACAGTCTGTTGGACTGGCCATTAAGACAGTGCTATTTTATTTTATTGCTAAGTTTATATCAAAAATCACCCCCCATGGAACTGTTCTGGCAGACTGCAGTGCCCATGACACACATGATGTCCTCCCTAGTCTTCCCAAGAAGAGATGAAGTATGACAGAGCCTGAGAGCAATTCACAAATGAGAAATAACACTGTGAACAGCAGGGCAAGGACAGCTGTAGGGAAACAGCTTCTTGCACACACAGAGCAGCAGCCTGCTCTGAACCCCTAATTTTCTTGAGAAAACAAACTCCTCTTGTTCTCTCATGCAGCCTTCTTTTACAGACCTTAAACAAGATACACACATCATCTCTGCCTCAAAACCACCCTTTCACATCAGTGAGACATAAAAGAGAGCTAAAGAAAAAAAAGAGCTAAGGAGAATTGAAAGAGTGCAAACAGGAGAAGCAGACAACAGGTTGTTTCCTTTGACACAGCACTTGCTGCATTTAAGATCACTTTTAGAAAGACAGATCACAGAGCAAGGAAAAATCTGCAAAAGCCCTTAACTTTATCCTCCAAGCTCACATAAATTCTGAGCTATCATGGTATTTTTGACATCATAAGCAAATTCCTTTTTTACTGCAGTAGAAGCAAAAGCAATAAAAGGGAGAAAAGCATACTGGTATCTCCCAGAAAGCATTATTTTCAATATTCCAAGTCAAATTTTATCCAGCTGCTGAACACAGCATTACATCCTCTGCATCAATGATCTCCAATTTAACTTTTATTCCACGTCTAATCAAGGAAGCAGAGCAAGACTACAGCATCTTAAGTTCTTAGTTAATGCATGCAGGGAGCTGTAATACCCACAATATCTGAGAAGTGAAGAGTGGAAAAACAGACTCCCACTAAAGCTGTCACTGAAGCACAATACATTAGGTGTTACCATGAATGGAGTGTCTATTAGGAGAGAGAATTTCACTTCATATGACATAATAAACTTCCATCCCAGTGAATTAATATGGTGTTAAAGAAAGCGCTATGGAGCTCCTGCATCTGAACCTTTCTACACAAAATTAATTTACAATGTGAACATCTTCCATACCTAAGAGGAGAAGAATGAAAAAATACTCCAGCAAAGAAAGTTGCAGGCTTGGCAAAATATAAGTATGAAGCTTGGATTTATTAAAAGGAACCAGTTTTTCTTTCTACTGCTTACATTTCATCTGCTGAATTCTACATCTCAGAGAGCAATAGACAGGTTTTGGGGAGCAATATGTGTTACGTGTTAGTCTACTTGAGTCTTTAAAGATTAAATCAATGGGAACTATAGCATGCTCTGGGGACCTGATAGCTGCTGATAGCCAAGCAAATATTTTCTTTTTACCTGCTACTCACAGTTACAGTAAGTGAAATGAAACTTGGTTAACATTAAAAATTGCCCTTAATTAAATATCAGCTCAGAGATGCTGATACAAAATGTATCTTCAAATTAACCATATCATGGTCTACTGGGATAGAGTTAACTACTTCCTTCACAGCAGCCCAGATGCTGCTGGGTTTTATATCTGTGGCTAAAACAGTGTTGGTAATTCACCAGTGTTTTGGCAACTGCTGAGCACTGCCTTTTTTTTCCCCCCACAGTTTCCCCTCCAGTGAATGGAGTGGACAAGAGGCTGGGAGGGAATACAGCTGAGACAGCTGCCAAAGGAGTTCTGACCCCAGCTGCCCAAAGGAGTAACCCAGACCACAGAACACCAAACTGGGAGTAAACTGGGGACAGTCTGTCTCAGGTAGCCTTTGCTTATCAGCCTGATGTGGGAGGTAGTGAGTGATTTCCTCCGCATCCCAGGTTTATTTCTCTCTTCCTGATCAGAATTCAGTAAATTAGTATTCTTTTTAAATTTATTTTCTGGTTTAATTGTTGTAGCAGCATACAAGAGGCCACAGAACCATGTTGTGCCATGGAATGGAAGAAACTCGAAGGGCAGCCAAACAGGAGCATCTCTCAACTCCTAGAACCCTGCCCTAGGAAGCCAGGGAACATCCATTTCAGGAAATCAAATCTGTAATTTAAATTAGAGGAGCCAGCAGCTCATCTACAGACAGATTAAGTAGGGCTGCTGCAGTTCAGCAGTCACAGCAAAAGCTCTGCTGGACACACATCATGCTAAACACAATGAGAATTTGCCTTCAGACAAGGCTATGAATTGTTTCAATCAGAACTTGAGTCAAACTGAGCTTCCAGCTATTTCTAGTCCTCATCAAGCTGAAGCTAAGTGAATGAGACTGAAAATTCAGTTTCCTTCCCAGCTCTGCCTCTGATCTGATCTAGACATAAATTGAAATCCATCAGACCATGGCCAATTAGCAGAGCAAGTGTGCACTGCCACAGCCGCACTGCTGGGTTCCACCTCCAGCCCTGCACCACCTCCTTATGCAGGTGTGAAACTGCTTGGGCAGGCTTTAGATCTCTGCTTGGCTACCAGCAGCTATCAGGTCCCCAGAGCATGCTATAGTTCCATTGATTTAATCTTTAAAGACACAAGTCGTAGAATAACACATACTGCTCCCCAAAACCACAACATCAGGGGTTTTTTTCTTTACTGACAGGCAATTTTGAAAATAAACAATGAAACATCTTTTACTACAACGGAAGAATGTTAGTAAACATTTGTTACCTCATATCAACATATGTTATGTTCTGATTTTTAGGAAGCTAATGCTTTTACCTACACAAATAAGTAGTTGTAAGCAAAGAACAGCAGAGTACAGGTCTTCTCCTCTGCCTTCAATTCAACTTGTTTATTCCATTTCTGTCTTAGAGATGACTATTTATTTTATACAGCAGCATAATCTTGCACGGAGACTCCAGGATTCAACAAAAAACATCATTAATAATAAAATTATAACTTAGAGTCAGAACAAGTCCTCATCTGAGCAGTTTTTAAACCTGTTCTGCACAGGATTAAAACCTCCTATTTACTTATATACAGCATATGTACATACATATTAGCATAACTATACATGTGTCTACATAAACACTTGTATATCTACATCCCATACACATTGGACACAAACTACAATTTTATAAATATTGCATATTAGAACTTATAAAATTTACAAAGATATGTATATGCTTCATATATATTCTAGCATATATAATGGTGACTGGTCACCTGCTTCCTCCAGACTGTTAAATCCATTTCTCTGTAGAGAAGCAATTCCTTTGTCCAAAGCAAATAACACTGAGGGTGGTGTCAAAAGCAGAAAGTGACAGAAAAGTCCAAAAGTTGAGAAGACCAACAAGCAACACTTGCCAGCAGGAGGGCAGAAGCAGCAGGAGAAGAGGCCCAGAGCATTGAGGGCTGGGGAAGTCTCTCTGGATGCCACCACCAGACCTGGCAGTCCCAGCCCACACACTCCCTGTGGAGGACAACAGCAGAGACTGGGAAGCCCTTAGAGAATGTTCCAAAGTGAACAGCAGGAAAGTGTCCAAAATGGACTGTTCCAGAATGGAAATTTTTGCCTTAACTTTCCCACCAGTCTTATTACCTCCCTTTTCGACTTGCTGCTTTATAAACCAAAGATGAGGCACTAAAATGGTACATTTATGGACTTGGTGGTGCTGCATAAGCTTATAACTCAGTAGACTTTATGACTGCAAGCCATTTGTATTGATTTATTTACTTCATTAGTGAGGGGAAGATGTAATTCTGCATTGAAGGAGAATCAAATTGAAGAACAAATAGCTGATCAGGCATTTTAAAACCACATTTCGTACTCAAGTTTTATAATGGCGCATCCAAAATTAAACACTAAGAGTATAAACAATCTAATTCTAAGGTCAGAAACTTAAATCATTGATCTGATCTGCAGACAAAAGACTTATGCAGCTGCTTTACAAACTCACCTTACCCACCCTACTTAACCAAGTTTTTCAAGATGTGCTAATGTAATTATGAAAACTCTTTAATTGCATGAACAACACTGCAAGTTTTCACTCCTGGGCTTTGAAGGCACTGTGTTTCTTGACACAAACAGCTTCCTATAAACATAGCTGGATACTCAGGGAAATCCCTTCCTACCAGCCACTGTACACAACACAGTAAAAAATATTGGGCCTTTGAATCCCAAACCATTTTGGCATTTTCCTTTGATACATGTTGGAATAATTATCATCAAAGCAATACTTTGGAAAGTGTTAAACATCTTTAAGTGGGAAATTAATCTTCCCAGACTAGGTGCTGTAAACATTTAATCCTAAGGAGCAAAAATTAATACAAGTTGGAAAAATATACAAGTCTATGAATAACAATACCTTTCTGTTGGGCATCTCAAAGTAGCATAAAATAAATAAGCATCATTTTCTTGATTTACCTATGAGGAGAGTTGTGTGCAAATTGCTCAAGGCCAAAGAAAGAGACAGGTGTAACTAAGGAGCAAATCTGAGGCTCTTCAGTCCCGCTCCAGTACCCTGCTATTGCACCACACCTCATCATGCACATCACAAAAGCAACAAAAGGCCTGTCCTGTTGGGCCCCCCAGCATCACCCTTCCTCTGCTGGCTCTCTACAGACTTCTCATCTACTTTCCCTTTTTTGGAAAACTCAGCCATCTGGCAAGGCCTGCCAGGAGCATCCCAGGCAGCACCATGGCCAGGGCAGACAGCAGTACCAGGACACCCCCACGGCTGCAGTCTCCACAGACATAACCAGGCAACAGCACTGGTGGGTACAGCACCGTGGGAGGAGGATCTCCTGAGACATTGAACTTCTCAGGGGACTGACTCAGCTCCATCACTACCTCATGGAGATCCAGGAATGGACATAATGAAACATGATGTCAGCACTCAGGGAAAATAATCTGTCATACCAACCTAATGCAGCCTGAATCTTTAATGTGATATTGATTTTGCTAATGTTCCTCCATGCTGCCATCTGGAAGCAAGATACTTCTTTCTCATACAGTAAACTGCACTCAGGGTTACAAGAGCCAATATCATTATGAAGGTTTTGTTTTGTTGCTGAGGTTTTTTTAATTTTCTTGTTGCCTTTTTTTAAGGAGCAAAGATAGTTAAAATTCTGCTTTCAAAGGCAGGCACTAACATTAGCACTACGAGAAAAGCTGGTCATACCTAATTCCAGTCAATTTACCTTACATCAAAGGAAAAGACACCTCCACATAGCAGGCATGTCCTAAGAAAGGGTGCAAAGAAGTCTGGCAGAGCTGCAGGAGTTACAGAACAAGGTGCTGCAACACTAAATCAACGTTTCGAGGGCTCTTCTGGTCAGAATATTTGTTCTTTACTTTTTCATTTGTTCTTTTTTTCCTTTTAACTTAAGGCAAGTTAAATACTATTTTTTTCCACCGAATGGCTAACTTTACATTTTCAGACTTCCCAACTTAAACATGCTGAACATCCACCATTCTCCACTGATTTGGTGAGAAGTATGTTATTTCTGTCGCAACACTGCAGACACAGGAAGCTCAGAACTAACTGCAGAGATCCAGCAAATTCTGGTGGCAGGAAAAAGGTTTTACTACTAAACTTCTGTTGGGGTACACAGGAGAGAGTACTGGGGATTTGATTAGCATGAGCAGTCTGATAACCAAATGTCTTAGCAAGAGCAAACACAGCTTTGAAGTTTACAAGATGACTGGATCAAGACTGGTGTCAGGAAAAGAAGACTGAATCAAACCTCTGCAAGCAAGAGATGTTGTAAAATGCATGAGTTTGTCTGCAAGATGTTTAACCTAATCATAGTAAAAAATTACTAGCCCTAGATCAACTGATTTGTTGATCAGAATTGGTTTTTACTGAGATTTCCAAATGCTTGTTATAGTATATAAGCATTTGGAAATCTCAGTAAAAACCAATTCTGATCAACAAATCAGTCTTCCCATCTTTCTATAATCACTGACAAACTCCTTCTCCAACACACAAAACTTTTTCTTCACAATCCCCTGTAGGTCAAGGACAAACATTAGTACAATTCCTTTCCCTCCCTCAAACCACAGCCAGTGCTCAGCTGTCTTGTATCATCATTATTAAACAGAATTATGTTTCTAATAAGGAAAAGAGGTTAAACTGGGGGGTTTTTTTGGATGCAACCCTATCAGGTGTCTAAAGAACTGTCTTTTGTCTAGGTCTTAAAGACAGCAGCATTTGTGGCTATTCATCATCTTTGCCTTTCATGTTGTAACTGCAGGCAAGTGAGTTCATTATTCACTGCGTTTTCTGCTTAATCTCACATCTCATGATGATGTATTTGGGACCGTTCCCTGCTTCCTCCCCCACATTTGATGTATGCTACCCCTCTCATTGACCTCCTCAGCAAACAGCAGAGACCACAGCAGGCTTGGAGCTACAACAATGCACCCGTGGTCCACCTGCCCCTTTTTTTGAAATCCAGAGCTGGCCCCAGAGCAGGATCCCACTTAAAGTGGGGCAAGTACTTCTATAAGGGCTGAATAAAAAAAAATCATCTGGCAGACAGCTGTGATAACTCCTGTCAGTGAATAAATTATGAAATGCCTCTCAGAAAAGTGCTATAACTATAGTTAGAATATACAAGATGACTCAATGCTGAAAAAATACACCCCCATCTGTCAGATTCAAAGAGCCAGGAAACTTCACTTCAAAAATCATGCAACTTCCCTTCAACTTTCCTGTCCTGCCAAATCTTTTCTAAAATTGTAACCTGCCTTGTTCTACAGCTCAGAACACTATTTTTGGATGATGCCTCACTACAAATTAGAATTACTTTGTTTTCTTTATGCTTTACCTGGCTGCAAACAGGTAAAAGCCCAGGGGGGGAAGTTGTTATTAGTTGAACTTTAACATGCTGTTACATCAGACATGGATTTTTGGCTAATCACAGGGAAAGGTTTGAGGAGTTTTTTGCTTGTTTTTAAAGGTGGCAAATGCTCTTCAGCAAAGAAAGCTTGATGGACATTAAAGCTTCACCGCTCCCATGAGTTCCTGCTGTAAAATTATTAATATTGATATAGTATACTTAGGGAAACACTTCAAAAAATAGCTACTCCACTGTTTAAATGCTACCCAAATAGTCACATTATCACTGAACTGAAGATGCTGTAGAGAAGATGAATTTGAAAAAAGTTTATGCTGCAAGCATAAGACCTGCAATCTTGGGTATGACAACCACAGATCTTGTGTGATGTTTAGAACGTGATTTTATTGAACCACTTTACTCTTCTTATCCTCAGGAAAAATACATAAAGTCTCAAAAACATCCTAAAATTTGCAGAGATCTCTGCTTTCAGGGTCTGCAGTACCCTGAAAATGGTTTAGTACTTTGATTTGGGCTGACTTTTGTTACACTGTGCCGAAGATACCACCAGTGAGTCCTCAGATGAACTCTACCTCTCTGTTTTAGTTCACCAGTCACATTTGGTCCTTCTTTGTATCACAACTCAAGAGTTTCAAAGTGCATTTCTTTTTTTAAAAGTGAGTACAGAAAAAGAAAAACTGGAATATTTTGTAAAAAGGATTGTCTGGGTCATGACAGAGTCAGAACACCTAGACGAAAACAAAGTCACACAAAACAAGAACATTGATTCAAGAAGGTGCTATGAACAAATTCAATCCTTCATGATTCGTTGAAGCTGAGTCACAGCTCAGTACAGGAAGTTCAGGTCTAATTTAAAAATTAAGTAAAAAATAATCCATCTAGTGCAGTATCAGCCTTCACTCTTGCTACTTAATTCCTCAGAGCTTCCATTGTTCCCAACCTTTCAAGGGAGGAGGTAGCTCCTGCCACACAGTACTTAATTTTTTCCCCCATTTTACATGCAACCAGATTAATATTAATTTTTTTAAAATCACCATTTCAAGGGAAAGCAAAAAGCAAAGCCTGGAAGCATTTCTAGTAGTTTCACAGGACAACAGAAAAGGAGCAAGAGAGCTTGGATAGGCAGAAATGTCAACAGTGTAATTCAATCAAGGCGTACTTGGCAGCACAGGTAAAGGAACTCATGAGTTTATGGAGAGGGAAAGGTCTCCCTCACATTCCAGCTCAACAATGTAAAGAGCTCCACAGACCTTTGCCATGGGTAGAGTTGATAAAAGAAATTGAATTAGCCATGCTAGCTCAATTAGATGGACAAAATTAGGCTAGGAGAATTAGTGAAAAACCACTACAAAGCTGATTATATATTAAGCATTAGCTACTAAGAATATTAATGTCATGAATTACTATAATGATTATTTTGAATCTGGACAATTAATGTTTTGTTTTGTAGGTCTCCATTATTAGTTCTACCTCTAAGCAAATGCTATCCGCATTTGTACATTTGAAACCTCTGCTTCTGAAGAGATACACATTATTTCAATTTGTTTTCTTTTGAAGAAAAAAATTATGGTGATTAGGTTAGCTCAAAAATAGTATTGTTAACTTGTCCATTTTGCACGTATATACCCGTAACAGGTCCGTTTCCTGACTCTTAAAATCCCCTGTGCCGCATGAACAGACTTTTTCCACATGTTTAAGGAATGTGTGGTGGGTTCAGTGTTGCCTAAATGCCAGCACACCTACTAGAATATATTTACTCTCTTCGTGTTGTGAGATAGGATTAGGAGAAGAACAAAGCAGGCTCAAAACTTTAAAGGGTATAAAGAAAACTTTTATTAACAGGCCTAAAAGAATAAAAAATCAGAATAAAACTTTCAGACCACTTCTCCCCTCTCCCACACCCTCTTTTCTCAGTGACAACACAGACAATTCAGTCAGTTCCCACCTTAAGAATAGTCTTTCTTTAGTTCACTTAGGGAGAAGAGCCTCCCTTGTCATGTAATGGAGACTTCTCCACAAGAAAGAAAAAAAACAGCTCTTGTGGCTTCACTTTTCACAAACGGGAGCCACATTGGAACCCGCCATCATGAAGTCCTTCCCATCTTCCCAACCTTCCCAAAGCTGCATTTCTGGGCCATGTCACACTCATCAGGGTACTACTTTTAAGGATGAGCTGTTCAAAAGCAAAGGTTCCCTGCACCTGTCTTTAAAATCATCTTTTCTGGGGGCAAAGGGTCTTCTCTTCTTCAAGCTTCTTATGGAATTACAGCAATTCAACATCTGTTTATTCAGCACAGATGCCTTTGTTCATGGTTTACAATTTGAACACTCCACCTCCCCGTGTTTTTCCATGGTTTATAGGGATGTTCAATGTATCACACTCCATCCCCATAGCTTACAAGAGGATTTTCAGCCTCAGCTTAAGGCAGCTCCTCATTCTTCTTCCATCTGGCACCTGACTCCTTCGCTGCCTCAGTGTCTTTCACAAGGTTTCTTTTCATGTCTTCACTCAAGAGAGGATCGAAGGTCTGCAAATCTCACCTGTGCACTGAAACAGTTACGATCTCACCCAGGCCTGCAGAGGGTTATGTGATCCCTGCTATTACAGTGGAGCAATTTACGATGGAGAATTTCTCAGCAGCCACACCCGGGTGGGGCAGCGGCAGCCCCGGCTCCAACCAGGGCAGGGAGAGGCAGGTTAAGGATCTCAGGCACCCGAGCAGATGGTAATAGGTCCCTGTTTTAGTGAGGCAAGCTGTTAAATAAGGTCCCGGGTCAGTGGCTGCTCTCAAAAGCAGGGGCTCACCCCACAGAAGAAGCAGCTCCGTCTGGGTTTCGGCAAACTCCTTTCCCAAGCAACTACAGCTCCGAGTGTGTCCTGCTCTGAAGCTGAAGAGCAAGAGAGCCAGCAGCGACCCTCATCCTCCCTTTACCTCCACCTCCCACCGGGCTCAGCCAAACTCTGTCTTCTCCAGCACCCTTAAGTACTAATTAGGTAATAACTAATGGGAAAATTCTATTGGTAAGAAGGAACAAGAGGAAGGTATCCTCAGCAGATGACAACACACTTTCCAATGCCGTACTGGAAAACACTTAGCTATAAAAACCATAATTTCACCATTACCATTCCTAATTAGCTGCTGGCAATATTGGCTTTATTTAAGACGCTTTACTGCTAAGCACTACGAGGTTCAGCAAACCATGCAACTTTCCTTCAAGCTCACCACTGAACTTCCATTACCCACTACCCATCCTCAGATGAGCTTCTCTGCTTCCCAGACACTCCCTGGGCCAAAAGGGAGATGCACATTTCACACCCTCATCCTCTCTGCAGCTAATATTCTGGTGCACCCCGAGTTACCCTGGAGCAGTGGGGAAGCTGACCTATTTTGGATGAAGTAAAGGGCCTGTCTCTCCTTATATTTCCTGGCACCAGCTTTATTCTTCTGTTCTGCTCTGCAAACACCCAAAATAGAAATCATTTAAAGAGTCCAGCTCTTTAAACAGTTGCTAGGTCACATTCTCAATGAAAAAACATGAAAGATTTCTAAAGAAGCTTTGCTGAAGCTTCTGAGCCCTGTGGCAATAGAGACACAAAGTACTTGCAATCTAACAAAAAACTACTTGTTTTCTACTGTCGAACTGCTGCAAAACCTCTTGTCATTATAACTTGGGTTTTTTAAGATATGTTTTAGAGATATTATTTGCTAATGCATACTAAGCCAGTGGCCAACAAGTTCACAAAAGTTTATAAAACCTGCTTGCTATTTTACACCAGTTTTCAAAATTCAGAGCAATTTTGATTGAATAAATGAAACTTTTGAGCAAAGACTGTTTGTACCTTTCACAAGCTGGCCAAGGTACACAGCTTAACAGAATAAGCCAAGCTCAATCTGCTTCCATGAAGAGCCTTCCCTGGTCCTACTCCTCTTCCCCCCGCCTTCCACAGCCCCATCATCAGTGGGATGCATGGAACTGCGCTGGCTGCCAGATCAAAGACGCAAAAAAGCCAATCCAGTACACAATTAAAAAAAACCCAAAGAAAGAAGCCTTGGAATGCCCTTTTCAGTAACCAATTATTCTGTCTACTATTTGCTGACGTCAAAGAAGCTTATCTAGAGCCCTACCTGCTTTACCTACATAAAAGTAGAGCTCCCACCTGCTTCTTTCAAGGCAGCAGCCCTTAAAGTAGCCCTAAAACATGAGATAAAGAGAGGATTCGTTGGGCAATTACTACTGTAAACCACAAAGCCTACAGAATAGCAGTGTAATTCACAGGTATTCGTACATTCACTGTTTTCTGTTTTGAGTGAGGTACTAAAGGCTGTACAAAGCCAGGCAAGAGCAGAGCCCCAGGGAATCTGCTCATAAAGAGGCCAAGCATGCACCACCATGTCCTCAGAACACACTCCCGAGCTGGTGAGGCCGGGGCTTTGAGCCGGAAATACCCTTTTCCTATTTAACAGCCTTCAGTGCATGTTCCTGAAATCTATTCTGTCACTTTGTGAACCAATGCAGAGAGCCCTGTGACAGCTACACAGCCTAACTACACACAACTAACTGTGCAGAAAAGCATTTCTTTCCTGTGCTTTAAACCTGAAGCCAGCCAGTTACAGTGGATGCTACCAGCTCTTCTGCTGGAGAACACAGCAACATCCATTCCCCAGTCACAGACCTCCGTTATATCTGTCACTGCAGTTCCTTTCCAGCCTGAAGAATTATACTGCAGTTCATCATTCCACTTTCAGAAATTATTCTTTGCCTTTAATCACCCTTGTTTCTCTTGCCCACATTGCCTCCAGTTGAACTGTCATTTTAGAGATGACCACACCTCTTGATTTCAGGTTTGGGGTGGGATTTTTGACCACTATTGAGAGGCTGTTTTTGTAAGAATGTCTCTTGCAAACTTTAGACGTTACTTCTGAAGGTAAACTGGCAGTTCAAATCAATACATTGATTTTCCTGTGACCTTCTGCTCAGTTCCTCAACCTCAGAGCGCCTGTCTGCAATTTCTCAGTTAAGTCCCACTTGGACTACCCTGAATGCTTAAGCACCATCAGCAGCTCATTCGCTCTGCTGCTCCCTGTCTTTTCCAAGTTACCCATCAATATATCGAGCTGCACAGGCTCCAGCAGAGACCTCTGCAATCCTTTACTGGTGGCTTGATTTCCACATGAGATTTGCCCGTTTTACTGATACCTGCATTCTGCAATTTTTCATCCATTATTAATTCATTTGAAGATTTACCTTGCTGGTCCATTGCAGTGGGGAAGGGGAGGGATGGGTTCCAGTCAATTTTTTTCATGAAGTGTGGTTGATGATTCTGTCAACTATCTACAGAAAATCCTAATATATCACCCCACCTGATAATCATCTTCGTTCACATGTTCACCATGTGCTTCAAAAAACTTCAATAAATAAATAGGGCAAGCCTTGTTGTTTAAAAAGCCACACTGACTATTCTGCTATCTATTATGTCCACCAAAAGGTGAATTATATTATTAAAAGTAAACTCAATCTCTTAGATAAGGACAATCGCCTTTATGGGCTTACCTGGAAACTCTGCCTCCCCCTTACCCTTTACCATCCTTGCAGTCCTCTGAAAGTACAAAATCATATTAAGTGAATCATATTAAAGTGAGCACTTATATATCACAAGTAATTTTTTCTGTCCTTCAAGGCACACCACACTATAGTGATGACATGTCTCAATCTATTTTACTTATGTTATTCCTCCAGTCACCTTCTCTACAAGCACCAAGACAAATCCTTCGGTACTTGCCATCCTCCCAAGGGAGATTTCAGCGCATTGAAAACTCCCATGTTCTCCACTGGGCTAGCAAAAGTGATAAAATAATTGGATTTTACTATTGCAACTTACTTCTTTCAATATTTTCGAAGAAAGAACAGATACGCACATCACAGAACAGAGTCTGTTAGATAAATTCTTTTCCCTGGAGTCTCCTGCACTGTATGTCCTCACACCACCAGAAGATTTGACCCTTAACTACTCCTTTCAGTATACATTTAAAAGAGAAAAACACACAAAAAACCTAAAACCAAACACCACAAAACAAAACCAGTCCCCACTGCAAATACCATCCTTTTCTTCTGAGTTGTCTCACCTTCTGGGAGGGAGTCTTGTCACTGTTGTTGCTCCTGCAGAGATGCTGAATTTATGCACACTGCAGCTACTACCACAGAGCAGCTTTATTGGGACATTTGGAAATTGCTCTGCATGCCCAGTAACCAGATGCTGCCTCTCCCCTTACAAATCCCCTCCCCAGCTCATCTGCCTAGCAGCTGCCACTGACAGTGTTTCAAGCTTATTTGCAGGATCCCATCCCATCACAGCACAGCTTTTGGTTGCAGCCCATCCCTTTACAGTCTCTCCCATTTTCCTCCACAGCACCAATAGCAATAACACAATCCTATTATCATGGTTTTTCTTTTCTATGCCTGATCTCACTGGGATTTTTCTGTTACCTATAGCAGGCTGCTGATGTGACTTGACTTAAAGTTTAAAATACAGCACAGCTTCTCTGCCAGCTCAGCCTACTCTAGCTCTCTGTACTTTGACACTGTATTACCCCAGCATTTGTCCCTCTCCTGCCACATTTAAGATGTGTTATGTCACTACCCTCTTTTAAAGGTAAGCATTTACTCGTGTATTTCAGTACTTCAGTTTCTGGGATTAATGCAGAAATGCATATAAATGCATCAAAATATTTTGATTTTCTTTTCCTCTGTGCATGTTTAAGTAGCACTTCATTGGGTTCCACCCTTCCCTTCTGTTCCTGCCTAGTTACTGATGAGGGACAACACAGGACCTACACAGAGCAGGGCTGAGGAGTTACTGCCTAAGTTTCGTTTCCAGAATTTCTGGATTCACTGCACCATGGATACAGGCAAGATGCCTTTACCCCCCTGAGTGCTCCTCTTCCCTTCCAGTCCAACACCTTGGCATGCCCACCACTACACCCCAGTGTCCAAGAAGCAGCTCACCAGGCAGTACTTACTTGAGTAACACGACCTGGCTTTAATATTTCCCCCTTAATTTAGTATTTCCTCCTACTACAAAAAGCCAGGGAATATATTTTCAGTGCAATGGCACATGTTACCAGGAGAGGAACTCATGACAGCACTCAATTGCCTCACCACTAAGTCACCACCTTCCTGCTGCTACTTTAGAGATGGGACTGGCATCGTTCAGCCCTGACATGTTCCTAAATGAGCTTCTCTGCCTCCTTTCCCAGTCCCTCAGCAACACCAGCACTGCCAACACAAAAGCAACCCCCACTTGAAACAGCAGTGTCAGCAAGCCCCTCCATTCTCCAGCTTTCCTTCACATCAGCTGCCCTCGGCTTAGGAGAGCTTTGGCTCCAAGAGCCCCGAGCTGTTCTGAGAAGCAAAGATAAACCATGCTTTGGAGAGTCAGAGCAGGAAACTGAGAAGCACAAACATGAAAGATTAAATATCCCTACTTCTTCCTGGCAGCAGATACTCCTAAATTCCCAATGACACCCTACACTGAACCTTTCATAAAAATTACAGCAGCATTTCATCATTGTGAACAGCATAAAGCCACCCTAAAAATATACAGCAATACATCCTCCACACATCATTCAGAGTAGCAATGTACAGACAAGGTCAAGGTGCTGTGAGAAGTCACAGGCCTCCACAGACACCAGAATTAGGAGCAATGGGTAGGGGAGTGGACTTCACTTGACTGTTACTGCACTTCTTCCTCCACAACACCGGTGCTGCAATGGTGCCATCATGAAAGAAAGACATCACCTCTGGGTAAGTAACTTTGGGGTGCAGGAAGGAAGCCCAGGTATTAAGAGTAGAAACTTAATGTAAAGGAAGCTTTGAAAACAGTTCTTACTGACATTAACAAAGAACTAAATTATTCATGCTACTGAGTGCAGAAAGAGGTGCTGACACCCGTGATTGCTTAGATGAGAAGCTTTCCAGTCTCCACCAGCCACACTGAACCTCTGCTTTTAGACATATGAAAGAGGATGTCCATGTACCCTGGTACATGAAGTGGTTACTTATCTACTCTATATCTAAATTGCTTAAAGTTTTTTAACTCCTCCAAGACTCTTGTGTTCTTATCTGATAAAAAAGGCATATTGCCAGTTGTTACAGCTCTTTAGTTCATCTGATACCCAGTAACATCCCTCCAGGTACCAGGAGACACATGCATACTGAAGGAGAAGTTTCTTTATCGATTTATCCCAGACCTCTGACCAATAAGCCATTTATCACTGCCAAAAGGAGAGGGACAAATTTATTTAACATAATGTGTTAAACACAAAAGGCTATAAAACTATTGAACCTCATTTTCCAAGGGGCTTCAACCTAAGAAATGTGGAAGCACGAGCTGCACCTGTATGACAGCCATACTACAACCGCACCTATTGCTTCTCCACACAGGAAGAAGTCACAGGCACAGTACCAGAAATTTAAGGAAAACAAAATTGGCTTAAGGTCTCTTAGTAATACACTTCCAGGATAGACATACAGCCATTTTTTCTGAGGTATGTGACTTTTTTGCAGGTGGCTGTGATACCCTTTGAAAGGCTAGGAACAGACCTAGTAACAAATTTGGAATTTCATAAATTGTATCTGCAGCAGAAACGTAAACTACTGGAATTTTAAGACACCTCCTGTCATCTCTCAAAAAAACTAAAAAACCCACAAACAAACCACCAGAAAATGAACTATGCTTTGCTCTCTGCCCAGGCTTTATCACACATTTAAAAGCAACAATGTTTTCTCCTAGATCCTAGAAGCCCATTTGGAAAAAGTTCCTGTTCAGACCAATCATAGGGTTCCCCAATCAGCTAGTAACATCTATTAGCCAATTCATCTATGGCCATCATAAGTGCAACAAGTCTAAATATACTCTGAAAACTTTCTAGTTATATTAGCATATTTCATTTTCTTACTAGATTAACGCAATTTAATAAATTCACATATTCTTAAAGAGAGAATATTACATGGATTTCAGCTAACATCAAATTCAACCCCACATGAAGGCAGTCTATAATAAAGAGTACAGCACAACTCCTGATGTTGCCAGAGCACTACAAAACATTTCCAGATGAAACAAGCATCTTCCTTGCCTTGAAAACCTTGAGTTTTTGCAACTTGTTCTTCCACTCTAGTAAGAGTTATCACATTTCCTTCCTCACCTCACTAACATAACCATTATTTGAAAACCTACTAAAAGTTCTAAGCTCTTGTCTGCAGCTTCCAAATCCAATAATACTGCTGTGGGCAGGATATAGAGTGCACACATGGCTAATGCCAGAAGCATAGCCATCACTCACAGTAGAATTACTTATTTTTTAAGACCACTTATAAAGTTTTAGCTTCATAGCAGCAATTTCTTTGCCACACTTTCCAAAAATCAGAGGAATTCCATGAAGCTGCATTCAGCTTATTAGAATTGTTAAATACATAATTGAACACACGCACAAACACATCACATCACCTGCTGAGAAACAACACTGCAGCAGTATGCTCTGCAATTCTGATTAATATATTTTAGTCTAATCATTACCATAGTCAATTGAAATAATTTATATAAATGTATTTGATTTGCCATCCTTAATTCTGTAGGACAAAATTGTATAAAGGTTTAATTATACTCCATAACTCTTCAGATCTAAACATTGACTCAGTCTGGGGCTAGGATGGGATCCAGCTGCACCCAGACTGTTCTGTGAGAAGGAGGGGTTGAAAAAGCAAGAGGGTCCTTCTGCACCTCATGACTCAGTGGGAGGCTCTGCCTGATGAGCTTCTGAGGCTTCCATTCTGCCTGCAACACATCCCTCCCCCAGACAAGCATCTGGGGTTACCACACACAGCTGCATTAAATACAAACCGCCACACCTCAGGCAGTTTGGACCAAGCTCATCCTCACTGACACCAAATTACCCAAATCAATCTTAACTGGAAAAAAAAAAGCAACCACTTCCAAGAAAACAGGGAATAAGAAGCAAAAGAATTTTTGCCCTGGAAGGGGTTTTTTGGCTGACAGCAGAGAAAGTCAGTGCTCAACTAAAGGTATATTAGGTATGCCAAATCACAAGATAAAGCTTTTATTATTGTTTCCACGTACTTATTGCCCTTCAAATGCTGTAAAGGTCACTTCACAAAAACCAAAACATGCACAACTTGGATGGATTAGTCACACCAGTATGCTTCAGTTTTAGCATTAATTAGATTCTCCCTCTTAGTTCCTCATTATATTTTCTGTCTTTTAGTTTAAAATGCCAGAATATATCAAACCTTCAAATCCATACTCCCAAATATTGCAGATACCCCTATTTAGACAGCAAACTAAAGCCCAGTGTGCCACCATCCCTGAGGTTCCTGCCATTCTTTTTTCTGATGGACAGGTATTACATATTCTAGCTAGGAAAAGCAAACACGCTTATCCAAGAGGAGCCAAGTGCAGATCAAACAAAATATCCAATTCAAGAACTGTTTCATCAGTTTATTTCATTCCACAACAACAATTTACTCTTTGCAAAGGCATATTATATGAAGAATGGAAGAAGGAGCCATAAACGAGTTTCTAAAAGGCTCAGTGTCTCAGGGCATTTGAAAGAGGGAGCTGGGAGAAAGCTCAGGAAGTTTTATTAATTATTACTAGCTGGATCACTGTAACAAACTCTTGCTATGCTAGATACTCTTTAAAAATACTAAGCTACAAAGCATCCCAAGTTTCATTATGAATAGATATTCGCTGATAGGGGGAATAAAGCAACAGTACTACATGCTAGAAGGATCATTAAATCTTAATGTTTAAACCAAACCATGTTTTCTGACCACTGAAGCCCACAGTTCTCCTTACTGCATAGAACAAGACAAATTTCAGACATGCTGATTCTTGCCTAAATGACCATGAAAGCACCTAAGAGCAAACCTGCCCTGCAAGAGCTGGGGTTTAACTATGGACAGAACATGGTTAGAGTGGAAACATCTTGAAGCAGCAATCCCTGGAGACTTCTAGGAGATATTTCCAAAAGGCAGAGGTTCCCCTTGCAGCCAGCATTCTCAAAGATGCATTTCCTAAATTGATTCCCTGACTGAGCTGTATCTTCCCCCTCTCTGTCCTTCCAGCAAGGTTTGCAGGCTAAGAGCACAAAGACTGTAAAAGCACTAAGCAATCAAGAACCCTTTTTAGAGCTAACCAGCATTACAAGAGACCCTCAGAGCCTTTAAAACTGCTGAGTTCAGCTGAAGGAGGTCCAGCAGGGTTTATTTTGGCACATCTGAGATTGCAAGGAGCAGATTGAACTGAAGAGGGCTACAGGAGCAGCTGTGCAGCCCAAGCCACACTCCAGCACCTCCTCTGCAGCACCAGGCTGATGTCGTGTACCACACACACAAGGAAACCGCAGCTCAGGATGAGATCAGGCAATGCAACTGTCTGGAGTTCTTAAATCTGTGTTATCAGATTTAACATCTGCCTGTGCTGCCTGTGGGATTCTAAGGTTCTCTACCTGTTCTGTCCCTTTACAGGTGTTATCAGCAGGTAGAGGATTCTTCCTGCAGCCCTAGGACAGGGCTTGGAGGCAGAGGACCAAATCTCATACAGCCTTTTGGACTAGAGCTTGTAAATTTACAACTACAATTCCTGTAAACAACTCCAAGATGACTTAAAAATACACTGTGGATAAGATTGGGCTCAAATTTTTAGCTCAGCCTCCAGATAGTAAGATTTGGTTTCCTTTTTCCAAAATCCTTATCAGAAAATTCCTGCGGCAATCAGATGTTACTGCCAAACAACTTTTTCACCAACAGATCAGCCTGGAAGTTACAGGTAATAATTGTGGGTAGAAACCATCCCTATCTATCCCCCATATTAGATACACAATAAAACATCTTGGAGGGTAACTAGAACTCAGACTAGTATAACAGGCTTTTGTAAAGGACATAAACTAGAAGTGAGGATGAGCCATTAATTTCTGACATTGCTTAAAAAAATCTCCTAAAATATCACACAGTAAAGAATCGCTTATTGTAATGGCTGATGATGGAAGATGATCCAGCATTGCAGAAGAGTCAAGACTACTACAGTAAGCTACAGAAAACCCCAGCTAATCAGGATCTTCCTCTCTACCCTGTAGACTTCCCATTCAATCCTCCCAAAAGCACTGATCCCCAGAAATACTATTTCCCCTCAGCTCAAGGTGCTCAATCTCCTGACTCCCTGTGTATCTGTCTCATTAGGTCTTGGCACATTTGTCTCTTGGCCTCTTATTTGGTCATGAGCAGCAAGTGCACACATCACCCACCCTGCCACAAGCATTCCTTTGTTTTTTGTATTGAGGTAAAAACCAGAAAGCAGTAAGTTCTGCTGCTTCAGGTGGATTTAATGCAGAGAGTCAGGCTAGGAAGCAACATGCAGCCTTTGCTCCCAGCCACCCTCCTCCAGGCTCTTGGATCTGTCCCTAGATCCCATTTCTCCCTTCCAGGATCTGGATATCAACAAATCCCAAACTCCATTCGTGTCTCACTCCGCCTCCATAAGGACAGACATAAGTTGGTTAGAGCTGTAGCAACTGCTTTGATGCATACTGGGATTTTACTGTCATCCTTTGTGACCAAAGACTCACTAGCAAAACTACTTCTGGCAGAGTTTTAAAGCATTGTTAGGTCAAATAGGGGCTGACCTTGAAATAATTGAGCCCTTAAGACATTTACAACTTTGTTGCCACAAACAAGTACTTGGCCAGCTGATATTCTGGCTGTATCTTCCTGGCTGAGGCTGAAGAAGTTGTATTTTGTCACTAAAACCAGGGTGAAGACTCAATTTAAAAGTAATACATGAAAAAAACTTTCACTGTTGAAAAATGTGAAATACGTAGAGATGTTCTTAAGAAAGTATGTTCTTTGATGTTGGATCACTGTATATTTACAAGCTTAGTCAACAAGAATGGAGATCTAACCCATGAAACAGCAGGTAACAAGCAAGCTCCAAGTGACATCCATGTGTTAGAAAAACAGATTACTTGTAGGAAGAATTGCCTTGTTAAAGTTCAGGGGTTGATATGCTTCAGTGATCTCAGACACCAAAGGGAGGTTAACAAACCTCAGGAAGAAAGACACCCATTGACAGTGGACACAAATAAATTTGAATTTATGGGCCACAGTCTTCAGGCAGAATTCTCAAGATAAGGAAGAAACTGATGAACCCAAGAGAGCCACTGCTGAAATCAGCTCCATCTGGCTAAAAAGTAATTCCAGCAGGGGGAGATCAGGACCATCAACCCAAGAGCACTGAAAGACTGAGCATGAGGACTAATCAGCATGAGAAGCAAGAGAATCGTTGACCAATAGAAGACAAGTAGTGTTCATTGGCTACAAGTTATATGGTTCTCCTAAAAATTACTAATCTTTCCTTGCTGAAATGCATAAATAGTAAACCATTTTGATAGCTAATGTGCTTTATTTGCTGAATTCCACCAAGCACCTTGGATTGCACAACTCTGAAATAAATAGGTTTCTCACCAGTGCATAAATACTGGCTTGTTCCACACCACAAAACAACAGATTTTTGCAGACAGCACCATCACCTGACACGCTAAATACTTTTGGTTGTACCCATAATTTTAAACAGACATGTTATTTCTCCACTCAATCATAAGTCACATCCTAATATCCATTATCTACGAACTAATTATAAGCCCCATAAAGTTCTTTATTCCTTCTTCTGTGGATAAAGACACTTGAAATAATGAGGACAAAATAATGTGTTTTGATAAACATGCACCAAAACCTCACTATTTCCCAAAATGACAGGTCTGAAGTGAATCTTACACAGGGACTTATATAAGGACTTAAGAGCTTCAAAAGTCCTCTGACTCCTCACTGCACCCGACTCATTGGTATTCCAGCAATGCTGCATTGTCTGAAGACAGAAATACTAACACTTCAAGACAGCAGCAGATAATAATGTTGACATTTTAGTGTGGTAAACAAGTTTCAGCTGGACAGTGTGGTTTGCATACATTAATCATCTTCCTTTAAGCAACTCATTCACCAGATTGAGCCTACATGGTTTAAACAACTGGATATACAAATACTTTTTGTTAAACTAGAAGCAAGGCAGCTATTGCTGAATTTTCCGTCTTTCCACAAGCCAGTCTGTAAAAAAGCAGAAGGCACATGCTTCATGGAAGAAGCTGCTGCTTTTTTTCCTTCATGCAACCCTATGACTGGCTCAATTGCCATCACAGGACCAGAGTAACTACGCTATTCCAGACTAAAACTTGGATCTGGTCTGCAGTGTTATGGAGCTGTCCCTTTGTCTGGCAAAGCCCTGCTGAAAAATGGGGGAAACAAGGAGTCATCTCTGAGTACTCCAGTGCCAGCAGGAAGCTGCCACCAGCACTCTGGTTAACTCTGAAGTGCTTGCTTAGGGTAGGGCTTCTCTCCAGAAACATCTGATCAAGAAAGCTGGAGGTGGCTGGAATCAAACTGGAAGCATTTTCAGGAAATCAGCTGTTTGGATGATGAGCAAAGAGATCCAGGCAGAGCTAGTTAATTATGTAGGAAACACAGAAACAGAAAACGTACTGCCAGGGTAGGCTGCCATGACTGCTTCACCTCCCTCCATTTCTGTAGTCTCACACAGATACACAGAAGAACTGGCTCCAGCATCGCACAACCATCTGCTTTGTGATTAAAAGAGTTGTAAGCAGATTTGTTCTCCCACTTCCCATGAATTCCAGCACAGCTCCTGACTTATCCCTCCAGTATCATTTGCATGGCTACAGATAGAAAGGGGGTTCTTCCACAGAGGAGATGGGAGAGAAGAACAGTCTTGGGGAGGAAATGAAAGAGTGCAGCTATGCTATCCAAGGTGTTCAATGCAGAATAAACTACAATAAGAGATGAGATTTAACTGGCAGGGATTGATTCCACACACTTTTTCTCATCTTTCATATCTTGCTGGAAGGAAACATATTTCAAAGAACAGCTGTTACAGATTCTGCCTTTTCCATAAGAAATCTGAAGCACTCAATTCCCATTATGATGCATTAAGCCAGTGTCTAACTGGAGACATACTCATTAGAGCCCATTTCCTCTGCCTGGATGCATGAGGATTTCCAGCATAGAAATGATACAATATCACACAGACACAAAGAGCATCTCCATCATCTGTCTTGATTAAAGAAAAAGCTATGAACTAGTTAAAGCATTTATCACTCAGTCCTGTTATCTTCCACTCCATTCACACCACCCTTCAAAACAGTCACTGTACAGCCTCACAGACCTGAGTTTTCTGGTGCTGACAAAGACTCTCACCTAAATGATGGCATGGGCTAACAAGCTCTGAGCTTGGCCAAAGCCTGAAGAAGGAGGGTCTGGAGTTATGTACACACCTGTTAATTTAGATACTGCCACCAGCACCACACCTTTGCGTCATCCCTTTCATGATTCCCTCCTTTCACAGTACCAAAGTCTCCATTTGCTCTGCAGACTTTATTAACTTACAGCATAAAATCTGGCATGCAGCTGGTTTAATAATAGATTTTCATAACAGTTTATATTCTGCCTCAAGTACATTCACCACAGATTTCATTTAAAGCCCACCTTTAAGCAGATAAACAATCCCAACAGAACCTCCTACAAGAGTTTGCAGTTCTGAGGAGGTTTTTGGCAATGCTACTGAATTCATTTTGCCAAAGCAGAGTAACAAGAATAAGCTCACAGTAGTTTTGCCGAACAAGTATTTGTAACATCAGCCTTGCTGATACAAATGTGACAAATAACCAAGTTCTGTACTTAACTGCAAAGTGGATAGCTTAATCAGCAGCATATGTCTCCATAAAAAATTTAAAGGAAAAATTATAAACAAAGACATTGAAACTGCAGAAGAAAAAATAAACTAAAATCATGTGGTCCAGGGTTATCACTCTAATAGACTGTGTGATGCTATTAATCATGAACATAACCATGTTATTTTAAGGGCACTACAAAAAGCTGATTGTTAGTGCTGGAAAACATTCCATCCCCCAAAATCAAAGTCAAATTAAATATTATGAAGTCTTAGACCAGCCAATGTGAAACCCCCTTTTGCTGCAGCTGAGCCAAACAAAGACTGAATGTGCTACTTCCATTTGAGATAATCTCAAATTAAGAAGCTAATGCACCTCTGTTTGTCACAACAACGGAGTTACAAATGTACCAATGTCTCCTGTTTGTGTGGTTAGCAAAATCCTTTGAGTATCTGTTGTACATCAAACTGCTTCACCAAAACCCACACATAGGAAGAGTACTTTTGCACTCAACATTAACTTTTTTATTAATGTATGCATGCAGCACTCACTTGTAAAAGATATTTTAGAAACAATGGACACACTAAGAACTACTGGAGCAAAAAGGTGTACCCTGCGTCACCTACATTTAACCTCCAGGACATCAGTGAGCAACCAAAATGCAGAGAAATAGCAGCACTTGAACGTCTAACTGATCAACAACACATCACATCAGATACTAGTAATTATTTCATTTCCAATTAGATTTACATCCTTACTGAAGCAAAACAAACACAATATTTAATATTGTTTTAGCAAATAACCATTTATCTTCTTTTAGCAAATAACCATTTACAGGCTCTACAGAGCAGTGTTCTAACCAGCATGCTATGCTTAAAATAACAGATTAGAATGCTACGTTAAAAAACACACAGAAAATTCCACAAAAACACCTACAACATATTGATGTGATTTAAATTATGGTCTGATTGCAAAGCTCATTAGCTACAGAGCTGAAAACATACCAGGGTTTCCACACTTGAACAAATCAAGCAGTTATCTTTAGACTCACAGGCTAAATTACACCCACATATAAATCTATGCACTATCAAACTTGAGCTATCCCAGTACAGACCTACCAGTACTCAAATGGGTAAATAAGCAGGGGTTCATAAACTCTACAGATTTATTTCTGCTTCTACCCACTTCTGCAACTCAGGCAGGAAGCAATTGCTCCTGTGCAAACAGTTGCTTAGAAAAGACCTTCCCAAAGGGCTCTTGGCTCTTNAGCTATCCCAGTACAGACCTACCAGTACTCAAATGGGTAAATAAGCAGGGGTTCATAAACTCTACAGATTTATTTCTGCTTCTACCCACTTCTGCAACTGGAATGAATCCAGATTGCTCCTGTGCAAACAGTTGCTTAGAAAAGACCTTCCCAAAGGGCTCTTGGCTCTTCCCAATTAATTTTGCATCCCAAGCTCCTTACAGGAATATTCCCCTGGAATCTGAGCCAAATTATTCCTATCATTCCTTTCCAGCCGTGCAATCCCTTGCCAGAAAGCACAATGGAGTTGTTATACCTTCATTATATCCAAATGGGAATTCCATCAAGACTGAGCTTGTTGTGCCCTTCTCCAAGTACACTTACACCTTGACTATTGATGGCCACAAGCCTTTTACCCTGCAAAATTGTCTTCTAAACTTAGAGTAAGAATCTTCCTCTTCCTTCTACATCAGATTGCACAGCACACTTTTATTTGTAAGGTTTATAAGTATCAAAGTAGATAGCACAAACTTACATACCCCTCTACAGACAAGCTTTTGTGAACTAGGACAGATGCCTCAATGAAAAACCTGTGATAACAGGATAAAAACTACTTCCTGACAACCTTCAAGGACAGGTGATTCTCTGCAGCCCTCCATTCACTACTTGTGAGAGAACAGTACAAACAGGCAAAGTGATGCCAGTGAGGGGTAAGCAATGACATTGCAACTAAAGTATCAGTTTGAAAAAGGTCTGTCAACAGAATTCCAACCTTAACACCTGTACGCTAAAAATAGATTTATTCTGCTGCTATGTATATTCAAGTCAAATGCATACTTGAATTTGTTTCCAGATTGTGATAAATGAATTCACATTCATAACAAAATGAAAACACATTTTTCTCTAGAAGTGAGATTCCTCTCAGGCTCCAGTTCATACAACATTACAAAAACTATTTCAACAAAACACAAGCATTTCATACAAAAACCTGAGCCTCATTACATAAACAGTTTGATTCATAACCTTTGATTCATAGCCTGAAGAGCCACCCTGGTGAGGCCCCACATGGGACACTGCATCCAGCTCTGAGGCCCTCAGCATAAGGACATGGAGCTGCTGGAATGAATCCAGAGGAGACCACAAAGATGCTCAGAGGGCTGGAGTACCTGTGCTATGGAGCCAGGCTGAGAGCTGGGGTTCTCTTCTCAGCCTAGAGAAGGCTCTGGGGAAACCTTAGAGTGCTTCCAGCGCCTAAAGGGGCAACCAGAGCTGGAGAGGGACTCCTTACAAGGATGTGGAGTGACAGGACAAGGGGTTGACTGCTTTCAACTGAAGGTAGGTTTGGACTGGACGTTAGGAAAAAAATCTTCACTGTGAGGGTGGTGAGGGCCTGGCAAAGGTTACCCAGAGAAGCTGTGAATGCCCCATCCCTGGAAAGATACGAGGCCAGGCTGTAAAGGGCTTTAAACCACTTGATCCAGTGGGAGTTGGAACTGGATGATCCTTAAAGTCCCAACCCAAACCACTCTATGACATTAAGGACATGAATGATCTCCTAATCCTGTGCCTGCACAGGGCTTAGATAAGTGAGGTGCTACTCACACTCTGGTAGCAACCTGACAATCACTTGAGTTACCATAACCATTCATTTCAAGTACCCAAGCTGACTGAGGGTAAAATTAGAGGAAGTTGAAAAGTTACACTGCACTGGAGTTCAGTGCAAATATGATGCAAGTCATGCTCCTGTTCATTTCTTCTCAGAAAAACAGAAAATGGCTGCTTAAAATGTGATTCAATTACCATCATTTTTAACTTGGCAGGTTTGATTTGAAACAGATATGGTGCCAATGAAAAATTACTTTTGCATCTTAAGGGCACTGAGGCATCTGCTGTTCACAAAGTTGCTCATTAAAGAGCTGCCAGAACTTATTTCAACCCTCAGCACTTATCTTCTCCTCCTCAGCAAAAGGTGATTCCCACACCCAAAAAAACCCCACAAAAACAATATAAATCAACAAACAAACAAAAAAGAGAAAAAGATAGCAATGGAACTTTACTTAATTTTGAAGTAGAGAACTCCAGACCTTTCAGATCTCTTAGGAGTGATGAAACCATGATGGTATTGGCTCATTTGACATTTTCTCTCCCTGCTAAATAAACTTAGCTGCTCAGAAAGCTCAGATTTGTTCTGTTTTAAGCTTCAGCAGTCCCAAAATGGAATTCTTCTGTCCAAACAGCCCCAGATAATGCTCATTATTTTAGACTGACATGCAAACACATTATATGAGCACACAGTTTTAGATACACACCACCACCCTCATCTTAAAGGGGATTTGTTTAAGAAGTCCATTAGTACCCAAAAAGCTCTTTCCCTTCTCAGCTCAGTTAATTAACTTAGTGTGCTACACTATCAGTGATATAATGGTGTAGATAAATACACAACTATTTTAGAGGAGGTTACAGGGTTGTTTTGGTTTTTTAATTAATTTCATACCTCCACAAAAGAAGCTCTGCAACCTTGAAATACTCTACAACATACAACCTTTTTACAATACTATTAAAAAACCCTAAAAAATATCATCTGCAGCTATGGAATGAGAAAGAATGAAGATATGAATCAGTGTTTTTCATGCTGCTCTTTGAAAGATTTTACTACAAGATTCATTCCGTTATATCTCAAAAGATATGAAACACTTATTTTCTTCATAATTCATTCTTATGAAGAATATAAAAACCTTCATTTTTCCTCAATTTTACAGCATTTTCCAAGGAAAACTGCATAACTTCAGGCAGACAATATACAAGAGATGAAACACAGGGTCAAACATGCTTTTTCATTAAACTTTCACCACCATTTCCAATTGAAGACTACAGGCTGCAGAGACTGTTTCTAATTAACAAAGCACAGGTCTGGCACTACTCAGTATTTTTATGAATAATGTCAGCAGATACAAAAGCTCTGAAGAGAAATGAGATGTAGAGGATGAGCGAGTCAGCACAAGTCTCAATATGATTCTTTGTCAGGAAAGAGCAAACATAATCCTCGGATGTATAGAACAGAATTCCAAAGCAAGAATGCAATTCTTCTCCCCAGGCAAGGTATTAGCTGCACGGATGTAGGATTAACCAAGAGTTCCAATAACTCACTTTAAAAAGACACCAAAAATCAGGAGATGATGCAGAGAATTACAATTCTGTCTCAAGGTTATATGAAAACTCAGCATTGAGGGTAAGGAGCTCACTACTTTGGAGATGAAAGCTGATAGCTGGGTGACATGACAACATCATCTAATACAAAGAGAAAAGAACAAAGAAAATCACCTCTGGCAGAAATTTAAATGTCCTTGATGCTTTTTATTCAAGCAAAGAAAAGCATATAAAAATGAAAAATTCAGCTATAATTTAAATTTAAAACCCAACACATTGAAATCTGAGATTAGGGACAGAGTTTTTAATCAGAGTGAGTTAATAAAATTAATTGCCAAGGAAACAGTCAAGTCTGCCTTCTAATTTCTTCACATGAAGACTGGATGCCTTTTCACAAGATGCCCACAAGACAAATGTCCACAGGAGACAGCACAAAGCTAAAGGAGAGTTTTACTCCAGCTCTTATTCCCCAGGTCAGACCACACAAGCCCTAAACACTTTTTAACCCTTGCACTCCATGAACTTGTTCATCCAGCCAAGAGCAAATCTGAATGGTGCAGCTCTAGGTACTTCAGGTGGGATTTATCTTCCCCAACATGAACTCATCTAAAAGTTTGCTGCCCACCCTGCAAAAGCCAGGAGCTCCTCACAGCAGAAACAATTCCAGAAGCAACCTCTGGAGTCCAGCTGTCTGTCCCTCCCTCTAACTCCCTCAGGTGAGGGGGCAGCCCCAAAAGCTATTCACTTCACATTTGGGTGGAAGAAGGTGAGCAAGATGAATAGACGCTTTTATGACAGGATGTAACACTATTAAAGAAAAAAGCATGAATTGGTTACTCATTTCAGTAAGAGCTCATGAAGACAAACACAAAAATTTAAATACCTCTTTATGTATGTAAAAATAGCTAGAGAAGAAACAGTTCCTCTTGTAAAACAATCCCATGAATTTATTTGCCACTTAAACAGTCCCTGAACACGAGCCAAAGAAATATTTTGGAAAACCTAAAGAGCTGTGCATGATGCAGTTTCCCAGACATTTACTCCAGGCAGAAAATATTCCTAATAACTGGGAAAAGATAATAAAGCCACTAAAGAACAAGAAATTAGAGAGACCAAAGTAGCACAACAGGAAGAAAGGACAGAACACACATGCATCAGCAATTATTTGTGATTTAAAACCATGCAAGAAGCATGCTTTATATGACCCTTCAAGATCACTTCAAAGGACAGATAGAGGGTACTACAAGTTTGAAAAAAGAGCATGCTAGAGGTCTCTCTTTGGTCAGAGGAAGTTAAATGAAACAAGGTTTGAAACATGAAAATTACAGTTATCCATTAAGCCCAGTTCTGCTAACAGTCCCCTGGTTTTAAGGGCACATTTCGGCACCCATGCAGGGACGGCTCTTTAACACCACTCCCTGAGCTTTTGGATACTGCTACAATTGAGAAAAGAAAAAACAAAAAAGGGGGTAGGGGGGAAACCCAGATCATCTCACACCCACATAAATCCACACATTTCTTAGAGTCCTTAAAAATACATTTGTACCTTGAAAAAAATGACATGATGATAAGCTGACGCTGAGCACACAAACTCTCCATCTTTTGAGAGGCAGCAAAAAACTCAGACAATGCAGTAAATAACACTTGAAATACTGTCAAGCCAGCGACCAGAAAAATTGCCTGCTAGCTGGTGTTTAGAAAAATCCACTGCAACTGAAATTAAACCAGTGTGAATTTACATTTACTTCATACCTTCAGTATTAATGGCCTCCAAAGTGCTCCCTGACATTTAAGGCCAAACAATAATTTGGAACAACAATTGCATTTTAGGTTTCTATCAGCAGTTTGATCCATCCAGGCAAGTAGTAAGGATAAGACTAGAATTTCAAGCTTCCCTATAAACTCTTCTAAAACACAGGTCTAATTAATGGAAAATAAAACCATAACATGGCAGTATAGTTTCTACTAGGAATGCACTGTCTTATCAGGACTTTTTTTAATAAAAAAATGTGTTAATGTGACTGCAGAAAATGATTCTTTTCAGCACAATTTCCTTTTAATCAGAGCCCCTAGCACACAGATTTGCTGCTGGGTAATAACCCTGAATATTTGTAAGCATTCAGCCCTGTTTTATCTCACAGAAGTCATCATAAACTTAACAGCCTGTGCTATCCTTAAGGCAAACCTTACATATTCAGTATAAATATTTAGGCAGAAATAAATGGAACAGACATAAAAGGTTCAGGCCTAAAAACCAGGCCACTTTACGTGTCTAACAAATTTTGCACCCTAAACCACCAGTTAAAATCTCTTTGAAGACCATCCACGATGAACTGAGAGCTGCATCCAGCAACTTCTTCAGGCAAGGGGAGGTACACAACTCAAAGACCTTACACTAAACTCAAGTCCTTTGACCACCCCATCCAACACTTTACAGAAAACAGAAGCCTCATTTATCAGATTAAGGCAAGAGAATGCAAGAGGGAAAGGAAACACCATCAAAATATTTAGTTTCATACATTCACTCCTGTAGAGCAGGGTATGAATGTTCATATTCATGCACTGCCTGACACAGAAGCATCACTACATTGTCAGCTAGCAAGCAGGAAAGTCAATCTCTGTTTCAGTTCTATCACATATCTGACACTTGGTTAGCCCAGGGGATCAACTCCGACCGCAGACAAAATAAAAGCATAGTTTCAGGCTGAAATTACCAAGTCTTCTCATCTACTGTTGTCCTTCTTTCCCCCAGAAAAGAGGATATAAATTTTGACATTTTAGGAGTCTATGCAAAAAAAGACTTCTCTAAATATCATTCCCAACCACTTGCCAACAGATATGCAAGTCACAGAGTTCACCCCTTCGCACATGGCCTCAGAAAAAAAGAATTGCAGAAGCTCAGTTACCACCCCCAAGTTACAGTACCACCACTGAGCTACTAAAGCCATAGGATGGAAAAAAACAGCATTACTTAAGACCTTACTTACCCAGTCAGGGCTGAGAATATTCTGATGCCTTTCAGGAAGCACCAGTAGAAGCAGCACATTTTACACAGTCAAGACAGACACACAGCACAGCAAAGAGAAAGGCTACACATGACTAGACAGCTCTCACAGCCAGTACTGCTGAGCACATGGGGACCAGTGCAAAGCCAGGTAAACATATACAGATAAAAACACAACATTTCCTGCCAAGGTAAGCAGGACTCATAGCCCTAAAGAGACTCCCCAGATAAGCCAGCCCAGCTAAACCCCACCACTCTGGTACTCACCCAGCTGTAAGGAAATGCCATGCCAACCCCCTTGCCTTGGGTGCTCTCCCTTCTCCTCTGACAGGGAAATGGGCCCTCCTAGGACAGACACAGCCACCAACACAACCTCCACAAAGACTCCAAGAGCCCAGAACTAAAAAGCTGGCAGCCCCAGGACCTCTTCCCCTCAGACAGCAAAATTTACAGCCTTCTTCATTAGTGTGAACCCATTTTCACCTGCAGCAAGAGCCAGTGCCCAGGTGTGCTGCTCTCTGCCATGGCAGCCCCACTTCGGCACGGGGAGGGTGAAGTCAAGCAGAGGAGCAGAGCAGGCAGCTGAGGAGATGGTCTATCTCACTTCTTTACTGCACACACAGCAAGGTTGTTTATTTATTTGTCTCAACCTCCCCGAAGCATCACAAACCTTCAGAATAAGCATAGCAGATCCTGAGCCAAAGCTTAATCACAGCTCCTGTGCTGGCAGCTGGCCCTTATTGAGCTGGCCCAGCCTTCAGGGACACACAGCTGAAGCAGACAGACTGCCTGAAGCTTTCAAACCCAGCTGCTCTGTACTTTGCATGCCACTGAAAACATACAGATCAAAGCAGTAGTTACCAACTCTGATGTGAAAACTAAGGCAGGGAAATAGTTCCTTGAATATTACTTGGGATCAGACTGTAGCTTTTTAATCAGAATCCCCATGACTTCTCTGTTGTAACCACAGGACATCTCTGCCCCTCTAGACCTACCTCCTTTCCCTTCTCCTTTATACTGGTTTTATTTAGCAGCTGATTCTGTTGCTAAGCCATGAAAAAAAAAATCCCCTATATATCTCTTTTCCACACAATATTACTGAAAATTTTTAATTTTAATAAGACTGGAGACTTTCCTTCTCACATAATTTTCCCAGAATTTCATTAAAGAACAATCAGCAGTGGGCAATAAGGAAGACCTCCATAGGCAAGGGTCAGTAAGTAAAGTAAGTAATGCCTTATATTGGTAAAACAACTGCAAAAATAATGTGTACGACTGCAGGCTTAATTATTCCTGTGTTCTCATGGTGGAATTTCAGGGAGGGTGAGACTACCTGGTCTCTTTGAATTGCTGTAAATTCATTCCAGTAAATGCCAAATGAGCAGAAAGACTGGGTCAGCCCAGTTTTCCTCAAACACCCCAAACCTGCCTTTTATTCTGAGCTGCTCTCCCTGGAAAAAAAATGCTGTCAAAATTCAACAGCTCGTTAGTTATTCCTGCATGTAGAAGAGGGGGAACCCAGCCCTAAGAGCACAGGAATGGCTTCAACTCCAGTAAGGCACCCAGGAATGCAGCAGAAGCCACCAGCAGATTTCAGGTATGCATGTACACAAATTCTCCTGTCTCATGGCACGTTCAGCACTAAAACTGTCACCTTCCTATTTAATCTCTGTGAATTCAAAATTAGCTCCTTCGTGCCTGTGTATAGCTCTAATCAAAGATGTTATCACTCAGGGCTTGTGGGAATGTCTGAGTCATCCATAAATTATGAACTAGAATTCTTTAGGCCGTGGTAATTACTACAGGTATGCAGCACTACACAGAAATGTGATGTTTACAGAGCAATGCTTCACTAAAATGTCAATATTATAAAGCCTGTACCTGATTAGATTATTCTGGATGAGAACTTAAGCAGATATGAAACAAACCAGCTTCTTTTGATATTGACAGAAGCAGTACAATTTACCAGCTGTAAATTACAGCTATTTTTCTGCTGCTTTCTTGTCCTCTGTTGCATCCATTACAGAGCATGATTACCTGCACATCTTATGAAGACTATCCTAGAAAATAGTCTTTCAATGCAGTTCACTTTCATTCACAACTCTCTAAAAGTATTTAAAGACGAGATAAATATTTTTGAAGTGTTACATTATTACGGCCGAAACAAAAACAAACAAACAAATAAAAACTGTTGCAGAAGATACAAATAGTATTTTAATTTGAAATTAATATCTACTGCAACCTTTTCCCCACCCCATATTTTTTGGAACTACTTTGTAGTGCTATTACAAAGAAGGTAGAAACCCACTGACTCTGAATGACATAGACATGTACACAAAATTGATACAGCCTGGGAAATAAGAAAAGGCTTCCACTGGAATTGAAAGGCAATAACACAATTTATTTTAAATTGCTTTCAGCTTAATTTAGCAACTGTTTCATTTCAGTCAGTTACAGGTGAAAGCCTAACTTGTAAATTACAGCCAAAGTTATTGTGACCACAAATACAACAGCGATTGCTGCAAACTAAGATTTTTACATTTTTTTGAGATGCCATCTCATTCCAGTTCCTGCAGACATTTATATACTTCCATAAATCACTGTGCACAGAGACAGAGAGGATAGGGGAGTTGCTGTTTATTTACTGTTGTTTGTTGAGGGAAGGAGAACCAACATTGTCCAGTTTCTCTCTTGGTAGTTGTGGCTCACAGCCCTCACAAACAATCCAAATTACAGCCATGCAAATCCAGCGCTGTGTATCTCAGGGGGAAGGATGTACATTTTAGGGATCCCGCTGGTCCATGAGTATCTATCTGCCCTCTTAATGCTGTTCCTGTAGGATAAGAGGCCTGCATACGTCCAAGTTTCATATTTAGATTACATTTATTACTGCATAACGAGGAAAAATAATACAGCCAGCACTTTCCATCAAAGAAACAGTTGAACAAACCTTTAGCAATGACTTCATTAAAAAAAGAAAAAACCAAACAATTAATTTACTGTGTTCATCTAACACCAGTATCCCAGCTCCAGGTAGTTCAGGAAGTTTTCCAAAAGTATGAAAAGTTAATTCTGCTGGGGACAATCCAGTGTGCAGCCACGTCTGGTGAGATGCTCACTCCTTTTATAAATCTGACCTCTTGTTCTGCATTCCTTTATTTCACCTTTTTGGATGAGATGAGGAAGGTCAAACAGAGAAGCAAACATCCTTCACAGATTTCACATGTAAACAGCAAGTTTTGAAGCTACTTCTAAGAACTCCTTTACTTAGGCTCAGACTCACACCACAGCTGAAGAGGAAAGGACTTGTGGAGGTGACCTGCACTTCTGCATGGAAGGTGAGCCAAGTTCAGAAACACAAATTTAGCCCTAACTATCCAGGGCGAACAAGGAGCAATTTTTACCCTGTTTCCTATGAGTAACTTGAAACATCTTGATGGCAAATTATGACCAAATTTAACTGAAGGATATAGACTGCAAAGGTGATTAATCTACCAACTCTGCAAAAACAGGCAGCCAATGGTAGCTATCTTGATATTAAATTTTTCAAAAAAAAAAAAAGCAGCAAGAATACTAATTTTCCTCTTCAAAAAGTAATATGCAATAATTTCATTAAATCAGAGGGGTTTACATCTCATAAAAACAACAAGAAAACCAAACTACAAACCACACTGCCAGGACACCAGGTCATTTTCGACTCAGAAGGCAGAGCACTGCACTGAGTCACCGGTGTTTCCAGTCTCCTGCCAAGTCCTTCCATCAAAACACCTTATAGTTCTGGGAATGCCATAATGAAGTAACTGCCAGAGTTGTGTGACTTGACGCTATGAAAAACCAAGTTCTTTGCCAACATAATTCTGTTGATTTCAGGAGAGGTGCTGCAGCAGAGAATTCAGATCATAATTCACAGTGCTGTCATGGAGTCCAATATTTTTACTGAAAAACGACCTGAAAAATATTCACTGTAACTGGCTCTGTATACCCAGTGAGAAAAGATAAAAATCACATTCTGTATTAGCACTAGTGCTTTTGGCTGCAGGCCACAACATGATCTTTTTAAAAATAAACTGACCACTAGAAGAGATTTTGGGCATGAATATGTTAAACCACAAAATTCTAGTGTAATTACTATGGTTACCAGAGTAGAAATAGAACAGGAATTTAAAAAAAAAAGAAAAATTCAAGGATGAATATCCTCCTCATTAGATACAATCTACCAAGGATACTTGCATTCTTGCATTGCTTAGTGGGAGCCCCGTACTCTAAACCCCTGAATCACGATTGACACTGTGAGATTCTCAGTCAGTCATCTTCACTATCATGGCACCAGCTGTCAGCTTCCTGAAAATGTCAGGTTTGTGCTCACTGAAGGAAAAGGGTTCTTTTTAGTCATAGTAAAAAATTTGGAGGAATAACAAACCCTTGGATACATAAGTTTAAATTTCAGAGTCAGTGCAATCTTTTTTGGCAGAAGTCTGGCAAAGGATAAAAAGAAAGTTGTGAAAGAAGTCTCTGGGGGCCTCTATAGTTCAGCTTCCTTGACATCTGGGAAAGAAGATTGACAGGAGGAGCCTTCAGACCTCAATCAGCTGTGTGGACAGGAGGATCCGTGTCACACTCTTCCTTGCACTGTGCTCCCACCACTCAGATGCCCATCTCCGTGGCCAGACGCCACCCCTGCTGCCAAGGGGATGAGGAACAGCTGTTGAAGGACTGTGATGTGACAAGCAACCAAATGCTTTATCCGCCTTCTGGCCCCAGATGGCACAGGGGTGAAGGTAGAGTTCAGATCCACCACCATTTCATACACCACAGCTGGAAAAAAGAGCCTACCTCTTGCAGCTGCAGCAGCTGGATCACCCTGATCCAGCACAGCTGATTCTGTGTGTGCCATGAACTGGGTGAAAAGCAACCAGGAGATCAGTAGTTTGCTTTGCTTCTTTTCACCTTATTAAAAATCTGGACAGTTGAAACCCACTTTTAGTAAGAAGAGCCTTTAATCAAACAGGGGTCCATTGCATAAGAGCTTGATGTTACAACAAAAGATGCACAAACCAGTGAACCATCCAACGATCTAGTTTTGTGATTTTCCACCACTGCCTACACAAACAGAGCTAAAGGTTTGTGACAGCTGCTTGTGTTTCGATTATCTCTTTCAGGATCTCAAAGTTCAAAACCACATTCTAGAGAAGCAACTGGCAGAAGGAAATTATTTCTAACAGCCCATCCACAGAAGAGGCCCCATTTTATTATTAATTACTCATATTGCCATAAAACCTAATTGTCCCAGCCAAGAATAGAGGCTCACTGTGTTCACTCAGCACAAACAGGAGGGCAAGGGCCGGCCTTGCCCCAAGGACCTCGCCCTCTCCAAACTCCTGGTCCAAGCTCCACGTTAACCACTGCCAGCTCTGCAAGAAGCCTCATCTAGTGCACAACACACCCGTGAGATTTTAGCCAGCCTGAATTCCCAAAGAACTGCAAAAGTCACACCTCACAGATTTAAATGAAGATGCCCCACATATTCCCATCGTAAAGGTCATCCCACATGCTGGATCTCACTACAGCGAAGCCTGTCACTTAACACTTCCCCATGCAGCGATATAGGAACAAGGGGTACTTTGTGGGATGAGGCTACCCACAGACAGCAGGCAAGGAGAGGCAACACAGATTCCCTGCAGGGAGAGGTAGCTGGAATTTGGTTTCTCCCACCAGCAATGAACAACTAGGTGTATGGAAAGAGCAAAGGAAAAATTCAGTGTTTCAACCAGTCGCAGGGATTAGTAAATGCTGATGTGAAAATCTCAGTCCCAGCAGAGAAGAGTTGTGGTTCAGGAAGAGATAAGTGGGAAGGAGTAGGAAGACTATGACAAATTGAGAGATGGCAGCCAGGAGCAGCCAGCTTCTAAAGGGGGAAAGAGCAAAGCAGAAAGGGCAGCTCAGGGTGAGAGATGGGGATGTATTCCAGGATGCCAGGTACTTTCCACATGCCCTGGATCAGCAGAGTATGTGGGAGGGGGGCCACAAAGGGACAGTACAGCCCACAGGGAACAGGGTGCTCTGACGAGATGCTGATGATCTCTGAGGACAAGGGCTTTTGCCACTGAAACACTGCCAAATAATGAACTGAGAAACCAAAGAGTTTTATCTGAGTTTTTAATCTTTAGTTTTGATTGTGATAAAGTAGCAAAACTACCACAGCACCATTCCTAAATGGCCTTACTGGTCACCCTGGCACCAGTGAGAGACACCGCCAGTGCACACTCTGGTCAGTGAGCACAGGGCTTTCTGGCTGACCGGCTTTTTTAAATGGAAGGATTTGGAAGATAAATGATTGGACTAAATCTGAGGAAAATCCCTGTTTTCCTTGTGATTTAGTCACAGATTTCCTTTGAAATTATGGCTGAACAACCCACCCCACCACAGCTTCTGGACCTCTATTACTTATCTGTAAACTCCCCCTATTAATCCTGAATACCAAATCCCTGACAAAGTCCTATTTCCACAGTAAAATCTCTAATCTTCTATTCATACGCCTGCATCTCATTGTGCCAGGCATCGCAGAATCCCCAGGTGTTACTGTCGTGCAATAAATAACAATTTCTCTCATCCTGCTGAGACTGAGAACAAGCAGCATTCTGAATTTTCAGGCTGTTTCCACTTTCCCGGAGTGCAGTCTGTGCTGTCACAGGGTAACAAAGAACTAGACGTGCTTACTAACAAAACTACTTTTGAATAACTGCAGCTGGCTTTAGTCGATGTTTTCACTACTCTGTGTGCAAGTGACACCTTTCAGACACACACAGAGCAATGGTCCATTATTCCAGCGGATTTAATTTCACCAGTCTCTTTCCACTAAAGACCCCAACCAGTGTCAGTGCCCCTGGAGGGCTGGATGTGATACTCGCCTCTGGCAGCAGCCAAGGTCATGCTGACTCACTCCCTCTGGCTTTTCCCTGCATCCATCCAGTGCCAGTGCTCTGGTAAGTGCTTGACTATTCATTACACTGTCACTTGCAAAGCTGCGATTCCTTTCTCCACAGACAGCACAATCCATTGGACTGCAGGCTCCTAAAAGTGTTGCTTATCAGATTTTGGACACCTTTTCAAGGGGTAGATTACTTTCTGCTACAAAAATAACTGATGGCAGGAGAAGAATCTCTGCTACAGGGTTTTGGGACAAATTCAGGATCCCCTTTCCCAAAGGTGCTTCTTCAGACTGGAATATTTAACAAGCACATCCTTGAGTAATGGCAACAAAGCAGCAGCTCTCACTGCCCAGCATCAGCTGGGGGTGCCTAACTCAAGCTCTCACTGGTTAAGGAACCAGAGGCCACATTTCAAGAAACATCTTGCAACTGAGAGGCCTTTATTCACCACAACACTTTATTGAACAAAAATTAGCACAGCAGTGTCTTCACCTGCAACTCTTGCTGTTACACCCACGGGAAGAGTTATTTATACCCAACCAAGGCTCATTTTAGGTTTAAGTGTCTTCCCATCAGTCAAATCTGCTACAAAAGCAAATTCAATTACCATAAAAACACAGGCATGACTCTGAGTGTCTCTAACATCAGCCCAGGAACAGTGAGTAAAGCATTTTTCAAACACAAGTGCTAAAACTACAATCAAGGTATCACTGCATTTTCTGTTCTTGAATAAATACCTCTCCACAAGCAAGTGGACAGAAAATAGTTTAAATTACAAATCATGATGCAGTATTAAATAACTACAGCAAAAATATTTAAAGCCAGGAGCCTATGTGTGTATCACAACAATCACCAGGTATGTGATCTGTAATGTCAAAGTATGTGGGCAAAAAGAAGTGATATAGGTTTCAATGCCAAGTTGCTCAGCTTGCTTAATAAAGCAAACCCAATGTTTTCTAAGACAAATGAAATACAGACTTTGGGGACAAATTTCCAAATCTGATGCAAATTTGATAATTCAGTTTTGTTATTTTAATATGGATTTTATTTTGTGAATAGAAAGCATCTAAGAATCTACAGCATCACTGTAACATTAAATTGAGCACACTTGGAAAAAATGTTGTCCCTCAACTGTGTTGTTCCAGATTTGCTACTATTTTTACACAGCTGAGCTTACAGCATCTTAAGTGAAAGTTTTGTTATTATCAGATGGCAACCATCAGCCTTTATCTGGCAGAGAAATGAAAAGCTTACCTAATGCCCAAGAAATGGAATTACCTAATGCACAAAGTAATGTACTCCTAACAATGCCACAGGACTCCATCTCCCTTATTGGTATACACAGACAATTATATTCCATCTAAACTCTGTTTCTCTTCTCTAATGTTATATATCATACACTTTATTTCACAGAGGAGTCCTTGGTACCATATCCTTACAATTTACTTTAAAATCTGTTACCAAGGACCCAGATATATGACTGAGATTTTATGGATTAGTAATTGATCTAGTGCACATTTTTAGCTTACTGCAGATGGAAGATCCATGTCAGCTGAAAACTCTTGCGATTTCTGCTGTGTTCTGTGTTTGGTTGTGGGTTTTTTTTTCCCCTTGCTCCTACACATTTGGGGCTGCTCAAGAGCACGCACATGAGAAGTCACAGAAGCTCAGCAGAGTTATGACAACTCATTAAACTGTAAGAACAAGATCACGTGCTTGACACACAATAATTATAATTATGCCAGTTCTTCCTACTTTGGTGGGAAGAAATCTGAATCCACAGTTTGTAGCACATTTTATCGCTCTCATCTTGATGACAGTGCTGTTTTCCAGTGGGTGCTAGGCAGAGATTCAACAATAAATCATTGCTCCCCTTTTATCTTTGACTTACCCATGGAGGCAGGACTTCAGCATTGGAGCATCGGTCTTCGAGTCATACCTGTTATAAATGACCCTCAGGCACAGCCCTGAATGGAGCATATATTGTTAGAGATAGCATTCTTCACATGGCATGCTGAAATCCAACCTTTCCTAACTGTTTGTAGGTGGGAATTACAAGCAGTTATCAGAGAAAGAATGGACAATGCAAATGTTCCCTTCAATTAAACTCAGGTGAGCTCTGCTTATTTGCCATTGCTGTGCAGTCACCTGGAATTATCCAGAACCATGCAAACTTTTAACACTTTGTAAAAACTCTATGAGGTATTCAGGGTATGAGCAAAACTTTTCCTACTCACCTAAAAAACCACAGAACCCCACAAGCTTTTCTTTATTAATACTATTTATTATAGGAACTACAAGCTACTGAGAGCACATGTTTAATAAAAAGAATCACAGATTCAAGTTGGACAACACAGTAGTTAGGTATAACAACTTCTTCAGAAAGTGATGGCTTAGCCATCAAATTGAGAACCAGAGGCAATGACTACACAGACATTTAAACTCAATTATGAACTCTCCATCTGCCTCCAGAACAAATGCTCCAGTTCTCTTAAGACTTAAATGCCAAAAGTTTGAGAATTCTACCTTTCTGGGAAGGGCCAGGATTCAGTGCAGTTTGGCATCCTGCACCTTGCCTTGTGGGTGTGAGTAGTCAATACTCCAGTCCTGAGAAGACAAAATCCAGATCATGCTGCTCATGTTTGGCCAACTTTTATAAATTAATTATTTCACCAAGCCACCTATTCCCTTTGCCTGACCCAAATTCCTATCTTTATCCTTAAAAGCTTGCTTTTGTCTTCCTATCTGAGCTTTACAACTACTTGGAGCTGGGTTTCCTCCTCTAAGTATCCAAAGCAGAAGTTAAACTGCAGCTGTTAGCAGCTTCCAGCTTTCCTCCGTGGGAATCAGTCATTAGCCAGTGATGACCAACAGCACTTTGCAGCTCATTCTCGGTACACTGGCATTTAGTTCTTATAATTTAGCTGGAATGTCCCCTGAGGTGATTGACTGAAGTGAAAGGTGACTAACTCTGCTAACTGAGGATGTCTTTCATGCTTCTTGGCTAACACAGGTTGTCTCTATCACTGCTAGAGAGCTGCTGGCTGTGTAGATGGGCTGAAGACAGTGCAGAGGTAATTTAGGTGTGATTCAGGAGGGCAAGGGTGATGGAGAAGGTATGACAGCACCATGTGGATAATGGGCCCCATTCCCAGTGCTGATCAAAAGGTCTGAGTGCATTATCTAACCTCACTGGGCATCAATTGTCTTGTCTGGGCTTAAACAAATAATTCCAGAAACCATACTTCTTTTTTTTCTTTTTTTCTTTTTTTCTTTTTTTTTTTTTTTTTTAAGGGGGTTGAGTTTCCTAAAGCCTATGGAAAGGTGTCTTCTTCCTATGCATCGATACAGCCAATCCAAAGTTGCCCTAAAAGGTAAGGTTGCTACAAAGCAGAAGGGACAAATCCTTGATTGTTGCATCTTCAGCCCATGCTAAAACAACATTTGGAAGTATTTCCAGGAACCCCTCATGTCCTCACAATATCTGAGCATAGTATGGAAGGCCTAGTCTGCCAAAAACGGCCAGATTTCTTATATTCCCACAATGACAAAAAGGCTCTTTAACATAAAAAAAATCGGTTCCACATCTTAGAGAGCAGCAAATGAATACTAAGTAAGATATAGGGCGAAGACTGGGAAAAAAACCCCAAGCTATATAAAGCATCATGAACAGGAGACAAACACTGTACAAGAGTGAGAATGAGGCTGCAGACAGACAGGGAGGAACCCCAAGAGAGATGAAGAAATGGGATTGGGCACATTTCAGTCTTAGTGAAAGCCTTGCGATGTCTCATATGTCTGTCCCCAAATTATAGATTTAGGACAGTGGCCTACTCCTTCTTTTAACTACCAAGTTAATTAAACTTTGATAGTAAAAGAAATTTAGAAACATAAATATTATAATCTCAAAAATTATTTTTAATACTGCCCTCTGCAGCGAAGTAGAGACCCCAATAAAACACTAATCTGCAAACTAGCTTAATTTCTACCTGCCTACTTCAGCTTAGGCACCTGCCCTTGCTCAGGCACATTTTTCAACTTCTGACTAGTCCCAGCTACTTCCATCTGTAGCTGGTCAGTACTTACAGTCTGCATTCTCAGTACAGTACAAAAAATTGCTGGTTTCTCCTCGTAATTATGTGCTGTGAGTGATTCAAGTGATAAAGGGACAAAGGGCACATTCATGTCTCTACACACTCTATCAATTCCTCTCAATTAGAAAAATACTCTCTTTCCCCCCACATAAAATGAGTGTTTTTGATTTCTCAAGGAAATGAGGAAAAAAGAGGGCTATAAAAGTTACGGAGCAAATGTAAGACAGTTCAGCAGAAATGAATGTATGCTTTTCAGTCTCTGCCATTATAATTTAAAATCATCCCTCCCGAAAAAAAAAAAGGTACAGTACAGAATTCTACTGAATTAAACACCACTCCCTCAGGTATCCGACAAAGAGGGAAGGCAAATCTGTAACAGAGGCAAAGCCCTACAATGTAACAGAGACATGAGGGAAGCAGAAGCAAGTGGTGATTCGGATTTTACTCTCATTGTCCGTATGGAGAAAACATAACAGAGAATGAGGTACTGAAGAAAAGACATATTCAATCTCAAGAATATTCTAGAAGCTCTTATTCTAGAAGCCCTCAATACAGCCAGAAAAACACATGATCTTGCATGTGTTTTCCTCCAACTGCCAATTGCATAAGGTATATAAAAGCTGCCCAGGTGCAAATTCAGTCTGACTTTGAGAATGCTCCTCATTTTACCATGATGAATGCTCACAAATTACTCTTTTATGCCAAATCTTATTTTCTCCACCACTGTTTTGCCCCTCTTGCACTTTCAATAAAGCCAGGTGCTTGCCCTGAATGCTGTTGTGCACACAGACTGCCCACACCCTGAGAAAGGAAATCCACTAGGCAACACAGAAGGGAAGGAAGAGTATTTCTTCCTAAAGGAAGGTGAAAAGATGGTAGCAAATTATTTCCTTTCTAATCCACTATAAAAAGGCCCAATTCCAAAGAGATGTGGACCTTCAGATTAAAATCTCTCATGTGATCCTCAATTTTAAATTTGTAAGCCTTACACAGGAAGTAGTTCATAATAATGTCTGACTCATCCATTAACACCTCAATCAGTCATATTAGATTTGGTCCTAATCCAGTATTTCCTAGAAAACCTATGGAAAATATACTTTTCCATGACATAAAATTCAGTTGTAACTTCCATTTATATCTGAGGAGTTCAACCCAGATGACTGATTCAATCAGAATCACTCAGATTAGAAAGAGATTCATTTGATGAAAGAGTAAAATGAAGAAAATAATTTAACTATTGGGAGAATATGAAGTCTGTTTAGATTTATTTTGTGCATATGTGAGCCCCCAGTGTTGAAAGCTGACCACCCCTGCTAAAGGGCTGGCTAATATAGGAAGACTAATATTGCATGTTCATCTGTACTGGCTGCTAAAGATACAACACAATTACTGAGAGCAACTGGGAATACAGGTCCCTGGAAGAAAAAAAAAAAAGGTTCATCACATTTTTTTTGCGTGCAGCCAAAGCTCCAACAATAGTCTAATTTCCCCTAACATGATTCCAGCTGCTTATGTTTTCTGTAGGCTAATGCACAGGATTCATTTCCTCTCGGAGGAAGCAATCCTGATGTAATTTGATGAGCATCTCAGTACCTGCTTTAGCAACTGATCCAGTCCCCCTCTTCCCTCTGCATTCATTCCTCTCCTCACGCTGACTTTTAGGCAAAGGTAAAACAGTTCACTAGGAGGTATTGTGAATCAGATGATGAAACCAATCTGAGTTACAGACAGCAACAACCCCTCCTCGGTTATTTTTAACTGAGGTTAGTTTCCTACCCCGCTGTGACAGTATGAACAGTTGCACAGCTGAGAGCCAGACAGGGGCAGGAATGGCAGAGGGAGATGTAGGATTGTCTTGCTGAGGGATGAGCACATCAAACTCCGCCCTTAGTAACCCCAGGTCACTGCAGACTTAATAGCAAGCAAGAGAAAATGAAATTCAAGCACGAAGTGAGGCTGTGAGCCTGCTGACAGTCACTGTTTCCAGGCAGGACATTACTGTGTACAGGGTAACTCACAGCAACCCACCACTTGAATTTTCCTATGCACAGAGGGCACTCTTAAGAGACTTTGCATTGTTCAAGGCCCCTTGCTCTCTGCCCCCTTTCTCCCCTATTGGAGCCTCCTCTCACAGCAGGACCAGCTCTGCACTCAGACCAGGTTCCTGAGGGATATATCCAGCTGGGGCTTGAAAAGTTCCACAGAAAGAGACTGCATAACCTCTCTGGGCAATCTCTGGGACTGCCTGTGCTCGAGGGGAAACAGATCTACCTAAAACTCAGCGTGAACCTCTATAGTTTCAATATATGTCAGTTATGTCTTGTCTTCCCACCCTTCACAGAATCACAGAATGGCTGCAATTGGAAGGAACCACTGGAGGTCAGCTAGTCCAGCCTCCCTTCCTCCAGGGAAGGAGATTCCACAACCATTCTGGGCAACCTCTTCCAGTGCTCAGTCACGCACACAGTAAAGTTCTTCCTCATCTTAAGGTGGAACTTGCTGCACAACAAATTCTGCACATTGTCCTCTTGCTCCGCACCACCAGGAAGAGCCTGGCTCATCTTCTTGACACCCTCTCTTTAGATACTATTGACATGGATAAGATCCTCTCTCATTTGTCTCTTCTCGAGGCTGAACAGACCCAGCTCCCTCAGCCTGATGCTCCTGTCCCTTCTTTGTCACCCTCTGCTGGACCCGCCCCAGGAGCTCCGTGTCTGTCTTGTCCTGAGGATCCCAGAACCGGACATTGCACTCCAGATGTGCCTCACCAGGGCTGAGTAGAGGGGCAGGATTCCCTCCCTCAACCTGCTGGCNAGAGATGCTCCTGTCCCTTCTTTGTCACCCTCTGCTGGACCCGCCCCAGGAGTAAAGTGTCTGTCTTGTCCTGAGGATCCCAGAACCGGACATTGCACTCCAGATGTGCCTCGCCAGGGCTGAGTAGAGGGCAGGATCCCTTCCCTCAACCTGCTGGCACTGCCCTTCCCAATGCACCCCAGGACACCACAAGGACACTTTTCTGGCTCATGGACAGCTTGTTGGTCCAGCAGGACCCCTAGTCCTTCTCTACAGAGCTGCTTCCCAGCAGGCCAGCCCCCAGCCAGGTGCATGGGGTTATCCCTCCCCAGGTACGTGGTCCTTCACTTGCCTTTTCTGAATTGCAGAAGGTTCTTCTGTGCCATCTTTCCCATCTCTGTGGAAGTCTTTCTGAAGGGCTCTCACAGCCCTCGGGTAATGGCCACTCCTCCCAGCTTTGTGTCAGCAGGGAACTTGCTGAGGAGGCATCTGCCCCTTCATCCAACTCACTGATGGATAAGTTATAACAACACTGGACCCAGTATTAACCCTTGGGGGACACCACTTGTGACAGGCCTCCAACTAGAGGTAGAGGGCACTTCTGCAGAACGCCTGGCTCTGACACCTCAATACAATTTGTGTGTATGGACAGGCTGATGCTGGGTCCCTCACAGCCCTCTCTTATCCAGGCTGAATAAGCTCAGCCCCCTCAGCCTCTCCTCACAAGGCTTCAGCTCTTGACCATCTTGGTGGTCCTTTGCTGAATGCAGTCCAGTTTATCCACGTCTTTCTTGTATTAAGGAAGCCCAAACTGGATGCTGTTTTTTTCATGTGGTTTAACAACTGCCAGCTTGAAAGTGATAATCACTCCTCTCAATTTACCAGCTCTGCTTCTGCTACTAAAGGTCCAGGATGCTGCTAGAATTCTCAGTGTCAGGACACACCGCTGTCCAACATTCAGCTTACTGTTCTAGAGCATTCCCAAATCCTTTGCCACAGACCTGACCCCAAGTCAGTCAGTCAGTCCCCAGCCTGTAATAACTGAATGTCCTCATCTCTGAGCTGGGTGCTGGGTAGCACAGCCTTTCTGAGTGACACAACATGAGCAGGTGCCAAGGACAAAGTGGTGAGATCAGGATGAGATGCCGAAAATGTTTCACCTCATCCGACACAAGCCCACAGACACTGTCACTGGAAGGAGGTGTAAAGATATACTGAGATGGCATCAGTTCACAGCTCCCAAGCTCTGTATTTGGCACATATTCAGCTTTGGGGAGAATTTAGAACATCTCAGTGGGATTTATGAGCCACTTCACACTTTCCTAAGCATCCTGTGATGTAGACAGGTGTATAAGAAACCACATTTAAAAGGGCTGTATTTGGGATACTTTTTGGGAGGAGTCTCCCGTTCCTCCAGCTTTCTTGGATCCAGAGAAGTCCCACCAAATGTACACTTCAAAGATGGAAAGTCAGAGGTGATTTGAGTAGCAGGAGGGCGAGAGGTTTTGGAGAACAGAGGGGGAGCTGGAGGGGCAGCATCAGTTCAGAAGAGAGGAGAGATGGAGATTGAGTCATCTGTGCTGAAACAGGGCAAGGAAGAGCAAAACATAAGCTGCCAGAGAAACCTTCAGCTCTACTCCTCAAAAAACCCTTTCACACACGGACCAAGAATTACTCCTGGAAACCCTATTGGTAAACCGAGTAATAACTTCATAATCATTGATACAACATTTCTGTGAGGTAAAGAAAAACACCTGCCAAGGACAGAGTTACTCACCACTAGCCTGGTTTCCAAGCATTTACCATGGATAACTTGCTTTTAGGTAAAGCAAGCACCAAACAACTTGGAAATCAGATAGCCAGTGCCAGCAGAAGAGTTTGTCTCCATAGAATGAAATACATAAAAGCCAAGAAGCCAAGTGAGATATTGCCTAAATTAGTCAGGCAGAGAGGGAGGCAAGGAGAAGAACAGCTGCCATGTTCATGACTTGATTCCCAAAGAGAAATCTCTGCTAGGATTTTCCAGGCCTAACTCTTGCAGAGTTGGACACCAAGGCCTTTGATCCCCATTTAATCATGAGCAGATGTGACTGATATTTCTCTGCTTTAAAAACCTTACGGACCACCAGTGCCCAGCAGCTGATCAGAGAATCATGGAATGGCTAAGGTTGGAAAGAACCCCCATGCAGGGACATGTAGCAGGGACAGCTACAGCAAACAGCAAGAAGATCGATATGAACCCATTTTACACTTCCATTAGAAGAAATAGAACTAACAATACACATTATTCTTACAGCACATGCAATGTGAACATATAAGACCAGACACTGGAAGGTGTTTTTACATAAAATTTGATGGTAATTAAACTCCCAACTCAGCAAGACAATGAAAACAAACTACCTTCAATCCCATGGCTAATAGCAACAAGTATAAGTCTCTGAATTTTTATGGACTGCAGGTTAAAAGGCACATCGGCTGAAGTAACATTATGAACAGAGGCCCTAAAACTATAGTGTTTCACCAAAGATCCAAAATACTACTAGACTGAGTTATAATTTACTGGACAAACATCATTTTCAGACTGAAAAAAACCCAAACCTACTCAAACCCTATGGAAATTAATAAAGTTTTAAATAATCGTCGTTTTGCAACATAAATTTATCTCATGGCCCAAAACATCAAAATCTTGGGCTAAAGCAGAGAACTCTGGAAACAGCAGAAGAAACATCAGAGGTTAATAAAACAATTCATATTGCAAGGTGGATAGCATTTATCCTGCACACAAGTATTAATATTTAATGTAATATATTGTAATCTGCTTTTACTTCAACATCTTATAATGGCCTTAGTTTCCCATTTCACTCTCCAATTATGGAAATTATTATATAGCTGAGGTATAGCCATTTATATGGAAAAGCACTGCTGAAGTCCACTGGAGTTTTGGATTTCCAAGAAGGATGGGAGAAGACTTCAGATCCCAGTCTGCCAAACCATGGCTGAGTAGTTAAAGACAGGCAGCTCTTCAACTGAGTAATAAATACAATGAGATCCTAACAACAGAACACACAAAATCAATAATAAAACTGTGAAAAAAATTAACACTTGTCTCAAAAAAAGTCGATCCCAGTAACTGAATCTGTTCAGAGAAGGTCAGCAGAAGGAGAGGTAATTGTCCTAACATAATCCTGGCCACCCTCTTGCACCTACTATTCCTTGGGAATGGACAAGCTATTTATCCTAGCACAAACCTGAGGCTTCAAAGAGGAGGCAAATGCAGTGAAGTAAGAGCAAAGCACAGATTCCTCTTAGTCAGACAGTCAGTCTCGACATTTGATGTCCCACCACTGGGCAGCATGTTCTTGCAAGAGCCTGCTGGACTAAGGACACAAAAACCCTCCTCCACACATTTTGGATGGTGTTTTACTAAAACAAAAATGTGTCTTTGGACTTCTCTGCCCCCTTAAGAGCTTTCAGACAGAACCCTACAGTCCCACGTCTGCACTCCACAGGACAATTTGCCTGAACCCCCTGAATTCTGCCTCATAGATGTTGTCGGAGGCAACACTTGCTTGTGTCTCACAGTTACAGGTCTGACTTGTGCTGAGAGAACTGTCATAATGGAGGTGCTAACACAGAAATAGAAAACAGATTACAGCAACAGGAAGGGCTAAGAGAAAATTCTCCTTTGCAGGGTGCATGTGCAGTTAGAATCAATGTGGTTTCTTCTATAAAGGTTAAAAGCATGAAAAAAATTGCTGGCAGCCTAGGTGGGGGATGGAAATGCTCTACCTGCTGCTAAGGAGAGTTCTGGAATTCAGAGCCCTGGGTCTGGACTGGAAACTGGAGAAGCTCCACTCCTGCTTGGCATCAGGCAAGCTACAGGACTTCTGCTCCTCCCTCTGTGAATATCCCCTCAGTATCCATGCTGTGGCTGGCACAGCATGAAGCCATGGCCCCACAGGAGATATTCTGGGCTGCAGAGCGTGCAATACCACTGACTTCAAGGGGAGGTAATCAGGGAGAGAGTTTGTGCCCATCTTTTATTTCAATCAGTTGTGTTGACTAATACTTCTAGTTTCATAATTTCAACTCAATTCCTTGCACTATCTCTTCTATCTGTGGCCATGTGCACCCATGTGTCATCCGGGCTTCTCATCAGTCTTCTTTTGTACATGATTATGGTGGGATAACAGCTAGCTGTAGCTTTGCTTACCTCCTTCTTCGTCTTCTTTTTTTCCCTAGAAACTGCATTGCACTTTCCCCTTTTAATTCTGTTCCTCTGTTACTGTCAGGTCACTTCAAATAGCACTGCCTTCATGCCAGTGCCAAGTTATCTATCTCTATCACTCACTCTGTGATTACTGGTTTCAAAAGTCCTGAGCCTAGTCCATAGGCTTAGGGGGGCAGGGAGGCAGAGATCAAGTTTAAGGAGATCAATAGGTTTTTCTGAAAAACAGCTTTATTCTTCATATTGAAAATACAATGTTTTCAACTCTTCTGGACACTGAACCAAGTCTGTAGCATAACTCATTTACCTGCAAGCAAAATGAAACCTTTATTTTATTAAGAATACTTCTAAAAGGGCATCAGTTATTATTCTAAGGAATATAAATATAAATAATCTAAGTTTTTAAGTGGATTCCNCTGGACACTGAACCAAGTCTGTAGCATAACTCATTTACCTGCAAGCAAAATGAAACCTTTATTTTATTAAGAATACTTCTAAAAGGGCATCAGTTAGTATTCTAAAGAATATAAACATAAAGTTTTTAAGTGGATTCCCTCCATATGGAATATGTTCATGGTTTCTAATAGAAATGTCATTAATTCTAACAAAATTTCTGCACATTCTATATAGCAAGGTTTTTTTGTTTTGTTTGGTTTGGTTTTTTTGGGGGGGGGTTTGTGGAACACAAAGATACATTCTAAATTTGGGAGAATATCTATTTGATGCTTTACCTTCTGTTTACAAAATTTAGTCAGTGACATTCTGAGATGGTACAAAAACAGCATGAAGTGCAGAGCTGTGACTGCTGCATATGTGTGCACACACAGCCCTTCCGTAGCTCCCATGTATGTGCACTGCTATCAGTCTCAAGTTACTTCCCTTAAGGATGAACACAGGGAGGGTGATGATTTTTTTGGAGTAATGTTTAGCAGAGCTGAAAGGTAAGGTGTAAACCCCACCTACTTCATACTTTGAGTGTTACACAAACACATTTGAAAGATAACCCCACATCACCCCTCCAACCAAATATTTCACCCCTCCAGCATGACGCAGAAGTTTAATTTCCACTGATGGGTGACCTCGAGAGTGTTGTATACCTCCTCCCCTCCCAACGGCAGCGATTCCCCTCACTGGCAGAATAAAGCAGGTCTATAAATAACTTCAAAAGGAATTGTCTCTCTCCTCACGCACTGCAGACAGCTGTTTACAGAGATCCCGACTCCTTATGCACTGCGTTGGCCCAGCTCTCATCCTACTGTTTCCTTTGCTCTTCCTAAAAAAGCCTCGGGCGATGCGGTGCAGGTAGGACCGGGGGGACCCTCCAGTGCCGCAAACGCCTGTTCCCACAAGTTGAGGTCGCCGGCAGCAGGAGCCGGAGCGCAGCCCCGGGGAAATTTCTCAGGGCAAGGGGGTTGCGATCTCGTGTAATCCGTCCTTAAACTCCACGGTCCCGGCTGATCCTCGGCCCCGGGAAACCCCTCCTCCCCACCCCGGAGCCCGCAGCCGCTGCGGGACCCGCGCATCGCATCCCCGCTCGCCCACCTGCAGGGGCTGGCGCGGGGCCGGGCAGGGACGCGTGGGGCGCCCCGCACCTGCCCCAGCCCCCGGCGGCGGGGCGAGACAAAAGCCCGGGCTAGCTCACCTCCTTCAGCTGCTCCAGCTCCTGCTTGAGGCCGTCATACTCCGCCTCCAGCTCATCGTACTGCTGCTTGAGGGTGAGCTTCTCCTCCAGCACCACCAGCCCATACTCCGCCGCCTGGATCTTCTCGTGGGTCGTCTCGGAGAGCTCCCGGGTCAGCCGCTCGATCTCGCTCTTGTAGTGGTCTGCGCCCTGCAGCACCTCCTCCGCAGCCATAGCCCCGCCGGCACTGCCGCTCCGCCGAGCAGGCAGCCAGGGGGCGGGCGCGGCCGAGGGGCGTCC
>VXBU01007361.1:332861-347566 GCA_013400315.1 Bombycilla garrulus
CGGTCCCCCCCTCTCTGCCGGTCCTCCCCTCCCGCCCCTCCGCCGCCGTGTCAGCGCCTCTGGGCTCTGCTCAGCGCGCTGCAGCCATGGCCGCAGCGGCGGCGGTGCGGGTACAAGTAGAAAGGGAGATGCAGCCCAGCAAACTGCGGGAGCTGGGGGCGGCCGCAAGTATTCCCGCGCTATTTCGGGAAACTGGGAAAGCGGAGTTAGCTGCTCTCTTCCCTTTTCCCCGTGAATGAGTGCATTTGGGTATGGTCAAGGCGACCTGACTGCGAAACAGCAGCGGGGCACTGGGCTAGAGTGGCTCTTCCCATCACCATTAGCACAAGGTCTCGGTGCCACTGATTAGACAGCAGGACAAAACTGATTCAGCTCAGATGCGGTCACACTATTGTTTCTCTTTCAAATTAACCGGAGGACCTGATGCATAGATTATGTCAGTTTTATGCTGGCTTTATGCTGGCTGCAGAAAGACAGATGCTACTTGTCCAGCATAAAATCGGAGTGGTGCAGACAGACAGTAACTGATCTCCTACAAAGCCTGCCAGTAAAAAGTTAACACACCAGATTAGGCGCGTTTTACATATTTCAACTGGAAGAGTGAGTTCATCATGGATCAATGTCATAGCTTTTTTTTTGTTTGTTTGTTTTTTGTACTCAGGGTCTTAAAATGCAATTTACTGTTTTGTCAAACTATGGCCTGTAAATAGACTTGAATTGATATTAGTCAAGTTTTGCTCCAAGTACTAGCAGGACCTGTTTTTCACATTTTACAGACTTCTTTTATTTTTAAATTTATTCATTTAAAGGTTGACAGTTGAGTCCATATTTCCAAATGGAGGTGTTTGTGTTAAATAGAAATTACCTGTAAGAAGATGGACGTCACTGCCCACCACTGCCCACACAGCGCTGTATTGGAAGTCAAAGACATAGATTGCCCTTCTTGCTGACCTGGTAATGTGGTCTGAAGCAAGCCACATCCCCTTTCTAGCATGGCTTCTCCATGACTAAGAAATAGGTAAAAATTGTTAGATTGCTCAGTGAAGTTCTTTGAGATCTGCAAATGGAAGCACTAACACTAGTTATACAATATATGCATACAGTATATATGGCATATATCAATTTTATAAAAATACATGCATGCATACATAACTAATACATTGTAATCCAGTGTGCACAAACACTTCTCATTGCCTAGAGAGCATACATGGAAGAAGCAAGCAAAGTGGAAGTTCCGTCAATATTTAGCTTGAAAACCACTTCCAAAATGCACATTTTTAATAAATCCTACTGTAGAAGCAAGTGTGAATATTAATAGGAAAGAAACAAGTGTGAATATTAATAGGTGAGAAGAGTGAGTGGCTCTCATCAATGACTGAATGTCAAAAGAGAGAACACCAATATCCCAACTGTAATTACCATGATACAGCTAACCTCAACATCCTTTTCTTAAAAGACAATGAGATCCCACAAATCAGAAAGAAAAAAGGCCCAGAATTCAAAGGAGAATCAAAATGGTGTCTCAAGAGCTTTTACAGGTTCTAGTCTAGCTGTCTTTTTCAACTTCGCATCAGGCCACTGTGCAAGGAAATGTTTATTGAGCACAGGAATTGATCAGAAAACAAACATCTTTGAGAGCAATACTAAAAATAAATGGTTGGGTCAAGGATAGTGTGGAATCTGGCTGAAGCAACAGGATGCTTACAGCTAATCAAGCCTTGGTATAACTCCACTTAACATCATTTGGTTGACAATCTCACTCACAAACCAAGGGACTGAACCAAGTCCACCACAGGACTGAACATCCCGACCCCAGAGGGAAATCTGACATTTTACACTGCAAAAGAAAGTGCAGTGTGAAGGGCAGGTGTGGTGCCCTGTGCAGCGGTGCACAGGGGCTGTGAGGTCCTCGAGCTACTCTAAATTGAAAACACCAAGATGCCCATGATTTGCTGTGACTAGTGCCCATTTATCCCTCTTCTTGCCTCCGAAATGTGAGCAATATCAAACCTGCCTTCTTTGGTGACATTTGTCTTTGTTTTTAAAAATCTACTTATTTAAAAGTCTTCTTTGAAATGTCCTCAGTTGTCAGGGGACTTTTGTCGTCAGTTGTCAATTTCTCTGCACTGTCTACACCTGGGCTGGGCAGCACACACATGGATACATTCAGACATATGTATTTAATTGGGTGAATCCCATCTTTCACTTCTCTATCTTTTCTTAGGCCTAAAAACCAGCACCTACATTCTGTTGTCAAGATCTTCCATCTGTATCTATAATGGACTACTAAGGTCACTGATGGATCTGAAAAATATTCAAGCTCCTTTCCCTGTCATCAGGAGCTCTGGTTTTGCCTGATTCTTAACTCTGTGGAGATGAGAAAAGATGGATGATCTTACAATATAAATAGCATCTAAGTTTTAGCCAAAGTCTTCATGAAAGAAGGAGGTGCTGCAGTATGACCCAAAGGTGGTCATTCCCTAGGGATTATCTCATATCAGAGGCAGTGGGATCTCCTTTGATGGAGATCTCTGGCTTTTTGGAGTACCTGTGATAAACTATGCATTCAAGTTACTGTACAGTGGTGCCAGCAAAGCTCTGGTCTCGGTTACAGTTTGGTACCTTTAGGAGCTCACTTGTCAGTGCAGACAGCCCTAGAACAATGATACTGGCATTTTAAATAATGCTATTGCCCTGGTGTGACCACCTCACTTTGGTCTAAGTCCTGCCATAATGCTTTTCGGTTTATTGCTTCCCCAAGCTCAAAAAGTGTGCCCTGGTCATATTAAAGGTTGGCATTGCTATTTCTCCTTCATTTTGCCCTGTCCACCACCTTCACATGAATATTTCAACCGAGTCTAAAGTAATTTCAACTACATGTCATTCCACATACCTTCATAAAACAAGCTTCCTTCTCACTGCATCCATTTCACGGGCATCAACCGAATTCCTTTGAATCCCTGACATGTGATACTACTGGATTCCTAAACCAAGGATAATAGATTCCAGTACTGATTACATTTTTTTTAAACAATCAGATATTCAAGGACAAGGAAAATGATACAATTCAAATCTTACACAAGAGATTATTTAAATCTCAGATCATTTAAGAAGCCTTGAATGACCTATATGAAATGAATTATTGATTCTATGCCTTAGTGACAATGCAGCTATAAAAGCAGCCTGTACTGGATGGCAGAAGGCTGAATCTGCACCGACAGCATGCACAGACATCCCTGCGAGTCCATTTGTATGGGGCATCTCAGAGTACCAGAGCCCAGATCCAACAACTGCTAATTAGCAGTGTTTGGCAGGCTCACCAGAGTGGCCAAAGGGGGAAAAAGCAACGAGAAAAAGAAAGGTATGAAGAGCAATCTGTCATTGTTAATGAAAATGGCATTGATTTCCTGGAAGGGAAAAGAAGGGAAAAGCACTGAGGGAAGGCTCTATGGGAACTGCACTGGGTCTGGTGTGGAAATAAACAAGTGGCTGTTGCACTGCCGAAGCTTCATCCTTCCGGAGTGCTGAATATAAGCATATCTTTGTAATGAATGGCCAGCCTAGAGGTAAAAGGGAGACACTGGGAAGAAAATGAAATTTAAAAAGATATTTTGAGATCCTAGTCCAGTAGAAATTGTAATAGGTTTTAAGGAAATTAGTTTATGGAGAATGTTACGAGAAACTAAACACAGGAGCTAATAAACAATAATGCCTATAATGAAAAGTAATGATGTTTCTCTAATTAATGAGTGTCAGTATCCAGAAGAAAGACTTTCAAACAGCAGTGTCCTTATGTGAATCCTCTGTGAACTGCCTTTGAAGGATCTGCAAAGGTAAATAATTTTAATTTTTTTAAGCCTATTATCAAGTGGACTTAAATGTCGTATACAGGAAACTGTAATTCCACCAGAATAATTTTGATCTCCAAAAAGCTGGAGGTTGAAAACCACTTGGGTAGAACATATGGAACCTGAAAATAAAGTGGAGTAAAACAGAACACTTCAACAAGGAAATCAGGGAAAAGGGCTGTACAAAAAATGGTTGGCAGGATGTTTTGTATGTAGTGAGCAGGCATTAGAGAATAAAAAATTAATTTCACAAGAAAACTACAAAAAATTAGGTGTAAGGCCATTTAGAAAATACAGTCAGCAATAACTAAGCAGCCAACTGATATTTGCATATAGAAAAACTGCAGACTACAGCAACGAATGTGAATTATAACTGTTATACTGAATAATACCATTTCAGCCTGAAAGGGTGTTGCTTTCAGCGAGTGTTGCACATGGGTCTTGGTTCAGCTCCACAAATGTAAGCTGAGTCTTTTAATTGACAGCATTGCCCCCAGGCTTGAGATCCAGGACACTGCTCCTCCACTCTATGCAGAGACTCAGAACACAAATAAAAAATGATTGAAAGGAGGACAGAAAGGATTATTATGCCTGTTTAAACTACCATGCACTTTCCTGTGACACAAGGAAGACCTGCCCACTAAGAATCCTTTGTCCAAACAACTTGTCAGCAATTTAGCCTAGATAAATCAGTGTCACAATGTTCCTTACTGAACAGATGTGAACCTGGGAGGAGAAGGGAGAACATGGTTTATCTCAGATATACAGCAGAAATACTCCAAAAACTGCAGGCAGCTGGAGTGCTCCTCAGTCCCTGTCCACAGTCCCTGGCTCTTCCTGCTTTGTAAGGGCCACTCCCTCCCACTTCATCTTCTCACAATCCCCATCAGCCCAGCTGCAGCCTGGGGGCTCATCCCCTAGACCAGTGGTCCGAGTGCTTGGGTGCTGCCACAATGCCCAGCCTCTGTTCCCCAGCAGCCTGGGTAAAGCTGTCACACTGTGGCCAAGCTGTCAGCAATGACCCTCCTGAGGTGGGCAAAGAACCTGTAGGGGTGACCAAGGGAGTTTTCTGTCTGCAACACCTGGTCCCTCCAGAGAGCACAGGCTTTTTGCTCCAGCAGAGGTGCCCCAAGCCTCTCATGGCTGCTTACACCCCCAGCCAGCTGCTGTCCTCAGTGCCAAAAGGGACAGGACAATGCCCTCTTCTCTTGGCAGTTCTGTTCTGGCACTTTTCAAACCCTCTGGTTTGTTGTACTTTTTCCAGACTCTCACAAATCAATTTCTTAGTCATCTTTAGTGTGTTTCTGGGAAGTGAAATGAGGTTATACATTATTCTTCCAGTCTCCTACTTCCTTTTATTATGCCAAGTCACCGACAACATCTTTGAAGTGAGTGGATGTGCAGAGCTGGTCAGATCCTGTGCTTCCCCCTACCACCACAGCATGGGCAAAAGCAGCTGGCAAAAGCAGAATAATAGGTAGATGCCACGTTTCAAATGTGATCTGACTATAACATAAGAACCAGACTGCAGGTTATGATCCCATTTTTAATAGTTTTTCTCCTCAGAAGTCATTAGTGTGGGAGAAGGAATTTCTATATAACAATGTGCCTTGTCTTGAAATTGAAAACCCAGAATCTGCGGTGCACTGATTAAATATGGCTTCAAAAAGCATTTATTTCTGCTAAAGCTAGCATTTGCCTTACATTCCTTATCATGCATCAATGACTAAAAACATTTACAGACAATGATCACTGAGAAATAAACTGAAATTTTTATGTGGAATCTAATTGTATTGCTGTGTTGATAATGTGAACAAAATTTGATTCAGATCCTAAAGAAAAGCATACAATTTAGTGATTTTTTTCAAGACCTCTGAGCTAATATTTCATCACTCAGCTTCTAAACACACATTACATTGAATGCAGAACACACAACACAAAGAAAATTACATTAGAATTACATTTCTACTAAGTGAGTGTGGGAAAGATGCCAGGTTTATGACACTATCCTATAAACTTGGATTTTTTTAGGTTTTTATCAAAATACCTAATACGTAACGGGTGGTGTGTATTCAAAACACTAAAACAATGGATTACAAAGAAGGCATCTGGATCAAAGCTACAATTATTTTCCTCAGCTAAGAGAGGACTCAAAGTCCAATTAGGAGATTAAGATCTTGAACTGGAGACTGACTTCCGTGGGAATTTTCCCAATCACTTTTGGTACATCTTGGATTAAATGATTGTTCTATCACAAAGCAGGGTACCACAAACTTAACTACTTTAAAATCCTCTCTAGAACTTTTTTCAACAATTGTGTTGATACTATAAATACTTCTTCTTATACTAATCACATTTTCAACCTACAGACACAGACTGCAATAGCTGAAACAGGTACTGCATAAAATTATTTAATGTGAATTCTGTATCATGAAATCTAACTCTTCCAAAAAATTGAAACCTCTAGAACTTTCTAAGGGTATTTTCTTTGTGGTTTGTTTTGCTGTAATATTTTGGGCTATTTTCATCTGCTTTATGCATTCTGAGCCAGATCAAGACTGGCTGGTGTTTTGTTCCAGCTTTCTTTACAATCAAGAGCTTCATTCTTACAAGAAAAAAGCAAAACAAAACAAAATAAACTCAACCAACTAAACAAACAAACAAACAAAACCTCCAACAGATTATTGAATTAACTTTTGAGGTCCAGGAGAGATGGATTAATTTGCCTGTACTACTCTGTCTTCACAGAAAATGAACCACATGCTGAATATATTTCCCGGACCAACCTAGATTTCCATATAAATGCCCTTTCTGATGGCCAGGTTAGAACCACTTGAGGCATACCACAGTCACTGATACATAACCCACATTTTCACATTAGCTGAAGCCAGCAGAAATCTCACATCCAAGTATTTTTCAACCAAGACTGGCAATGCAGAGATCTCAGCTGGAAACACAATAGGAAAACTAGGAATTCAATTTTCTGTCCAAACTCCTCAAATACATTAAAAACTGCAACCAAAAACAAACAAACAACTCCACATAAAATCACTCACAAAACCCAACCCCTTCCTCCATTGGGAAATAATTAGCTGGCTTCTTCCTTAGCATGTTTGAAAAGTAATTGATAATTTTAATTGGATTGATAATTGTAATTGATTTTGATTGGATTGATAATTTTAATCCAAGACAAACATCTTAGTATTTTTTTTTTAATATTGAAAGTTTATAGTGAAAACAGACAGAAATGATAATAAACTGCATTTGGCCCTCACCAACAGCGTTTCAAAACCTGCAAATTAGAAAAACATCATGAGCAAGGAGCAGTTTCCAAGCCTGACCTTACAGTCCCCAAAACATGACTGAATTCCTACAGGTCTCCTGGAGGGAAACAGGGTAAGGCCTTTTTAGGTGAAACATTTTTCTTTCAAAAGAAAGTCTCATCAATGAAGATATGTAGGAAGGTGTTATGTTGTATTTTTACAATAGCTATCTGAATGTATCTAGATGGAAAACATTAATACAGTATAAGATGAAAGTAAACCATTCCTATAGTGCCAGAGCCTTTCCTGATATGTGCTACCATGTGGGAGGGGAATAAAGTGAATTGGGAGTTTCTGTGAGGTTGTCTCGCTAGGGTTTTTTTATTCCTTTTCAATGATCAGGAGTTTCTGAAGGCACAGCAGATGGAGCTTGGCATGGGGAGTATATGAAGTGGGGATACAGCCACCTTTGGGTGTTGAGTGCTACCCTGGCTCACAGCAGTTCCTGGTATACACAGAGGAAAAGGCAAGAGGGATGCTGCTATTTGCCTACCTTTGTTTGACCAACTGGGCAGCAGAGGATCAAGGGAGAATAGGAGAAATGGGCAAATTCTTGCCAGCCGTGCACAAAATTGAGAAGAGAAATAACAGATGGTAATTCCTTTGATGCAAAGAACCCATCTGCTACTGCTCCCCCTTATGAGTTGCTGGAGATACTGTGTGGAAAAGCTTCAGAAACAGGCTGTGAGAGGCAAATGTGAGTGTGGGTCGCATGGGAGAAGATGAAAGAGAGAGTAACTCTGCTTGTGGAAGGGGACATTACGAGAAGAGAGCTGTCCTTCTGCTCAGCTCTTGGTAAGTCCCAAAATAGGCTTGTGAAAAGTTGAAGCGACTCAGTTATATAGGCCAACATGCAAAGCAGCTGCTCCCTGATGTCCCACATTGAGTACAGGAGTGAGAATAGCTCATGAAAACCTGGCTGCAAGGAAAGTCCACACAAAGATCATACAATAGCTGTGGTACCAGGCTGCACAGTCCCGCACAACAGCTCAGCTGTTGATGTATTGACATCATCTCTGATCACCTCTCACTCTTGCCTGCTTTGATGATCAGAGGTAATATATCTTGATATTATGTAACATTGATGCCTGACTGTAGCAGGGTCCCAATCAAGGAGCTGGGCAATGGTAAATTTCCTCACAACTCTATCTTATATTCTGATGAAATTGTTTGCATTGTCATTGTAGAACACTCTGTCTAATTGGTTTCAGTTTCTTGACCCGTGTCTAAACTTTTATATTATTGGTATAATTACAAACCAAGAGGATAGAGTTTTGGGCTATTTCCACCTTCATGGCTCTGTGCTTTCAAGGTGACGTCAGGGGCACAGGCCTTGCAGGCCTTTGCAGGCCTCTGCAGGCTTCTGTTAGGCCAATTAGGCCAAACCTAAGTTGTCCAAACTCCTGGTCAACAAAACATTTTCCTACACCTGACGACTACCATTTAATATTATTTTTTTGATTAATAAGTTCATGAATCTTTCTGCTTTGCAGGCTGTCTGAGAACACATGCAGCTGCTATCATCACATTTATCTATGGGATACGAATGGAACAATGTCTGCAAACACAGGGATGCCAACTTCCCTGTAAGAAAGAAGGTAGTCTGGAGCATTCAGTACAACTATAGAAAAATAAATGTGGGCACCTGATTGCCTTCCTGCTTCTACCTGACTGACAGCTGCTGTGCTGACAGCTGCAGATCACTCAAAACTGTCACTGACAGGCAGCTGAAGAAATAGGAAACACTTTCCATAAGAAAACTCACCACCATGGAGAAGACAACACAAGTGTCTGGCTAAAAGGCAAAAATCAAATACTAACTCTCCGCTCTTCTTTATTTTTCTTTAAGAGCAATCCCTCTCCTTAATATTGTGAGAAAATGGCAGGGATTTGACAATTTACTGATAGATACAGAGGGGAAGCTTGATTTGCACACTTGTCACAGATTCTCTCTGTGAGAGAAAGAGTCATGTCAAAGTAGAAACGTGTTTTGAAAGTGAATTAGCAGGATGAGGGAATTGTTTTGAACATAGGAATGGTCAGGACAGTCGAGTCTCTTGAATGACTTCTGTGGCCCTTAGCTGGCATCCTCAGACACCAATCCACAGAAAGCTGAAACAGACATGCACACACATACACTTCAAAGTTATCCAAAGAAAAGGGCAAGCAGAATATTTTTTTCATTGTCTTTTACAAAAAGCAGTTGAGATGTGTTGTTAAATAAAAATAAAACAAGACTTAAACACCCACAGACACAAATGTATTTATACACTTGTTTATAAATAATATTACAGGAGAATCATGACTTTGCCTTGATCAGAGGCTGAGTTACTGAGCATCATGAGCTGTGGTTGATAGGATAATACAAATATAGTGAGGCGAGCATTGGAACAGGCCATGGATCAAAAAGCCACTGGAGAACAGTATCTGAAACTGTTGGGGAGGTGGTATCATGTAGAGATTTGCTGGTGACCTATGTTGACATGCAGACAGAAGTCCTTCAGTAGTACAGAATAACAGAGACTGGGGGGAGGCATTGCTCTGAAAATGTCCAACATCTCAGACAAGCAGATTTCTCCAGGAGAAACCATCACGTGTTGGCACTGAGGTGCTGCCGATCGCCCAACACAGAGACAGACTGGGCAGGGCAATTTCACATTCCTCCTGGACTGGCTGTGCCAACTCACTGCGTGGTGAAGGTCCCAGATAATTCTCATGTGCAGCTTTTCCCTGTGCAGCCTGTCCCTTGCTTGGGCAACTAAGTAGGTTGAGCTGGACAGTATCACCCTGGTGTTCCTCTTCCACCTGTGATAGATGGGAGCTAGAAAAATGGAGGGGGAGGAGGAAGAGGGATGGAAGGATGCTTTTGTCAATATGACAGTAAGAAAAAATGAGAAAGTGTATGGGAAATGTGGGAGACTTCAGTGACAGGCTGAGAACTGTGAGTAGATCAGAGACAGAGCTGAGGGTGAAGGGAATTGTCCTCAGAGTTGGCAATCTGCCATCTGATCCTTGTCAGTAATGTCTGGGGATGTGAGCACAGAGTGAAACGGGTCCTCCCTTCCGGTCCCTTCGGAAAACACCGCCAACAGTGCCTTGTGCTGCCACACTCATCGGAAAAGGATGGGAAGGAGCTGCTAGGGATGACAAGCCAGCTGCCTGCTCCCCTGCGCAGCTCTCTCTTCAGTCTGGGTCTGTGTGTGCTCCAGATTCTGCTGTCTTAATAGAGGAGCTTGAACAAAAATATCAGGAGAAAACTTTCCTTGGATGACTAAGCACTAAAGAATGAAGTTGAAGACTTATCATAGCCAGCCTGATAGATGAAATTATGTTGAAAAATGAGATTATATACGGGAAAGCTGTTGGCAGCCTAAGGGGAAAAGAAACCTCACTATTAAGCAAAGTTTCTTTTCAGTTATTGCTATTAATAAGCTGTGGTTGTAATGACTGGATACTATAAATGTAGGTAGAGGTTACATCAGCTGCTCTGAGAGTCCTGATTTTCCCTCTAACCAGTGATCTGCTTAAAGAGAAAAGCAAAATGTATTACAGATGCCCAGAATTTGCTGGTGGATCACTCCCCTGACCGTGTTCCGTGCACAGCATCACAAGCTGCCAGGCTGGCTCAGGGAGCTGGGAGAGTGAGGATGCTGGGACACTGGATCAGGCAATGCCTGAGGCACAGCTCCCCAGACACCCTCCCACCTAAACTGACAGGCTGTCCCAATTCTGGATTAGTTTGAGCATGGCTAAACCACTTCCTCTGACTGCAGTTAACCTCTACATGAACAAATGCTTCCATCTTTGGAGAGTGAGATACTGACTGTCAGTGTGAATTTTGAAAAAGCCTTTAAAGATAAAGGTCTCTGCAGTCTTTTGTTTCATTTTTTGCACATCACGCAGATCTGATGTTTTCAGTAAATGGCTCTGAATTAATGGTGTTTATTCCTTGAGTTAAGAATGAGATCTGAAATAAATGAGTATGTCTCTAAACAATCCCTCATGCTGAATGTTGCAGACCTGCCAATACGTGTGAAAAATCACATTTATCTGCTTCACAGACTATTTCATCATCTTAACCACTAACACAGCTCCATGCTGACACAGGGACAGCAGAGCTGTGCAGTGCCCAGGGTGTTTGGTCTCTCAAACAGCCAAGGCAGGTTTCTGTGGTACATTCCAGATGTGTTCCTGCACTTCCCACTGCATCACTTGCAGACATTTCTGAACAGCAGGGAGCAGCAGGCAGGTCCTACTGCAAGAATTATTTGCCATAGTCATGGATGCTTTATATTCCTGCTCTCTATTCTTCCTCACAGGTTTATATGTCAGTAGTTCCTAAGAAGCTTCAATGGGTTCCCTGGGAGTCAAAAAATCTTGTTTGGTCTTTGAGTAGCTTTGTTTTTCTTAAATCCCCCTTTAACACTATGTAGCACTCTGTTCTGAATATTCCTCTTCTTTTTGTCCTTTCTCCATTCCTCTTTATATTCTCTGCTTTCCTCAGGTTTCTCCTGCCACCCTACCACAGATACTATGAAGTTGCACAATGAAAGCTACACCTCTTTACATGATTTAATTTCATATTTATACTGCATAGAAGACAAGAAGTCCTGCAAAGCCATTCATGAAGTGAAAATTTACAGTGTATCTATATATAAACTCTAATCTGAATAATACTGTCATTGCTGCTGGGTTCAGCTGCCATGTACTGACAGAGCACTGATAAAATACACGTGATGTATTTCCATCCTTAAAAACACATATAAAAGAGCTATGTACCAATGAGACCAATTATTGTTCAATCTGTATAATGAAATGTGCCAAAGCCAGCAAGGACTCATTGTGAACAAATCAATCCCAGGTCTCAGGCTGTTCTAGTTGAAGCGTCAGAGGAATTCTCAGACAGTCCTCTCCCTCCCAGCAGTTATTCTGCCATTCCTTGCAGCTGTCTTTATAGCCTGGTCTTGAAAATTTTGCTCCTGGAGACTCCACAGGGAAGTAGGTCAGGGAAACTACCTGGAGTCTCTGCCTTCAGTTTATAACTGAAGGAAATGGTGTGCCTGAAAATTTGGAAGGCAAAGTAAGTTGGAAAAAAATTAGAATTCTTATGTTTATTTTTGTACCATTCACTCTAGGGTGCTGAACAACTGGAAGCAAACAGAAGAGGAGAGAAAAAAAAAAAAAAACAAAACAAAAAAACCCAACAAATCTTTAAAGAGATGTGGCATGTAAACTTCTATCACTTCTGGCTTTGGGTGTTTTTATCCAGAAGGGTTAGTGCTTCAGAGAGACAGCATTTAATTTGCTAGCCACAGAAAGATCTGCCAGGATTGCCCAGCTAACGAAGCAGCAAGAGAAAAGCAGCACAGATGAATGCAGAGCAGTGCACACGGTGAAGTGACCTTAATTCCATGTTCCAAACAGTGAGTTCTCATGTCAGCTTTTGTCACCAGGCATTCCCCTACATCATTACAGACAGCACTTTGCAAGATGAAGCCTTCTATCCCCTGACCAGTAAAAAGACCAGGAAGGGAACATGAACTATCTTTGGGTAATCCACAAGGCTGTGGTGTACCCAGTCTTCCGAGAGGCTCTGGCCACTGCAAAAATGAGATTTTACAACTAGAAAGGTAAGGAGAGTCTCAGATTGTTCCCTATTTCTGACCCATCTCTGCTGTAGAAGAAAGCAAAAATATTTGGTTTCCTCATTTTGGAAAAAAGAGATTAACTGAGGAGCTGATAGAGGTCTAGAAAAACATAACTGATGTGGAGCAGGTAGCAAGGGAATGATTATTCATTATTTTTCATGAGATTAGAACCACGGGGTACTCAATGAAACCATCAAGCAGCAGGTCAAAGACAAATGAAAAAAAAAAAAACCACTGGCACATGTTCTGCCTAATTGTATTGCAGGACATAACATCCTGTTATTTTATGAAATCCTGATTTGTTTGGATGCCCAAAGTATAAATGAACTCTGAAAGCTACTAGATGGGTTCCTAGAGGAAAGGTCTGTCAAGGACAGTTAGACAACATTACCGAGATAAAATTTCTAGATGAGAAAGCTTCTAAACTAAAAAATGCTGGAAACTGGAGAAGTATCTTAGAAAAAATACTAATCCAAGATTGGTTTTATGATTTTTTCTTTACTACCAGTGGCTGTAGTAGAAAGACAAAACATCAGATGGGCTGTATGTATGTAGTACAGCTGTTTGTCTTTTATTTAATCAGAATGACTATTTACAAAAGCTGTATAGTCAGAAATGGGAAATAATATTAGAGTAATTGACAGTACTTGTTTCCATGAGAACATCAAACATGCAAAAATAACGGTACTTTTCCCTTAAAGAAAATCTGTGTTTCTGGAATCGTAAAGAAAGTTCAGACTTTTAAAGTTGGAGGTGTGGAGACATGAGAACAGTAGAAATTTATACAGGTGAGGGGAAAAAAATGGAGAACACAATGAAGTAGGCCTCCTGTGAGGTTGATATCTGCTCTCCAGTGAAATTGTGAGCTTTTCCATTGTTTGCAGCATTGTTTTCATGTGCAGGATGAAATTTTGTAACAAGTCCATAGGGCAAAATGATGACATTTTCATATCTGACATTTTTCTCCCTTATCAGGAGTAGGAGGAAAAATTAGACTTTTTTTTCCAAAAGCTGACTGAACTCAGAATTTTGTAGTTAAATCATATAAACTGAGGAAATGCACAGAAACAAGAAGAAAAATAAAGAATGGACCACTCATGTACAACCAGTCATTTTCTTTGCATTTTCTAAAGGTGCTGCCAAGGAATTTCAGACAGGCTTAAATCACAGCATTGCCTTAAGCATCAGCATTTAATTTCTTTCCAGCTCACATCCCAGCCAGTGCCAAAGATATATTAGGAATTTGATCAACAAGAGACCTGATTTCCATTTTGATAAGAAACTATAATTACTAGAACCATCTTGACAGATAGGTACTGAAAGAAATTAGTATTGCTGGAAGAGAAATTTGTTTCTTCAGCTACAATAATGAACTGGTTTAACTGGCTATAGAGGCACTGGTTACCTCAGTGCCTCTTCAACAGATTTTGAGAAAACAGCAGTCAAATTATACATGCCCAGGAAAGATGATAATGTTCATCTCCATTCACAGGACAACTAGATTAATTATTTCAACCTAAAAATTACTGCAGATTATTCAGGTATATACATACTAGAGACTTTTTATATTCCCACTGAGTCTTGCATTTTTAGAATGTTGGTTAAAGGTAGTGATTATTTGTAATTTTTAGTATTACATATCTTACTGAAATTTAAATCACATTACCAAGTATGAAGATCTAAGTAGTGTCTCAATACAATGCAATGTCAAATTAATTACCCAGATAAAAAGGACAGTTTTGCTTCCATTTAACGTCTGTATATCTTTAAATCTTTTCAGAGCCTAAAACTTAGGCGTAGGAGTAGGTATTTTATTTGGGTTTCTTTTAGCATATTTCAACTGAAATGTTTCAGATTTTTTTCTTGGGGGGGATGGGTCATGCTTT
>VXBU01007361.1:347612-379797 GCA_013400315.1 Bombycilla garrulus
AGGGAATCCTAATAAATTCCACTGGCTTTTTTAATGAGATTTTTCTTACCCCCAAAGATCAGTATCCTGGGGTCTATGCCCAGACAGAAGGGTGTATGTATATTAAAAAATTTTGTTGGATAATTTTTTTCAGCTGCATTTTCCTATACTCCAGTGATTTACATTGTTATCAGACCTCACTCATGTCAAAAAACAGCAGGAATAGCTTTTATTTTCCAGCAGAAATTTCCATATAGGTCAGCTTTTTTGATCTCATAATATTCCGCAGCCCTGGAGAACAAACTCAGACAAATTATCATCAACACATGGAAGCTGGAGATAGATGACTGGAAGTTTTTTGGCCCCATTTTTTCTCTTATTCAGCCCGAGCTACTTTATTTTTAGATTATGCTACTTTGTACCCCTTCCATAAATACTCTACTTTTTCCTTTGATTGCAAGTTCATAATTAATTTATATTAACACATTTAAATCCAGAACAGGCACTCATACAATGATTTGCAGATTTTAATAGTTCTTTGCCATCCCCTGTCTCTTCCTCCATTTACCATCTACCCCACTTTTTCTTACCAGAATTGATAAACTTCAATCCAATTGGTAAAGCCCTGGATAAGCTTCTTGTGCAAAAGTTACAGTGCTGAACCAAACTTCCCTTTTCTTGTATCTTGTGCTAACAGGGATGGCTGTTCATGAGTGTTGTGCCCTTCAGATCCAGGACTCTCAGTTCCTAAGCCAAATAAATGCTCTGTAGACACCAATTTGATTTATTTCATTTGCCTGACCTAGAAAGCAACTCCTGGCTCATCCATATCTGACCTGCAGCTTCTGCACGGCCCAAGGCTGCCCCAGGCTGTGGACTGGTCTGGTTTTCTTGTTCATGGGGCATGTGACAGAGGAGTCACAGAGCCTTCAGAGGAGTGTCTAAACCAGATTTATTCTAAAACGGACCAGGAAATTATACAAAGCTTGCTAACAGCAAGGCCTGCCAGCAATTCCTTTCCTCAGCATTTTTCAACATTCCAGCCCTCTGGTCCTCAACTTCAGGGCAGGCAGCTTCAGCTTTGTTCCACTCAGTTCCAGGCCAGATCTCCACCTTCTTACACTCTCCAGAAACTGGTCAACAACTCCTTTTTTAAAAAACCCTGCCTTCTTCTACTACATGGCTTTCCTCAAGGATTTCCATGCCTTGTCAGGTAATGTAAGGCTTGTTACCTGCTCCTCAGATAGGAGACAAAATTATTCAGATTACTTTAACTAGATCTTTGTTCATTTGCTCCACAGAAAATATTAAAGCAACACCCCAAGACAGAAGGTACCAGTTAAAGGTAATTCATTAAAGCTCTTTCTTTTTCCAGATATCTATTTTTCATCAAGCACCATCAAAGTAGCAATTAACGCATTTCTGACTTTTTTTTTTGGCCCATTAGAGCAGCACAGTTACTACATGCTAGTTTCCAAACCCAGATGCATCACTTTGTCATACCAACCTTACTTCGATTTTTCCAGCTCACATAAAGAAGTAGCTTTTGATAACTGGGTCAACAGGAGGACAACGTTTAATTACAGTTCAGAGTAGTCTCGATCATGTGTTTCCTTCTTTCTGATGAAACCCAAATAAGATCAAAGACTACAGGTCTTACTTTCTGCCATATGGACCCTGCACTGAACAGTTGATTAAAAGTCTTTTTGGCATTAAACAGTTGGCTTCTTTCCTAATATAAAAACAACTTTTGCAGAATCAAATCTTTCCACTGAGAAAATTTCCTGTTTGCAATTAGAATAATTGAAATAATATCTTCATTGTACTGAATGCAGAATATACTGAAGTTGAAGTTCAAGATTCTTCCAAGTTACCCAAAATGTTTCATTCTGAAGCACTTCTACAATTAACTGCAACTGCCAGCTGCAGTGCCTTGTATGATACAAATTAGAGTGTCAATCTTCATTCTTCCTTAAATTCTTGGTTTCCCTGACACAATTCAGTGCATTCTTTATTTAGAAAAACATGAATGTTTCATTGTGGGAGCCACAGGATTTTCAGAGTGTTATGGAAAATGTATCTGACCAGAAAATTCTGCTTAATAGTGAGCATCAGGTTCTTCAAAAGTAACATCCAAGATGCAATGCACAATGTTGGAAAAGCTGCATGTGATAAATCACTCTAAAGTATTTTTAATATTAAGAACTGTTTTTCTGATAATATGACTTGGTTCTATGAAGTTATTCTTGCTATTGTACAGTGCAGCAACATTCATTGGTTATAGATCAAGTTTTGTTAGCAGTCACAACAAATTGACTCCAAGTGGGGCTGCACTACCTTATTTTAAACCAAAATTTAGTCTGTGTTACTGTAGTTTCACAAGAAGTTAGAGCAAACTGTGTTTCCCTTGCTCAATGTCAAGCTGCTTTGTTTGGACACAAATTTTTAGCACTCCCAGAACAAAATCTTGAAGGGAAAACATTTCATATTTGTATTTTTAAGAGTTACTAAGACTTGTATAAAGATCTGATGTATATTTAATATTTCTCTGAGAAGAAGATGCAAAATGAAATATTTCTTCCAAAATCAGGATTTTTCTGGTTACTGATTTAACTCTTTGTTCTGCTGGCCAATTACAAATTGTTTTAGCAGCATTGTGCAGTCAAATATTCCTAAGTTTATACTGCACCACAGTGCAAGGATTTTTTTTTTTTCTCCAATTACCCAAATTAAGCATTTGCACATTCAGGAAGTACTTACCGCGGTAATTCTTAGTCCCTAAGTACCAGGAGATTTTACATCATGGCATTTTCTTTCATTAAATGGTCAGATTCTGTCCCTGCCTTCAAGCCAGCGAGGTTTGCATGAAACCAAGCCTTGGGCCAGCTGAGTTGTTGTGACTGATGCAGATAAATTTGATTATCAAGGTGATGAGATATTTGTCTGATCCCTGGGCAGGTGAGTTTTTGCCCTTGACTCTAGGAACAGGCTACCCAAGAAAGTGTCTGGGGCATCATCCCTGGAGGTATTTAAAAGACATGCAGATGTGACACCTGGGGACATTGTTTTGTGGTGGGCTGGCAGTGCTATGATAATGGTTGGAGTCCATGATCTTAAAGGTCTTTTCCAACCTAAATGATACCACGATTCTGTGACTCCAGATCTCCCATGCACAAACCACCCCAGCTCTGTGCCTGGCACAATTTTTAATGTCTCTCTTGTGGTGTCCCTCGATTTCTGCTTCACCAAGGCAAGACCAGGCTAGCTGAGAGAAGACAAATGTTTTCCCTGAAGTATCCACCATAACCTCATCCTCTCCTATGATGTCTTTCATCATTGCTTCAACTATGATATCTCATAAAGTGTATTTTTAGTAAAAGTAAGAAGTCTTTTGCTGCCACACAGTTTTTAGTGACAGGCAAGGAGACTCACGCGCATCAATTGTTCGCCATTAGCAATGGCTTTCCTGCAGCCTGACACCTTCCCTGTGCACTCCACTGACAAAATGAATTTACAGCATAGGCATTTGCAGACATCTCCCTGGAAAACTAGGAAAAGGGAGCCAGCCATGTGACAAACCCATCAGAGAAGCTGCCACAGTCCCAGGCTGTCTGTTGCCCCTTCCAGAAGGATGCAGTGCCACGCCACAGGACTGGTTTTGGCTTTGTTGGGCTGGCATCAAAAGCTCCTCGCCCTTCTGAGTTTAAGGGTTGCAGAAGCAAAGCCCAAACGTTTGACAATTTATAAAAACAAGGTTACTTTGTTTTCCATCCTAATTTTTCATTGCCTCGGCGGCTCTGCTGGCAGGCAATTTCATGAAGATACGGTCTGATAAACTGACTTTGAACACTGAATCAATTGTGTGATTTAAAGTAAGAGCCCAAACTCAGCCAGCAAGTCATAAAGCAAAAAATTCATTAGAAAAGGAGCTGCAGTAAGCCACTCTAGTAAGGGGCATCCTAATAGTTTTATGTTCAAAGCAGCCTTTAATGATAAATAATACTGTTTGAGAAGTAAAGAGACTGAAATAATTGTTTATGAAATTGCAATATATGCTTAATTTAGAAGAAAAGAAAGATTCAAGGCATGGTGATTTTTAAATCTTTTTCCACAGAGCTGCCGATACAAAGGCCACGAAAGACTGGTTGTTATTAAGTGAGATCACTCATGGCATTTCATTTCCTTTTTCTAGCCACAGAAAAGGCAGCAAGGAAAATCAGACTGACAAATCTTGCCCTAGCTTGAAAGAAAAAGCAGGGCAAAAGAAAATCCATCTGTTCTCACTCGTGGAATTTCATGTTATCCCATATAAGGGCAAGTTTATGCAGCACATGCATCAAAAATCCTAAAACCCTGTGTGTCATAAAATCACCAGGACAACTGCCAAACGCCAGCTTCAAGGCATCTGTATGAGGCTAAGACAAAATTCAGGGCACTTTGGGATTCCAGTGAATGGTGTGCCGAACTAGAATAAATGGCACAACAGATTAATAATTCACGTCTCTCAGACTAAGGCGTCTTTTTTAATAGGGGAGAGATGCAGCAAAAGGGAAGGGCGGAGCATCTAAGCCTCACTGCAGCAATGGGATGGTTTAATGCCCTCTGACCGGTGTGGGCCCCCCGCAACATCCCTGCCCTCACATGAAGGCCACCACACGAAGACAAGGAGACTCAAGAGTCCCATCCAACCTCACCTTGAATGTTTCCAAGGATGGGGCATTCACCAGCTCTTTGGGCAACCTATGCAAGTGTCTCACCACCCTGATCTTTTCCTTTTATCTTGTTTGAATCTACCCTCTCCTGTTTTAAAACCATCGCCCCTTGTCTGCTAAAAATCTGTCCCCCTCCATGTCTTGTTGCAAGGCAGCAGAGAGATGGCAGGTGTACCTCCGTCCTTCAGACCAGTTTCCATTACCACTCCCCAAATCCAAGTCCCTGAACCTCCAGGCTTTGGAAAAAACAGCCAGTGCCAGAGAAATGATGAGCAATTCTTTCATGCCAGTGTTACCTTATTGTTAGTACTGCCCGAGCCAACCTTCTCTCCACTGGTTAGGCCGCTGGGTGGGAGCAGAGGCACACTGCAAACTTTGGGTTTCTAGCAGCAATGAGACAATGGCAACAGGCCCTTAGAGAACACACAGATGTTGCTGAGGCACTGAATGCAGTCTCCACACTGGCATCTAGTGGATTTAGTGGTGATAGCCAGAGCTCAGTTTAATACTACACTGTAATTCCACTGAACATAACTGCAGTTTAAACTTTTTTCTGTACACTTTCTGCATCTTCTCACACAGAATTCCTCGGATTTCTCCTTTCTGAATGCTCCTTTTGCAATAATTTTATTCTCTTCAGTTTAAACCTTTAATACAACATTGCCTTTTTCTTTGGGTTACCATAACTCCCAGGCAGGCTAGTTCCCCACTGCCAGCCAGTGACTGCAGAATGTACTTTCCTTTCTTTTAGGAGACTCTATTTTTCCCTTAAATTAGGGTAGAAATAAGTTTCTTGTGTGTGCATGGCAGAATAAATCCCCTTAGAGATTTATTATGAGTGATATAGGTGCCCTCTGATACCCCTCCAGCCTTCAAAGACAGCTCGAACACACCAGGTGGCTGTAGCTACACAGTGCCTGTGCCTCTCCAGGCTCCAGCCTCACAGCTTGCAGGCTCCTGCTATGAGAAATTGCCAGGTAAATTCAAGTACTACAAACACAAGGAAAACACAATTATGCCGTTATTTGCCTAGTATGGAACAAGTATGGAACTATGATAAACCTAGCAGCGTGCAGGTATGGTAAGTATTAGCAAAAAGGAGCATAACAAGCACTCCGAAATCCTGCGTTCTCCCAATTCAAAAGGGTCTGCAAGACGCAGCTGTTGGGTCCATGCCCATGAGGGGTGTCAAGGTGGTGTGGAGGCGTTTGCCTTTGTAGCTGTGAATTCCCAGACAGTGGGATTTTCAATGCTGATCTTATTTTGCTAAGCCTACCTCTTGGTATTTGATTTTCCCTTTCATCCTCTGGGCTGTAGTGACCTGTGACCTTCTGCACTTGCTCATTTATGGAGCCAGAGTGCTCCTCGTTCCTGGGGAGTCAGCTCTGAGTGTGTTCCAGAGGCAGCCCATCACTCCACCCACATCCCACAGCAGCCTTCCTGAGGAGTCAGCTCCCCAGGCTCACCCAGAGACAAATGATTGCTCTATCCCAGAAACTCTCTCGCTCTGCAGCTGCTTCAAGCACTGGGTTTTTGCAACACCAACCCTATGGTCTTACCAGATGTTAAATCAGCAATTAGCTAAATATATTATTTCCAGGTCAGCAATTCTCTCACTGTTTTGTGGTTATAGTAAGTCTGTGATTTGGCCAGTCTCTGTCCTGTCAGAAGAAATGCTAAATATATTTGTGCTGCTTTGGCAATTTTGTCACTGGCTCATCTCAGCTCAAGTCCCTTTCCTGTGACCCTCCACTGCCTCCTGCAGCTTCTCTTACAAAAACAGAGAGAAGGAAAAGGATTTATCAGTTGTAAGCAAAGGATATGAGGCCATTGACACACAACAGAAAGGAGAAATGCAACTTTAAACATTTAGTCTGAGTGTTCACAAACCACTCTCCAGACCAGCTTTTCCTCTCTGCATCTGAACTTCTGCATTCATACCAGAGGCTCTATCAAAAACCTCTTGGATAAGTGCAGAGATTATTTTTAATAAGATATTTCAGTTTAATAATCATTTCAATGAGCCTCTGGGAAAAAAAAAAAAAGGTATCTTCCACAGGCCACAGTATTTGCTTTGTCAGGGAAAGAAACCCATTGCCACATTCATGGCTGACTCCTCAATAAAAGCTGGCAGTGTAGGAATCAGTCAACCTCCGCTAGAGAAAACTGGGTTGGCTTCTTCAGCAATTAATTTTCAAGAACTTAGATCAATTCAAATGATGATAAGCAAATGAAGAAGGATATGACACAAAAAGAACAAAGAATTAGGAGTTAACAACTGCCAGAAATCAAGTCAGTGTTAGATCTTGATAACAGGTGACCACTCTCTTGGAGATGACAGTTAATCCACCCTGTCACCAAGCTTTTAACAGAAACCTGTCCCTGTTGAAAGGGCCACTGGAGTAACAGAAGTCAGGACAGGAGAACAGTTATTTCAGAACAGAATTCTCCTTCTGTATCCTATCATGAATACACAGACCAAGTTTCCCAAGTAAAGCAAGTAGATATACTTTGGTACTTGTGCTTAAGCTCATTTTTGGGGGGAAGTGTTGGGATACACAGGACAGAGAATACTGTAGATTTAATTAGCATAATTGATAGCCAAGATGTTTTGGCAAAAGCAAACAGAGCTTTGAAGATTACAAGTTGAGTGGATCAAGACTGGTGTCAGGAAAAAAAGACTGAATCAAACCTCTGCAAGCAAGAGATGTTTGTAAAATGCACGAGTTTGTCTGTGTGATGTTTAACATAATTATCACAGTAAAATATTACTAGCCCTAGAATGGTATATAAGCATTTGAAAACCTCAGTAAAGTTGAATTCTGATCACCAAATCAGTCTTCTCGCCTCTCTAAATCACCGATAGGGAAGCAGCATGACACCATGTTCTGTATTCACCACTAACAGCACTCCAAATAGGTCTGAGTTGTTTACCCCCACTCCAGGCAGAACATCCTGCTACAGGATGAGACGTGCCTCAGGGAATTTAACTTAATTAATTTCCAATTAATAAAAGCATTTGAGTAGTGATTTGGATTTTTCTTTCAAAAAAATATATAAACAAATATTTATGCACAGGTAACCCATTCCCTCCCCCATTCCAGGGCCGGCTTCACTCCATCACCCCAGGCACGTCTCCTCCCCCTCTTGTAATCACTGCAGGGTGCAATACATTCAGTTCTTTCATTGAGGCAATGGGCAGAGCAGGGCTACAAAAAGATGAGAGATTTCTTCTGCTGGAATCCCAGAAAGACCTCTGACCAGCACTTATAGAAAACAGCACTTGCAGGACATCCATGTCTAGTCCTCATTAATTATGCATTTGGCCCTTCTCCTGTTCCCAACACACAGAACAATGGAGTGAGCGAGGTTCTCATCAAAACACTGTGGAACAACTCTCTGCAGTTTCTTATCTCCCTTGCCACAAAGCCTCCCAGGAGTACAGAAAAGCTGAAAGCCCCTTGCACTAACCCAGCAGAGTGCCTCCCCACCAGGCAGCAGTGGGGCTTCTCATCTTACTGTACTTTGTAATCCCTGAGAGCCTTTCTTTACACTGTGTATGGAAACTTATCATCACAGCACTAAATGAGTACAAGTCCACAAAATCAGTGAAGTTTACACAGCCATTAAACCCTAAGAACTTACCATTTGTACTGAACAGTCACCTCCAAATATCAAACAAGTCCATTTTGTTCTTTGCTTTCTTTCCCATACTCTTTCCATAAAAGGTACATTTTTGTCATAACGTCTTAAAGTTTAAGGCTTAAGGATGCATCTTTTCTGTAGCTGTTTAAGGCCTTATCAAGGAAGAAATTTGCATTGGAGGTATTTGCACATCACAGGTTCAACCATAGTTAGCTGCAAGAGATGCAGAGCAGAAATGCTGAGAAGCAGCATCAGGTTTTCCTATAGAAAGTTTTTCTTACTGGCTCCTGTGACAGTCCATTTATCTTGCAGTTGCTGGAGATGCCCCCAGGTGAAACAGGCAGTGCTAGAGACACTTGTATCTGCTCTGTATCTGTCTGTCAAGCCAGCATGACCACAATAAGGTTTGGTGTTTACATGTGACATTTATGCACCTATCCACAGTGCTCATTCTGTGGAGCAGATGGTCTCCAGGCTTTTCCCTGTAGGTATTCCTTGCAGCCCTAACACTGTTCCTTCCAGATATTTTCCTTCCAGCAGCTGTCTGAATGGATACTGGCCAACTTAGGAGCCACAGCAATTTACCAGAGAGATTCCAATATCAGCAAAAATTTCTATGATATGACTACACTGGCGACTGGAACTGCACAGGGCAGTTGAAAATAATAGCAACCAGCTGAAAATAGTATCATTGAACCCAACGAACCCACATTATGTTAAAAAAATCTCATCCATGACTCTCTTGACTGTACAACCAACCAACACAAGAACCAAGCAGAAGGTGCCTGGCCAGTCTATCCCAAAGATCCCAGCCATACCAAATCAGTGTAGGCACAAGTCACCATGTAAACATTGTCACAGAGCCAAGATTAACTTCTTGGTGTAAGGGAGGAAGAAGACACAGCTGTATCCACTGGGATACAAGTGAGAAGACTTGTCCAAATATTTAGAACATAAACATCGTGGGTCAATGGATTGAATAATTTCCTACTGAAAAGAATTCACTCCAGTATTTATGTAAGCTTCAGATATCATTGTGCAGAACAAAACCCAGACTAAATTCCTGACAGGAACTCTGTGTTTGTACTGGGTACACCTAAGGTTGCAATAAATCTTCCTTCATGCAGGCAGTATAATACAGGTAACTAAACTTTCAAGAAAATGAAAAACCTTCTCAGAGTTGACAACGTTATTATGAAATCCTCCAGTGGCAACATTCCCCATAGACTAATAGTTTGGCATCCAGAGAGAAAAACAAACTAAAAAACTTGCAACTACTTCCTTTCCACAACGAAGATCCATCATTTATTTTAAAGCTGCATTTCATCTACAGGAATATCTTCAATACCTGTTTAACTAACTGCAGTAAGCATAACTTCATACTTTTAGAACAAAACAAAAAAAAAAGACAAGGCGTAGTCCTCAAAAGTTTATTTCAAGTATAAAAATTGTTCAGTAAAGTATCTACAGGTTTTTTGTTCAGCATAAAGGTTTAGTAAGATAGAAAGAATCAAGTACCAAATCTCTGTAAAAATATGATTTGATTTTAAATTTTGAGTAACAGTGAAAAGGCACTTAAATAAAAGATAAGCCAATGACAAATACAACTGCTACATCACAGTGAATGTGTAAGCAAACATAATCTAACACTTCATAAACAAAAAAATTAATTACAGTCTAGCTGAACTCAGCAACACAATCCAGACAAGAGTGAATTCAAACTCCCCGCACTTCAACTGCACTTTTCTTTCAAGTGCAAAGAAAGACAAAAAGCAAGAAAAGACTCCTGTAAACTAATGGTTTGCAGCACTGTGTTCAAACTAAACTAACAACTCCAGAGCTCAGTCCATACAAGCTCCACAAAAAGAAATGTAACAAAACTGGGTAGCAGCATAAACACTTCATAAATACCCCGATCTGTATGCTTGAATAGAGGGATTTATATTTCTATGCCCAGTTTAGAAAATAAAAGTTTGTACAAAAACAGAAAGACTTTTTAGAAGCAAAACAATCAGACTACCATAAGTGGGGAAAAAAAAGTGTAATGCTTGGGAATCCACTGCAATCCCTTTACAGTAGAAATATTTTTCCACTGCCAGCAATGGAAAGTGTAACAAGTAGAAGTTTTTGAGAATGAGGAAAGAAAATAGGCTATGGCAGTTTAAATGAGTTTGTTAATTTTTGGTCAAGATTCAATGAGCTACTCTATCTTAAAAAAAAAAAGAATCAAACATGCCAAAAGAAACAATACGTTTAAAACAGCATTTACAGCACCAAAGCATTTTTGGACAATAAATACAGAATAAGATGGTAATTATACACAAGTATGAGGAAAATAGGGAAGGAAATTTTCAACACTCACCAGAAAACCGTGGGTTTTTACAATTATTCAGCAATATCAAGTAAACAGAAAAAAAATCATCTTAGTGTTGGCATTTTTTTCTCAGTGATACTAAGACCTTTGATACAGGAATGCAATCAAGACTTTTGCATCTTTTTTTCTAGATACATTTTCCTGTAGGTCTGAAACATCTCTTTTGAGTCTTTGACAGGAATGTGAAGAGTCTCGCCTTCTCCATCCAGGATCTGTATAGCTGTATCAAGGGGAATACTGTCCTCAGCTGCAAGACAGACAAGCATGTTAAAGCAAGAGTCTCAAAGGACTCTACTCCTTATGCACGTGGTACCTAAGACCTTTCAGTGTCAAAAAGGATGCCACAAACGTCCTTCCTAAAGCACCAGGCATCTCAGATTTAAAACAATCTCCAATGCACCTTTAAACACAAAATGGCTACCTGGATGTCTTCTCCGGAGAGATTTCTGGAGAGTATTAAGGAAGGTGTGACAGAAAATGTGCATTTGTGAAAGGAAGAGAAGAGGCAAGAGGAAGGGCTAAAAAGATGGCACTCACCAAAGCCCAAGGACACAGGCAACCAGCAACAAAAGATGCAAAGATTGTAAACTACGTTACATGCAACACCACAACACAAGTACTAGCATGCAAGCCCTCTGCTCTAAAGCTAAGAAACAGACAGCAACTAGGCTACAGAACATTTTGTTTCCTGTTAAGACCACTAGAAAAACAAGACTAGAGCTAGAGAGGTACCTAATGCAAAGAAACAAGGAGAGCTGACAGCAACCTCACCCAAGAGTTACAAAGGATGGAACAAACAAGATCCTGAGATGAAAATTGCCACTGTCGTGACAGCTGACACCTAGAGGGTATAAAAGACCATCTAAAAAGCAATTTGCCATTCAAGAGAAATGAGGAAGATGTTAATAGTGGCCTCACTTTTCTTCTGGGTCATCAGACCCAAGTATACAAATTATCTTGTCCAGACTACTGGGTCACACAGGTCCTGGAACTTGTGAGCACAGGTGTTATGTATGGACAACAGCAACGCACTGTGGAAGCCAGACTGATTTTTAAAATCACTTTCTGTTTTTGTACTAGATTCTGCTACATCAGTTCCTAAATATAAAGCGTGAAAGAGTCTTTACATACAATGTAAAACTGTATTTAGACGCTGTTAACCAGTGCTACATCCAAGTTAACAGCACAGGAAAACTTCATCATTTCCAGCAACATACTCATAAAGCAATAAATAAAAAGCTACACAAATCTTTGAGACTTGTAAGTCTATTCTATGGTATGCAATTAATCAGCAGAATGAGTAAACAATAATTTAAAATGCTTTATTAAGGCTTACTACTGGAAAGGAACATTTAAAACCAAGCAAAGAGGATTTAACTTTTATTTCAAATGGGACATTCAGAGGTCACTTCACCTGTAGAGATCTCTTCTAGCTTCTTTTGCTTCACTGGCTCACATTTTAACCAATCTTCTTTTTTACTCTTGACACCTAAAAAGAAATTTTCAAAAAATGCTTCTGAGGTTCCTATATCACAAATTTTGGCCTCTATTCAGCATTAAATTCTAATACATATACTAGCACATGCAAAAGGAAATTTCCTTTGGGTATGAAAATGACTCCAAGGGTTGGTACATGCAGCTTAAGATTTGGGTTCCTTTAAAAATCAAATACAACATTTGACATAAATACGCTTCAGAATATACCATGTAAAATGTTGAAATATGGGATAGGGAAGAAGAGAAGGAAAAATGGATGCTTAAAGCAAAGATGGCAAAGGTTATGGGGACTATGGGCAGGATATCTCTGGCCTAAGCCCGCTCTATTCCTCAACGTCACAAAAGATCTCTCCCTCCTCTGCCCAGCCAGAGTGATGCACAACCAGGTGAACAGTGAATGCACATCAGATCACCTTTGGTAACTACGCCACGGGAATCTCCTTTCTACAGCCAAGCCAAGCTAACTTATACAAGTACTTCATAAAGACTTCTCCCAAAGTTACTCGAAACTGCCATGCCGTAAAGCATTTTAATTTCATTCTCTAAGACTTACAGAAAATTGAAAGGAAATTCCCATGTTCTTTTTCAGCTTAAGACATAGCTGTGGTCTTTCAGAGAGCAAGTTAAGATATTTCAGTCTTCAGCTTCTACAGTCCCATGTTTTCAACGGCTAGCTTTGTGCAACATGAATTTAAAAATGAATACACAGTTTTTACTTACAAATGAATAATCAAGAGAGCATCATACCTTCTACAACGACTTTATCTCTTTCTGGGGAATTCTTTGCAGCTAAGCTTTCTTCACCAGGGGCTGGATTTCTGAACAGTATCTCTGGACACAGCTTGAACTCAAGGACTTCCTGTTTGCATGATTTTTCAGCTGTCGAGACAGACACATCTCTTTTTGAGTCACTGCTTTTTGACACTTTGGTGGTTCTATGCCAGACAGGTCTGACAGGTGACGTCTCTAATTTTGTCAGATAGATGCGCTCCTGTGCTGTACGTTTAAATGCCACTCTGTTCAGGTAGTGTTTTTTGGGCTCCTTTTGAAGATGCAGCTTTAGTCTGTTATTTCTTCTGTTCAGGTATAGAAGATTTTTATCAGAAAACATTTTCTCAGAGCACTTGTCTTTGTTTTGACCATCAAGATGTCTTTCTTTGCTAGAAAAGTAGCTTTTAGACATGCTAGAAGACCGAGCCCTTTTTCTCTGCAATTTAAGCACAGAGCAATCTGCTAAGGAACTCCTTGGTTTCCAACCATTTTCTCCATTTAGTTTTTTAGCTTTGTCAGCATTTAGCATGCAACTGTGTGCAAGCTGCTTAGAACTCTTTGCTTCAGATTGTTTCAGCCTTTCCTCTTCCAGCTTTGCTTTCTTAAGTTCTCTCTTCCCAACCATATTTTCCTTCATCTTCCGTTTGTATGGCTGCTCCTGCAAAGGATGAACTTTCACAGATTTATGCTGAGAATATTTGGTGTGTTTCGATTTGAAGTCTATAGTGCTACTATCTGAGAATTTTACAGCATCAGCTCGGTGACTAGTCAATTTTTTATGTTTTATTTCTGCTGGTAATTTCGTTTGCTCTTTGACACTAATTCCTACATCTCGCCTAAGCATCTCCTTTTGCTTCTTACAGTTTTGTTCTTCAGCTGAATTCTCTTCACAAGTTTTAATTTCTTGTTCGTGACTAACTTCAGAGTGCTTGACTTCAACAGTTTCTGACTTCACAGATTGGTGAATGTCCATTTTGGATTTCATGCTCAAATCTGGTTTGGTTATATCTTCTGAAAGGGACTCAGTTTTGAAAACTCTCTCCTTCTTCCCACACAACTTTGCCATGTTGTCTGCATGTGTATGATCAGTTTTCTCTGATAACCCTTGGGAGGCTATCTGGTGCTCTTTTTTGCCAGAATAAAATTCTTTACTTGACACTTGGGTTCCTTTGTCAACTTGCAGATGTTTCTTCTGACTGCTGCTTTTGTATTTATCAGCATCCTGGTTTTCAAAGGAATTAACTGGTCCCATATTTTCCTGCTGTGTTGTAGGCAGTTTGTATTCATTATCCACCTTCAGCCTAGGTTTTTTGTTCATTGCAGAAGCATCTTTGCAAATATCTTTATTTTTGCTAATACTGTCTGGGTTTTTTTCAGAAACTGTCAGGTCTCTTACTGCACAGTTTTTCTTTTTCAAGGTATCAGACTGACTGCTGTTTTCTTCTGTCTCTGCAGAGTCAGTGTTTTCAGCATTTGAGAGCTGACAATCATTTTTCTCTGAACCAGATGTTTCTAATTGAGAGGGGCAATGTGGTGCTTTATATGCTACAGATACACCACTCATTAAAGAACAATCTTCATTTTTTTCACTGGGGTTAGAAGTTTCTTGCGGGGTTTTTTCCTTCTCGCAGAGATTCTGACTAGGCTGGACACTGCCTTCAAGGCTGTCCTTGTCAGCTGAAGCCTTTTCTGACTGTTGACTCACTTCTCTCTTTCTGTCACTAGAGGGACACTGGTTGTGTCCAGGAGGCAGTTCTTGAACCTGATCAGAGCTTGCCACTGCAATTTTAGTCTGATTTACTGCGTCATTCAAACGAGAATTCTTGTCACAAATTTTAACCTCTTTTTGAGACTTATTCTCTGTGCCTTCAGCCACGGAATGATTTTGTGCTGCTTCTTTCGTTAGCATATCAGCACTTTCAATGCCATATGGAAACTCTTTCACTAGAGCAAGCAGCTGATCTTTTAGATAATTACTAGGTTCTGTTCCAAGAAAGTTCACCTCCTTTTCTGTGCTATTTTTACTGGGCATGGAATTTTGTTTACTGTGGTCTCCTGGAACAGCAGGTGCATTTGTTTTAGCAGTTATGCTGATTGAGGAATCTCGTGAACTTTGAGCTAACTTCCGATTTATATTAGCAAGACTTTCTAAGTAATTTTCAGGATGCTTGAAAGATGCCTTGAATGATGTGTTTTGTTCAGAGGTAGAAACTGCTTTGCGAGGATTGCCACTGCTTTCCTTCTCCAAACTACTTGATGAGTCTTCCAACATCTTTAGCAGCAAGCTCTCTCTTTGAGAAGTGTTATTGCTTGGCTCAGTTTTATGCAAATCTGGAAGTTGTTCCTTTTGCCTTGCACCAGATGCATTTCCTTCTGATGCCTTTGTCTCATAGACTGACTTGAACATGCCTGCTATTTGTGGGTTATAAAATTTGTCACCTTCAACAAGAGAGCACACACTAGAAATACAAAACATGTCATTTTCCAGGAGAGCTGTGGATGTATCTCCTGCCTCTAACACTTGCTTGTCTTCAACGTCTCTTACACCTTCTTGAGAGAACTGACCACAAAAATTTGTGCCTGATTCAGGAAGAGTAGCCCTGTTTTGTAATCCAAGGTGCAGATTTGTTTGTGCAGATTGACTAACTTTCCTTTGATTTTCATCACCTAATTTGATCTCTTGCAAATCTGAGTCCACTTTTTGTTCCAGAACACAATCACTGGGTGATGACCAAGCATTTTCTATTGTTCCTTTGGCAGTATTTGCCACACTTGAACCATTTTCCCCCTCTTTTTGCAAGATACATGTGCTTCCTGAGTTAATCACTGGATAGGTTTTATCTTCAGGCGTTGGGATCTTGCCTGCCTGCTCACTTAGTGATCTTTGTTCACAAAGTACTAAAGGAGAGACAACTGCAACCTGAGGTTCAAAATTTTTTATCAAATTGGAAGTCAATGTATCAAGTTTTTGCCCCACAGAGGTAGTTGTTACAGGCAAAACAGCCTCATCCATGCTAGCCACAACAGGTATTTTTTCTCTCGTCTTTGTGTTTTGGTCAGAGGGTGAAACCTGATTTGCTGTGGGGCTTTCATTTGACTGTTTATTTTGCACACTTACAGATTCTGATGGATAATTCCCCCACAAGCGCAGGCACGCAGCCAGCTCTTCCACAGAGTAACTACAATTGTTCTGGTTACAGGACGCATTTTCAGTAAATGGTGTTTTTTTCTGAGCTACCTCAGTCTGGAATTTAGCATCACCAGATCCAGTTGTTTCTGATGCGGGAGAGTTTGTGTGAGCCACAGATGCCTGCTCACCTTTGACACTTTCTACGTTCTTCTCACTAGTGTCTTTCAGCAAGCTTCCGCCTGAGAGAGATGTATCGAGCAGTGATTTTTCGCTACACAGGAGACTCGTCAGTATTTTATCAGCAGTAGCACCAGCTGTCTTCTCTTTCAGCACATTTGTGCTGCTCAATACAAACTGAAGAAATGATGAGTTCTCAGGGCCAATTTGCACACTCTTTGATGCTGTCTTGACAGAGCCCCCTGCTTGAGTAAAACATGAAGCATTGTTCGAGGAAGTCACAGTTCCTTGAGAAGAGGTCAAGACATGCACATCCCTTTGTTCCAAGGTGCTCTCAGGATTATTAAATTGAGCTGGGACTTTGCTCTGAGAGGGAACAGGAGTGAAGGTTGATGAAAGGCTTCTCTGCTCCACCTGAGGGTGACTTTGAGTCACCTCCAATCTTCTGTTATCAGCAATGGCTAGATTTTTGTCCCTTCTTTCCTCATGTGAAATTTTAAGCATGGGCCTCTCTGTCCTCACTCCTTCAGACGGGGAAGGTGGTACATTTTGCTTGGGCATGCATGGAGGACAATTAGGAGGAGAATACGGATAACTAGGAGGAGGAGGGAGAGTATTTTTGTGATGATAGATTTTTTTTTTATAATTATGAACCGTTTCAAGCAGGACAACCTTTTTTTTAAGACAGTGCAGCTTCTCAGCTTCCCAAGCTAGTCTCTCCTTTGTAATGCGTATTCCCTGTGTTGCAGCCGCTGAAGAAATCTGAGCATTAACAGGCCCATTGATCAAACTACCAGTCTGGCTCTCTGGATCTGAAACAGGATCACTCAGTGGCTTTGAAGTAAGAGCTTCTATTTCTTTTACAACATCAAGCAGTTCTTTGGGAATGCCAGGGGATGGCATAGAGCTTTCATCAAAAGACCGATTTGCTGTCATACCTCCACCTGGATTACAGGCATTCCTGACTGATTGACTGACTTCTCCAGATTGCTGCTTCTGGCAGTGTTGCTGAATACTGTTAAATCCAGGAGCATTTTTTGGATCCAGCGGGCACCTCTGCTGGTTAAAGTTGTATCCATTAGGTACATTTTGCACTTCCTGTGGTACGCCCATTGAAGATTGTGCTGCAGGCCTTGAAACGCAGTTGGCAGGCAACAACGATGGTGCAGAACATCCTCTAGGAGCTTCTGATGCCATCTGACTCTGCTGAAATTGTGGCAGCTGTACATTTTGTGCAGCATTTTGATTCACTGAATATGAAACTTTACCCTGTTGAGTACTGGAACTGAATATTTGGGGTTGGACATTTTGCCCGGAAGTACCAAGAGGAAAAGAATTATTCTGGGAATGAATGCCACCTTGATGTAGTGTTACAAGCCGCAGAGAATTTTGCTGCAGCATTTCTGGCTGCAGGCTGTAAGTGCTGGTAGGAGCATACTGAGGCTCCCCAAGCATGTTCCTTACACTGTTCCCCATGTTCATTTGAGAGGAGGCAGGGGCAGGTACATTTCTGCAGGGATAGCTGCAGGGATTAGAGACTGGCCAAGAAGTCGGGGGCATCTCTGGCCTCAAGTGTGAATTCTGAACGGGAGGTTTTAGAGCTGTTACGTACATCTGCTGATGTCGTTTAACCGAGTATTTTGACATAAAAAAATTATTACCAGTTACAGATGCTCCTGGTGAGGTTTGATCTGAAGTTTTGAATCCTTCAGCATTTATAGCAGGGAAGGAAACATTGATAGTTGGCACATATAGGATTTGGTTATTTTCAGCGTAAGTGCATGCATTTTTAGAGGAGTTGGCATTTGTCTGAGGAAAGGCATGTCCATTAGGAAGTAGCTGAGTGAAACATGCTCCTTCACTTTGCAGGTTTGTATTTGCATCAGCATTCTGCACTGGCCTTACATTCCAGTCCATCTTCTCTTGTTTTCTTTCTCTCCAAGCAAAACCAAAAGGCTAAAAAAAAAAAATTACAAAAATTACAACATTTTGATCAAGACCTAATTCACTTCCTAAGAAGTGACTTAGAATAATCATGAACAGAACTGTTGAACCTAAACTGCTGGGTAGGAGGGCAACCCCATTAGCACAACCCATGGACCTCAATGCTGACGATTTCAAGTTGCATAAATTGTTTCTCAGAATACCATTGAAGTATAAAAAGAGAAGCAACTAACAACTCTATTAACCATCTAATGACTAACAAAACCTTCATATTATTCTGCTGATTCTATTATCATTCAACCTTCTAATTTAACAACAGATTTCTGTCTTTACCTTTTTCACCCAAAAATAACAGAAAAAAGCCCGAGGGTAGGTGTATAACACGACACAATAAACAACACTTAAGAGCTGAACATAAGAAACACCTACAGAATGAAATACAGGCCAGGGTTTTCAGACAGTAAGATTCAATTTCAATTATACCTTCAAAATACAGCAAAATAAATGGAAAAAATTAATCTTGGTTTAGTAAAAATCTCTTGTAATGATGTGGCCCACTAGTTTAATTTTGAGAAATATGACCGTGCCTGTAGTGAGCTGCAAGCAAAGCACCCCTAATTCTGTTGGCAGCATTAACTTACTCAGCTGGGAGAAGGCATGAAGCACAGAGATGGCAGCAACACTCCTGCTCCTGCAGTACTTACACCTTCAGGAGCTGACAAAGTCACATATGCCTAAGTCTTCATGTGTTATATTCCAGAACACATGGATTACCAACAAACCCAAATGGGTGAGAATGTTACTCTCTAAACTTTTTAGAGACAGTACCTTCAAAGTCAAACAGTATTTCAGCCTTCAAAAATGCACAAAAAAAGCACAAAAACCCCCATGACAACCTACAAGAAGGAGTGCTTGTCTGCATCTTGACAAGCTCCTCTCAGTAGGGTCAGACCCAGCTAGGACAGAACAAACACCTTGCTTTGTGTAGGGCATTAGACAGTTTCTAACAAAATGTTAGAAACTGTCAAAATGTTAGAAATGTTTAGACATTTCTAAACAAAATGTTTCATGCCATTTCTCCCAGATTACCCAAGGCTCCTGACTTTCCTTCATGGACTCTTTTAGATTTATCGACTCTTCTGATTTCAAATTTGAGAATGAGAAGTATCACTCATATCTACCCTATAAAAAATAAGACTTAGTGTTATAATTTTCCAGGCGTTATTTTCCAGATTCAAGGACAGCTCTATTTTTCTTCACACTTTTACTGTCTCTGCTCTCATAAGACACCAATAACAAAAGAAGACAGGAAAACAAAATGGCATATAAAATTAGTAAAAAACACCAACATCAGTGTCCAGGCAATACTTACAGCAATGCAGGAATCTCAGCAGAGAAAACAGGCTTTTGCATCCAAGGAAAAGCTTTCAGGCTGCTAATGTTACACTGGGTATTTCCTGAAAGATGACTGGGGATAAAACAATCACATCCTTGAATTAGACAAACGCTGAGGAAACTTAACACATTTACATTCTCTGGGAACATAACTGCAAGAGAGGCAAACAAGACTGAGATGCCAACCACTAGTAACTGTCAAATCCTTGCTAGAAGAGGAACTTTGACTACATGCAGCACACATGTTCACCAAGAGTAAAATCCAATTATTGTCACCATCAAGACCAAAAAAATTTCAGAACCTGTTGTTGCAACCAAGCTGGGGACAAGGGGAAGGATTCATTGCAATGTTAAACCCTACAACCTGGCCCAAAAGGACCAGAGGTGGAGATGGCAATGGATGTGCCTTGAAATTCTGTAAGCCATTATTTGAGTTGTGTGTTACAGGAATTACTATAAGAGGAGCAGCACAGAACCACCCCCAAGAATCACCTGCTGTTTTGAGATTAACTGTTTATCCCTAAAGCTGCTGGTCTGGTGTTTGTTACTATATTCCAAATCTACCTCAGCAGGCTGCACCAAGTGCCTCCGCTCCAGTGTCAACAGACATGCAGTACACGGCATCACAACTGGCCTGAGCCTTGCAGCAGGTGCCTGAACTGACTGGTTTGGGGCCTTGCCCTGCCTCTGGTGCCAGATGATTTCATGGAGGGAACTACCTGCTCCCTTCTTTGAATAGAAAAAGTCAGAAAGAGAAAAGCATGAAGGGAAAGTTACCCTGCCTATTTGTGTTAGCCCATGATCTTGGAAATGCTGAGCACTATCTAAATGCAGCTGAAGTCCAAGTTATTACCCTACAAACAAGAAGTGTCTGAAGCCCAGCAGAATACTTAGGCTGGAACAGACACAACTCTACGACTCTTGCTACTGTCTGTGTTAGAAGCCTTGGGGTGACAGTGGAGAAGTCAGAGGGCCACAGGGTCCCTGCAATGGCACTGCCTGCCCAGGAAAAGCCTGACAGGTGGCTGGAAGCTGACTATTTCCTGGGGCAGTCCCACAAATTTCGGATCAAACAGAAGTAGGCTGGTTATCAATCATTCTTTAGATGTAGCCCCTGTGTGCCAGATAAAGTCCTATGTCTTCCATCTGAGGCCCAGCAGCACCCACTAAAGAGTCCTGGCCCACTCAGAGCCCACGCACTCTCATCAGCAAGGCACAGTGCCCAGCACCACATGGTCCTAACTCGTTGCTATGACCTCGTGCTAGAGATAGGAATGAGACACTTGTTTCTTCGAGCAGAACAGACAAATAGCACACAGCTCATTTGTATATGGTACCAGAAGGCACTGTGTTTGAATCTAACAGGTCAGCAAGTCACTGAAGCTCAGTTCATTGGTTAGTAATGACTAGTGTACATGTCCATCAAACTTTTTTCTTTCTAGATATGTTTACATTTTTTCTTTATAGACTCTCATGGGATAGATTTCTTATTTTTTCAGGTGCAAACTGTTTTCTCACAAAAATAGATTGTTATGCAAACTCATTCTCATTCTTATGATTCTCTTCTCATGGGAACTCAACAGGCCAGCTTAGCCAGAATAGCAGGGCCTAAACCATGTTTTACAATGCCTTTCTTTTATAAAGTTTTACCTGTATGTAACACCAACTATTTTCTGCTATGCTTGTTGTGTCAGGATGCAGCCATAGTTACCACCAAACTCCCTGTGTCAAGATAGTTAAAAACTTCCCTAAGCCTTTGCTAAGGGGTCCTCACCCAAGGAATCCTGAAAGCCTATTTAGTCCCAGGTATTCCAGCCAGGCAGCCCACAGAGCCCCAACACCTGTTCTACTGGCTTTTGCCAACAAGCCCCTGTGCCGCATCATTTCCCACCAGGGCTTGAGCAAGGGCCCTAGTGCCCCTCCCATCACTTCATCCACTGGAAATCTCCCAGCCCTTGATGACCCAGACTTATCAGACATACAGTTAGCACCCCAGACAAAACCTGATAATCCTTCTCAGGTGCCATGGAGGGCACACCTTACAGAGACTTCCCATTTGAAGGTAGATGCCACCATCAATGGCATCATCATCTGTGTCCTCATGGGCAGTCAAAATTCTGCCTTCAGTTGATCACAATGGAGGGGACCACTTCTCTCACCCTCTGCAGTAGTCCACAGGTCCCAGGAGCCCCTTCAGCCCTTGCCAAGGTCAGTCAAGCGCAACTTCTCAAGAGCCAGCCAGCCTGAGGATCTGTTTTTGAGAGGTTCTAATCTCTGCTGTGGAATAACTCCTACACAGTTTAAGTCAGGTCTGCACAGCAGCAGTTTTGTCACTGTATGGAGTTGCAGAACTATGCACCATGAAGAGCAGCCAAGTAACAACCTCTGCTGAGTTGAACCTTGCCCAGCCAGGGCAATGACCGAGTTTATATTTATATACCTCTGTGTTACATGCCTTGTTTTCACAGGACTACAGGTACATGTCAGATAAGCAAGATGCAGTAAGCTACCAGAAAGAATGGTAACACACAGATTACCTCAGATAAGCTCCAGACAGTACATCCTTTTACAAGTATTTCCCTCCAATAATTTGGCCAGTCTTACTCAGTGAGACCATTAGGCAATGCTGCAGATATTTCTAACTAGAAAGGCCTGCAAAGGCCTACGAGGCATTAGCTTTTTCATTTCCACAGACAGAACCACTTATAGACCTGACCTTGCATGATGTCCAGGGAAGTGCAATCTCCTGGTACTTCTGAATAAAACTCCCCCTACTTTGGCGACTCTGAAAGGCACCTGCTCTACCTCCATTGATCCATGCTGTTAAAACCCTGGGATCCTTCAAGCCCCAAAATTCATCATGTCTCTTCTCAGAGAACTGAAAAAATAGTGAGTATCTTTGCACCCACTTCCCTTTTTAACAGCCCAAGCCAGTCACAGCTCACAAGTGGGTCCTGGCACCTGAGCAGGGATACTGGAGCAGGACACTCTGCTTCCGTGGGGTAAAGCAGCTCAAACAATACCCTGATTGTAAAAGTTATCAGTGATGGATGGAGAAGGGAGATCATGCTGCACTTGGTGTAGAACAATGCTGAGACCAGCCTGATCCAATAATCCCAAAGTTGTACATTCCGAGGATGTGAGGAACAATGTTTCCTGGCAGAAACCGGCACAGGTGACCAAAGTTCCTGATAAAGCAACCAAGAAGTGACAGTACTGATAATTTACCTGACACTCCTGAGTTTAAAGGCTACTGAGCTGAAACGGTTGGCCCAGAAACATCTGACTGACAGTAGATCACTTTAAAAACTCAGTCCCAATTTTGAACAGCAGGGGATACAAGTCTTACCAAAACGTACCCCTTCTGCAGAGGGTGAGGAAAATGTGTCCCTACAATTTTCATGTCGAATTTTCATCCCCCAGGCAAACACAAAAGCAGGGTACTTTCATACCTTATTAGCCATTATTGTGCAAAGTGCTGTGGGTGGTCAAATTTTCTGCTCTTAGTGGTTGTGTCGTACGCAGTATTTCTTGGTAGGAGGTATACCTGGTAGCAGCTGTACAAAACATTTCCTGGTATTGAGACTGCACTGCTCCATCTCCACTTGACATTGCTACCCAATGCCATGGCAACAAAAATCTCTGTCAGGTTTCCATGTCTGCTCTCATCACTGATGCTTTAAAGCATGGGCCCCATCTCATATTGAGCTTCACTATTTTCTTCACTGTTTTATGCTTCCAACACTCTTAACATATCTCCTTCTAGAACTGTATGTGGAGATTCCTCCTTTGAGTGGGGACATCTCCAAGGTTATTTCCAGAGGCTGAGTTAGAGATATGCCCAGAGACCTTGGACATATGACTGAGCAACATCAGCCTCTACTTGATTGACTTATTTTGCCAGCTTTAAAATTGTCACTGTAATTAGAGTTAACTATACTGTGTAGTACCTAATTCTAAATAAGTCTAAGTAGTATTATGACCAATAATATCTTCAGTATTAACATACAAAAATAATTATTTATTTAAAAATAAAATAGTTTTTTCATATTGCTTTGCCTTCCTTTCTCCTATGGGATGAAGTTGTATAAAGATTCAACCACACATGTGGAATTCTTTAGACATAAACCTTTGACTAAATCTGGAGCTAGAACCGGACCCAGCCACACCCAGACTCCTCTCTGGAGGAGGAGTTTAGATAGCAACAGGATCCTTTCTGCACCCTACAACTCAACAAGAGGGTACACATGATAAACCTCCTGTGAAGCTTCCATTCTGCCTGTGACAGTACCTAGGTATAAATTTTGCCCCCTCTCTGCCTCATACTGCAGCTGCAAAGGTGCCAAAACAATCAATGCCATTTACTTTTCCCCTTACCTATGCATAGTCAGTTTGGACATGAAAGACACTCCTCCAGGTCCCACTCACTAGGCCTGCCAAGCTCACACTGCCTGTACTTGGAATGGCACTAATTATACCTTTACTCATTTACCTCCAGGCTATGGCTGTAGTCCTGCCATTGATCAATATTAGCTGAAATTTCTCCCACTCCTGATGTCTCCCATCACCAGTATCTTGCTGACTTTCCTAGCACATATAGATGGGAATTGTATACAAGATAGGATTCCAAATTTCAGCCCTCAAAGAACACCAGGAACTTTTTATCTCCCTAGTAAATGCCAAGGTCCTGCCCATAATGTAAAGTGTTGGGGTTATTTTTAAAGGAATCTTTTTACATGCCAGTACCAAAGGTATTTCTGAAAGTGTCTTGCAGTCTGTTTTTTTTACCCAATCTACTCCTTCCTCCAAATGCAAATATTGAGTCTCCTAGGTTCTAAACTTTCATCATGAAAGGCCCAGGTTTTAGTCAGCTTGGCTACTCTCTCTACTCCTTGCTGCGCACACATTGCACCTGGGCCACGAACACTTCAACCCCTCTCCTAAAAGTATTCAACGATATCAGTATCCATTTGTGCAATGGTATATAATAAGCATTAATTATAATTATTAAGCTAAGCAACTCATCAAATAACTGTGCCCTCACCACTTATGTGCAATACAACACACACTGATGCCAGAAAACTGTACTACCACTCTTTGAGTCAATAAAGTGGATTGACTGCAGTCATAGGGATGAGCTCAACTCCTTGGCCAAATTATTGACAGCTTGGCTCAAGCTCACAAGGAAGTAAAGGCCTAGGCCATGACCAGGTCAAAGACTTTTCTAGTTCCAACCTATTCTTTGAAAACCCACATAGGAACAGGGTGACACAAAGAGCTTTGATGCATAAGAGCTGGGAAAACCAGTCAAGCAAATAAGACATCAATAACAGGCAGTTCTTCCAGGAATAATTAATAAGGAACAAATGAATTTGTGGGTGCAAGTAATTTTATGCCTACCTTTTCCACGGCATTTAATTTGACTATGAGCCAACCACTTTATTCTACAAATATAAAAGCCCAGGTGAGCCTTTTTGTGATCTCTCCCAGCTGCATGGTTGTAACCTCTCCTTCAGCTGTGTCACCTCTAAGTTTCTCCTTGGGGCTGAAAGACCCTTTACCAACTGCAGATCTTTGGTGATTGATATCGTGCATATCTATGTATCATAGGGCATTAAGACAATGTATTAATATTTTATAATTATTACTATTATTGTGTCTGTATAGTAAGATTAAACTTTGCCAGGACATTTTCTTAAACCTCACTTTTACATCATTTTACTTCAAAAAAACCACTTTTCCAGTTACCTGTGCCAGTGGTTCCCTAAGTGGTCTAAATCTCCTCTGCAACAAGTGTAATTGAGGCACTCACAATAGCTCTAAAATATTCTAATTCATTGCTAAAAGCTCCCTTTAACAAAGCCAAAACTCTATAAACATAAGCATTTCAATGCCAGTCACTGTAATCACAGCTATTTCGTACTTCTGCAGAACGTAGTTCAGCAAACAGAAGATTCTAAGAATTAAAAGGACAAAAGTTCAGCTGCAGGCCGGCAAAACTTTGCTCCGCTGTTTTTGCTTCTAGACTTGTAGCGGCATGTCTCATTTAACCTAAAGTATTTAAATCTAATTCAGCACATCTGATTTATGGTCTTATAAAAAAACAGCCTGAATGAACTAAACATACCCAAAGAAAAGAGCACATAAACATCCGTAATTCTCATTTCCTCTCTTTATAACTGTATTTTAGATGCCACAACAGCACCAGCACACAGGAATTTTCTTGCCCCAAAATTCTGAGCAGCTACATTGGAGATAATTTGTTGGAAATTGTCTTAATCTCAGATTGCCATCAGTCACAGAATATTCACAATAAACTTAAGCATATGAAGACTAGTAGTCCCTTTCTCTTTGCAGATTCTCATTCCACCATTTCCAACAGTGCATTTTCCCCTTTTACCTCTGGACTTCTGACAGATCCTGATGGGATTCATCCAATAATCTTTAAAGAGCTGCTGATGTCATCACAAAGTCTCTCTTGATGGTTTTTAAGTGATCTTGGGAATCCAGAGAAGTCCAGCTGACTGGAAGCTGGCAAAAGTTGTCCCAGGTTTAAGAAGGGCAGGAAGGAGGACCCTGAAAAGTAGAAGCCTGTCAATGTCACTTCAGTGTCTGGTAAAATCACGGGAAACATTTTTCTGGAAGGCATAGAAAAATACTTGGAGGACAACAGTCATCAGTCACAGCCAGCCTTCATGAGGGGAAAGCCAGCTTGTCGCACCTGATTTCCTTCTACAACAGGGTAATCCACCCAGTTGATCTAGGACAGCCAGTATGTGAATCTTTCTGGACCTCAGTAAAATGTTCATAGGATGGTTATGTTTTACTCCTGTATCCTTCATGTTGCATCAGGCTCTCCTTCCCAGCCTTCCTTTCTGTTTATAGCATTGTCTCCTCCAAACACCAGGACTCCTAATATGACTTTATTCAGTGTTATCTAACACTGAATAAACAGTATCGTTCAGTTTGTTAGTGGGATTTTTTGTTTGGAGATTAAGTAAGTACACTTAATTCTCAAAGTCTTTAAACATTGGGGCGCTCAGGCAGAGCTTTCTGTTGCCTTTGGCAGGCCTTTTGGCTCTACTGGCAACAGTAGCAACTCCAGAAGCTGCATTTCCCAATCAAAAACAATTTCAGGCATGGTCTGGCACCCAGAGAAGCAGAGCAGCCCAGCTCTGTGTGTGTGGCAGAAGGCTCCTCTCTACCAGAGACGGCTGGTGCATGTGGAAGAGATGATGCACACAAGGTCAAAGGCCTGCCAGGAAGTCATCTCTGGTGCCACAAGGGCTGAGACCCCAACTAAGAATTAACATCTTGGTCTGGAGAGCAGATGTGTGAAGAGATAAAAAATAGAAAATATCATTGACCAAAAGACACTGCTCTTTATGACTATAAAAGCCACACAAATTATTACAGAGATAGAAGCTTCTTACACACTCCCTGGAAAAGTGTAGGGTGACTTCTCCTACGAAGCTTGGACGCATCTTGGCAGACACTTTTCCGGAAATTGAGAGGGAAGATTTGATGTATGCCTCATCAACAACTGGATGGTAAGATACATTGAATCTAATCTATATTATTTTTTTGCTAGCTGTAATATAGGTACCTCAATCATACTGTATTGTCTATCTACCAATAATGGCTCTTTGTTTATCCTGTGTGGTAAGAAGTCTGGTTTAAGTCTTATGTCTGCTTTCCTTGGTCTATTCAATAATATTGAATAGACCAAGGAAATTCATTCATTTTGTAACAGGCCTAATCAGCCATTATTAAAAGCTTGCGAAATAAAAGTGAGCTTTGGGGTGCTGGCCACCTCAATTAAGTTACTGTCTACTGTCAAAGGCCTGGGCAGAGACAGGGACTGGTTTAAGCTCCCCTCTCCATTTGTAACAGTGTGGTGACCCCAGCCCACTCACAGTGCCCGGCTGAGGCAGAGGGCACCGAGTCACACCAGCCCAGAGGCCGAAGGGAAAGCAAAGGCCCTCCACAAGTTCTAGCCCTTGACCGAGTACCAGCTACCAGAGTTGCCACCACCAGAGGGATAAAGGCAGAGGAGGAGGGCTGCCACCACTTTCCCTTTGTCTCTCACATGGCAGGTGTCATCTCGGGGAAGTGGTCACTCCACATTTTGGGTTTCTGTTTGTTCCCTGGGAGTCTGAGAGATTTCAGCAACTTCCTAAAAAACTGATGCTCTTACTGTTATCTTTTGCCTGTTGCTATTTCAGGTTTTTTTAGTAAACTGTTATTTTTCCACTTATATCTCCCCTATTTATTATCCTTATTGGTGGAATGGCATTGGTTAAAACCAAGGGGAAGTAACTCATTTTAGAGTGTTCCCCTTAAATTGTCTTAAACCAAGGTTGGTCAAGCAGGACCTGCCTTTCATAAGCTCATGCTGGCTGGGCTGATTCCCTGGTTGTCCTACTGGTGCCATGTGATGCCATTCAAGATGACCTGCTGCATGACCCTCCTCGGTACAAAAGGCTATAACCACTATTACAGTGCACTATTTATTAAATTGGTATTTTCAAACTGGCTTAATAATTGTCAAGAGATTGGTTTTGGTCACCCATACTCATGACCATAGGCAAATCTCTTTCACTCCTAGAAGGGTGTGCCAGAAATCCCTACCATAAAAAAAGAGAGCCTGAGCTTTTATATGATGTCAGTCCTACATTGCTAGGCTAGCTCAGCAGAACATAATTTAAAATACATCATTAGTACTACCATTCATTGGTTCTTTCATCAGGAAACATCTGTCTCCCACATCCCTGCCAGTGCCAGTTCCCATCAGGAAACACCAGTTTCTTCACATCCTCATATTGTTTCACTTTCGAGGTGGTTCAATCAGGCTGATATCAGCATTCTTCAACACAAAAAATAACATGACCACCCTCCCTCTGGTGATTTTTGCAAGTAGGGCGAAGTTCAAGCAGTTTCATCCCCACTTATTCAGTAAGAACATCCTGCTACACTCACAAGCTTCCAATTTCAGTATTTATGAAAAAAAACTTTTGAAATTCTGTTTCAATAAGGGTGTTTGATGCAGGACTGCAGTTGCAGACTTCTACTCATCACACTTAATGGTAACAACAGCGAAATGTTGAAGTACTAAGGCCTGAACAATAGACCTTGGGCCAAAGTTGACTTCTAGATAAACCTTCCAACTAAACGTTACATGTATCTGCTGATTGGGAAAACATAGTTTCAGCATTTAGAACCCAGGCAAGGCCAAATCTGGCCTTGGTAGGGAGTATAGGATCAAAGACAACTCCCTTGGTTCCTCCTTGAAGAGGAAGAAACCCAGTACAAGAAAGAAATCAGATGCTCCTGCACTAGAAGTTATGGCAGCTTGTTTATTCAACAGAATAAAAACTGGAGCCTCTCATAGCTAAGTCGGAAACCTCGTTTCCTGTGGGTGGAAACATCTGCAGGATTTCCCAGTTACCAGGAGTGGTTCTCCAGTCCTTTGCTGTGACAGTGGCTTCCCCCAGCTGATGCTTATCCTATCTTATCCTTTTGTAATTCTTTGCAGTTTCATATTATATTAAATTACCCTTATTCCCTAAGTTGGTGTCTGTGTCTTTTCTGACCCTGCCCATCGGCAAAACAATGTAGAAAAACAACAAAACAAGCACCAATCTCCGAATGTGCCTTAAATCTTGGTGGGAACCCAGAAATTCTGCAGCTGAGAAATTACAGTTACATAATTCCATTTTAAGACTTATTCAGGGGATCATACAAATATCAAAAATCAAGAAAAAGGCATTCCATGCCATCTGGCAACAGTGCTAATCCACTGTCCTAAAGCTAGTAATTGAACCCAGCAACACTGCCACAAGTGTAATGGGAACTGTGGTCACAGTCGACGGGTCAAGAATAAAGAAGTCATTCTTCTCACCATGAATGAGCTAATGCAGATAAACACCATTCCACATATCAACAACCAGAAACACTAGATACAGAAAAATCTGAATTTGTCATAAGCAGCATCTAAACTGAGCTCCAGGAAGTTTTTCTGAAAGGTGAAAGTGACTCTTCTGCAAGCACTATGCACACCAGGCATTTGGAGGAGCCATGCTTCACAAGGAATTTTAACATTCTAGTTCTCCATGGTACCAAGCAATACATCAACACCAGCAAAAGCGATGACATTGCTCAGAACAAAATGAAATCTTCAAGACTGTATTTGATTGCTTGATTGTATCAACCAAGCGTTTATTGCTTACACTCCTCAGAGAAAAAAAATGTTCACTTTTGAGTAATAGCTGTAAGCCTGAGAAAACAATTTTCAACATGAAAGAGTTGGGGGAAAAAGGCATTAATAACAGGGACTGGATTCATCAGACAAATTGACATCACCAAATATTCCATTCAGAATCCTACAAATAAAAGCTTTTCTAATGGTAGCATCAGACTCCTTTATACAGGAATATCCTTGATTCTGCAGAAAAGTTCATATATATAACTGAAAGACATAAGCTGTAAGTACTATCTATAGCTCATGCTTTTCTAGTTGTGAATATTACTATGATGGAAGTCAGCTAAAGATGAAGCAGAGTCCAAAGCTGCCTTTTCTTGGATGGACCAACATTTTCTAGAAAATACCTACACCCCTAACTTCAACTGCAAATTTCTATTTACCATCAATCACACTGTTCTGCCTGTCAACATGGTCAGCACAAAAGATACAAACACCAACTTTAAGGAATAAGGGTAATTTACTACAATTTAAAACAGCAAAGAATGACAAAAGGATAAGCTAAGCAAAGCACCTAATCACTACTACAGAAGATTGCCTATAGTAATTAAGAAACTAATATCTTATTAATTACTTAATATTTTAATCATCCAGATCTGCACTTCAGCTGGGGAGCTCCAGCCACAGCAAAGGGCTGGAGCTGGTAACTGCTCCAGTCAGAATACCACGACATTTCCTGGTAACTGAGAAATTCCTCAGGTACATCCACCCGTGAGGTCTCCATCTTCACTGTGAGAGGGTCCAGCTTTTATACTGTTGAATAAACAAGCTTCCATACCTTCTAGTGCAAGAACATCTGGTTTCATTTTCCTCTTGGGTTCCACCCAAAGCCTGGCCAAGGCTCAAGGAGGAACCAACGGCTTTCATGGCTTTGACCACATGCCTCCAAACAAGGCCAGGTATCTGATTTCATGGCCCTGACTGGGCCCTAAACACAGGAAGAAATATATTCTTATCACACTTCATGTTTCACTAATGATCATGCATCTTTCACTAATAAGAGGACACAAATACTATACAATGCTTGGTTGGAAGGTTCATTGAGAGTCAAACTTTGGCTCAGGGCCTACTGTTCCAGCCTCTGTGCTTCACACACTTCACAGAAACAAGTGAACACAGAGAAACCATGAATACATTTCAACCTTTGAGGAATTTCCAAATTCCTTTCAAGTTTCAATGCACATTTAAAGAACTGTCTTACATCACCGGTAGTTGTAGACATCCCCTTCTAGAAGTATTGTTCCCCAACCATCCAACGCCTAATGACCACTCATTGGAGACAAGATTGTAATTTACGTACAGGATACTGACTGAAGTGAAAATTAAGAAGTTAGTAGAGTTTCGGGTCATTGAAATCTTTCACAAGCACAAGCTCTTTGGCATATTTGCATTTTATGGAGACCATTTATATTCAGCATGAAGGCATAGCACTACCTTCAAGATCACAGGAGCATTTTTAAAAAGTGTTTTTGAAAATCTGATAGGTGAAGTTTCCTGCCTGCTGTAAGTTACAAGATCAATCCTTCCATTAAATTACCTTCCTTGAAATCCCTCCAAGTATAAATTCCTACAGCATTTTTGCTCTACATTCCCACTGTCCTATGCAGTTTTGAAACTCCTGAGAAACTGAAATGTTTATGTTTATCAGAAAGACAAATGGCAGTCAGAAACATGCTCATAGTGTCTAGCAATCAAATGTGTGAAAAAATATAAATCCATTCCCAATGGGAAAGTACTACAGCTCTTTGAAAAACAGCATGCAACAGTACTGAATATAGCTTAGAAATGCTTTGAGCAACAAAGACAGATTGGTATGTATAAATTTTCCTTAACCCAATTTTCTTCCCTATTTCCACTTCTTCAGTTGCACTGATGCTGCCACTTGCTCAGGATGAATCAAACTAGCCAATAAAAGGGCTTCCACAATTTCACTTTAAAAAGCAAAAAAACCCATCGTTTACTTAATCAATCTTGTGTGTCTTATCAGACAGATGTGGAGGAACATGAGCTCCTCACTGGTCTTGGCTCCTAGAAGGGACAACAATCAGTGAGTTTCAAGTGCTGCTTTTACCAAAGGAGCAATGACCCATACCAACAATACCACCAGAGTCTCCTATGCCCTGATTACCAGGGCAAAAGATCCCCTGGCAGATTTTGAATTCCAATTTCCTGTGAAGCACCCTGTCTCCTTTCATTAGTGCCCATTAACAGTTTAAAAAGCCAAAGATTAGCATTACCTAATGCTAAAAACCATAACGGGTATTTTCAGCATCTCTCCTTGCTTCTTCTTTTTTTTTTTT